>OX369266.1:4767307-5367307 GCA_947284805.1 Coleophora flavipennella
GAAGCAAATAATATTATAATGTAATGAACCGACTCGATACAAAGTAAATGTAAGTTATGTCTTCGTTTTATATGTAAATGTAACAAATCAGGTCAGAAATTACAAAATTTAAAGATTACACTAAACCTTAGGTATTATTACATTACTTAACCTAAACACAAAAGTTTTTCAACAGAACAACACTCACTTTTCACTTTAACTAGTATGTTTACTTAGTAAAAAAACTAGGTTTTACCTAAAAATGTCGTTATGGCAAAATGTACAAGTGATCAGTTTGTACAGAATTTTTAGCATAACAAGATTTTTATTAACTCGGCACTAGGTCACTAGGTAAGTAGGTACTACGTAGTCTAAACAATACATTTACGTGACCAACATCTAGTTGACTCACTCACTACGAAAAACAATCGCTAAAGCGTAGAAGTAATGTCGTGTTCACAACTGTTACAACATTTAATATAAAAATAATTTTAATAAACTTATTAAAAATCGTATGTAGACTAAATTATAACTCATCCTAGGTACCTATTTTTCATCGAAAAATCGTGTTTTCTTAACTTTTTCATGTAGGTAAGGACGTACTGCATCAGTAGACATTTCACGGTAAATGGATTTACCTATAATCGGACTACTTACTCTTTTAATAACAACTTTGCTGTTTGTATTACAGTCATTTGACACTCGTGTAATGTAGTCGTCAGTTTCCTGTGCCACAGCTAGTTCTGCGAAGTCGATGGCTGTCGGGCAATGTATTTCTGCTACACGTGATAACGAGTCAGCAACTATGTTCTGTGTACCACTTAAGTGTCGAATGTCCGTTGTGAATTCACTAATATATAGCAAATGTCTAGTACGAGTTGGCGTTTCTGAATTACTGTTCAATTTCGAAAAAACGTAGGTCAGTGGTTTATGGTCAGTAAATACAATAAGTTCTCGACCTTCAAACAACTTTCTAAAGTATTGAATCGCCATGTAAATCGCTAAAAGTTCACGATCATAAGTACAGTATTTTCTTTGCGAATCGGAAAGCTTTTTAGAAAAATATCCTAACGGCTCCCATTTCCCATCAATTTGCTGTTGGAGAACTGCGCCTACGCAAGTGTCTGACGCGTCACACATAAGTGAGATAGGTACATCGCCGCGGGGATGTGTCAATGTAACCGCCTGTTGTAGGCTAAGCTTACATTGCTCGAATGCAGTGTTCGCTTTTTCGTCCCATTGTACTTTAGTCTTATCGTTTTTCTTGGAATGATGTATGAACTTATTGAGTTCTATTTGCGACTCTACTGCCCTCGGAATATGTGAACGATAAAAGTTCACCATTCCCAAAAATCTACGCAATTCTAAAACGTTTTCTGGTTTTGGAAAATTAAAAATTGCTTGTACTCGCGACTTTAAAGGTTTAATACCTTTATTCGAAACCTCAAAGCCTAAAAAGTCAACTTTAGTTTGACCAAATGTACATTTTGAAATATTAATTGTTAATCCAAACTTTTTTAATCTTTCAAAAACAGTTTTTAAATGTTCTCTATGTTGTTCTTCACTCTCGCTAGCGATGATTACGTCATCAATATATGCGAATAAAAAATCTAGTCCTTCCAGTACAGTCGAGTTGATAAATCTTTGAAAAGTTTGTGCGGCGTTGCGCAAACCAAAACTCATTCTAGTAAATTCGAAAAGGCCAAAAGGTGTAATAATGGCTGTCTTTTCAATGTCATCTGGATGGATTGGTATAAAATGGTACGCTCTATTAACATCTAACCGAGTAAATATCTTTTTGTTCGCCAGTACATAGGTAAAGTCTTGTAATCGTGGCACGGGATAACGGTCCGGCTTAGTAATAGCATTGAGTCTCCTGTAATCGCCGCACGGTCTTATTTCACCATTTTTTTTTTGGTACAACATGTAAAGGACTAGCCCAGGAACCTTTACTAGGCCTACATATTCCCATCTCTTGCATGACCCTGAACTCTTCTTTAACTTTAGCATACCGGTCGGGTGGTAATGGCCTTGCTCGGGCATATACCGGTGGTCCGGTTGTCTCAATATGATGACAGACTGAATGTTTGGGAGGGTCATTGAAAGATGTGGGCCTAGTAATTTCGGGAAACTCGGAAATTACATCATAGTAAGGCTGATTACAATCTAAAGTTTTTACAGATGGAGTACAACTACTTACAACTGAAACTTTAACATTTAGGTCGGTCACTTGGTCGATCAGCTTTTTCGCGCTGACATCTACCAAAAGTTTGTGATAACTCAAAAAGTCTGCTCCAAGGATAGGTTGTTTAACATCTGCAACTACAAATTCCCAACGAAAACTGCGACGTAGTTTTAAATTCAGCACTAGGGACTTAACACCATAGGTTAATATTTCCGTACCGTTTGCTGCGTACAGCTTATAACTACACTTCGGAACTGACCTATTTCTTTTATTCACTGGTATAACCGAAACATTAGCACCTGTATCCACTAAAAAGTTTAAACCGCTATTCACGTCGGATACACAGAGGCGGTGGGCTGGAGTGATGGTGCAGATTTCCGCCGCTGGCTGCACCTTCTCTAGTTTTCCGGTTTCTCATCCCACGCGCAAGGTTTTACGCAGTCTCGAGCTTTTTTTCCATAGCGGAAATGGTAAAAACAAAGCCAATCCGGTTTTCTTGATGCAGGTCGTGAATTACTTCTTCTCTTGGTCGTTCGAGGTTGGCGATTTTGGCTACGTGATCTATTATCTGTAGCACGCCTTTCCAGTTGGTCAAAACGTGCGCTAAGCTTTGCTATTTCAGCTAGGATGGATGTCTCTGAAGAAGTTGAGGCACGGGGTTGCTGTTGTACGGCTGCCACGGTGCCTAGTTTCGTCGCTTCGTATACATCGTCAGCTACGACCGAAAGCTTTTCAAGGTCACGGTTCTCCGTAACCGTAAGTAAAGCACGGACCGTGGGTGGAAGCAGGTTTTGCCAAAGAACTCTGAGGGTGTCATCGGGAACCTTGTCGCGGGCGAGCTCTTTCATTCTACTCAGGAGCTGAGAGGGTTTTTGATCGCCCAACTCCATTTCACTAATTAATTTCTCTATTTGTCGATTTTTTGAATCTTCAAATAGCGTAAGTAACTTACTTTTCAGAGCTTCATATTTTTTGGTTTCTGGCGGATTCACAAGAAAATCGGTGATCTGTCCAATGACGTCAGCGCCTAATTTTGATACGACAAGGTCAAATTTTGAGCCGTCTCCAAGTTTCTGCGGGCCCAGTATTGCCTCCGTCCGTATAAACCATACCCTCGGTTGGTGGACCCAAAATTCAGGAATCCGCGATGAGACGGTAATGGAGGCCAGGTCGGGAACCCCGGTGGATGCGGCGGCCGGCGGTGTTACAGAAGCAGGATCCGTAGACATTTTTCACTATACACAACGTAATCCGTAGGAACAAAAATTTACTGGTTCACGGATAGTTTAGTTCAAACGCGGGTCACCACTTTAATGATCTTTGTTTATATCATTATTTAATTGTCCTAATCAGAAGATTGCTAATTAAATGTCAGTTATTCCAGGATTAAATTTATATTTTATTTGATTTAATTTTATTACATTGAGTGTGGCTGCTTAGTACAGTAACTTGGAGGCGACTGAAGTCGCAACGGGAAGCGGGGGGTTCGCCCATACAAAAATGCTGACAGTACAATGCAAGCTAGTGTGTACTTTAATGATCTTTGTTTATATCATTATTTAATTGTCCTAATCAGAAGATTGCTAATTAAATGTCAGTTATTCCAGGATTAAATTTATATTTTATTTGATTTAATTTTATTACATTGAGTGTGGCTGCTTAGTACAGTAACTTGGAGGCGACTGAAGTCGCAACGGGAAGCGGGGGGTTCGCCCATACAAAAATGCTGACAGTACAATGCAAGCTAGTGTGTCGCTACAGTACACAGAAAAAGGGACAGACAAATCGATGAACTGATTGACCAGTATTGTGCTTTTTTTTAAATAGTTTATTGTGTATAAATACAAAGCAAATAAACATACACAAAAGAAAACGTTACAATGAGTATTACCTACTTATTTCTAATTAGAAAATTCTTCCATTGAACCCGGGAAAGTGTTAGTTTCAATTGAGATGGCAGACATGACACAAATAAATAATCTATCATTATTTATTATATTCACGTAATGATACAGTAGTGTACTTATATTTTACGGTGACACAACAATCCATTTTCAACAATCGATCTTTTCAAGCGACTTCCAAAAAGAAGGAGGTTCTTAATTCGTCTGTTTGTTTTTTTTATGTTTGTTACCTCAGAACTTTTGACTCGGTGAAACGATTTTTATGATTCTTTTTTTATTTGAAAGCTAGTACTTCCCGTGTGGTCCCATATAAATTATATTAAAATCGGTGTAGTACTTTAGTAGAAAATTAACAAAATCCAAAAATAATAATGCAAAAATGTACTAATTTGTTCAGATGGAAGTCGGTTTTTTAACGTGTTTATCATCATTTCCTTTCGAATTTATTTTAACACGTATCAACCTGCTCGGATTGAGCCTTAAACTTAAAGGGCCAAAACATATTATTTTCTACTTTTTAAGGTTTTTTGTGGAGGGTTTTTTTAATTTTTAATTTAAGTTTTATTTCACGTTTTTTAAACTTTACGTATCCAAAACACAATACCTCAGCTGTAATTTGGTAAGGAGTTTGGTATCCAGCAGATACCAGGAGATGCCGCAGCATCAGGCCAAGGTTACCATGTTTTATCTAGAAACTATTCATTGAGACTATTCCCATGAGCCCAAAAACTATTCATCTGCTGTAAGTTGGTGAGGAGTTGGGTATCCTGCAGTTTCCAGAAGATGCTGCAGCATTAGATCAAAGTTACCATATTCTTTCTAACGCCTATTAAGTGAGACTATTCCAATGACCCCAAACACGATACTTCTGCTGTAAGTTAGCGAGGAGTTGGGTATCGTGCAGATTTCAGGAGATGCGGCAGCATCAGGTCAAGTTAACTATGTTCTATCTAACATCTATTCATTGAGACTATTCCAAGGAGCCCAATACGATGCCTCTGCTGTAAGTTGGTGAGGAATGGGGTATCCTGAAGATGCAGCATCAGGTCAAGGATACCATGGTTTTGCAATATTATTACAGTTACAGGGCATCAAATCTCGAATTGACAGACCGGTATAAGTTGCCCACATCCCTTCGTGACCTACATAAGAGCTGATGATCTTCAAACGGCTGAACAGATCTTCAAAAATTATAGCTAAGATGGATCGCGGTGGTCCGCGATCACGTCAGCTTTCAAACAAAACAAAAACGCATCAAGATCGATCCATTCGTTTAAGAACTACGATGCCCCAAACAGACACACAGATACTTAAATAAAATAGACACGTTAAACTTATAACACTCCCCTTTTTTCGTCGGGAGTTAAAAAGTGACATCCAAATTGGCGTGATTAAACTACGTTCGGGGAATTAGCTGCAGTACACCCGAACGGAGTTTTGGAATTGTGTTGAAGAACAAAATAATTTTACAAAAAAAAAAAAATTGGTATTCATTAATTTAGAATGTATCATTAATTTTAATCACTTTCACTGCTAGACGAAATATCTTCAAATTAAATTACAAATTAAAGACTAAACAAGATTCGCGCGACCCCGTGCGGGTGTAATGTCGGAGGCGCCACGATTGAGCTAAAGGCGGCCCCTTTGAATATGTACACCCATTTTCAATTTTTTTTTTATTAAAAGCTTGACTGACTGATGGGAAGTGATGATGCAGTCGCGGATGGTACACGCAAACTCAAATAATGCCATACCAAATTACAGCTTTCTAGTACTACCAAGTACTAAGAGTCTCCGAGTTAACCGCGGATAGATGGACGGACGGACAGACGGAGGACATGGCGAAACTATAAGGGTTGCTTGTTGAATACGAAACTTTAAAACCTAAATTATAATGTTACGAACAATTCGTGGTGTGATTGATGTTACGCTAACGTTTATACATTCCATCAAAAACTAAAAGCAAGATTAGGCCTTGTCTACTTCAGACGCTAACTTTTGGTCGCCACGGAATTTATGCTTGTACGCGATGTATACTGTTTACTGTTTACACTATGTAATTGACACCTCAATAAATACTTTTCGAAAAACCTAAAAGCTTTTTGGTACAAGTTTTTATTTGAAAAGAGTTTTTATGCTCAAAATGCCAAATGCTCAAATGAACTTTAAAAATACACGGTTCTAATTTCAAAAAAGATGAGCACGGTATTATATATTCCCTACCATTGTATTGAAAAATAAAAGACAATTCTGGGACTCATCATCAGATCAACTTATAAATAACAAAAGGATCTATTGTCACCGAGAATACGGTTTTATCCCAAATTTCAGCTTAAGCGGACCCCTGGAACTGGAAGTCTCTCTAAAATCAATCAAAAGATTTATACTAAACAAACATACATAGACAATAGACATATTTTTATTTGACATAAATACACACCGATTACACAATACAAAAAAGAGTAAAACATAGTACATACACACATTGCAAGTTAAATAAAAGCTTTTAACTTTTAAAAATAAGACCTTATTACGCTAACGATGCACTTTCGGTCGCCATATATTATGGTATGTATACTTACCTGCTGGTTACGTACGCTCCGTATAATCTCCGTCTTTAAGTTTTAAATACTCCGAAATAATCAATGTTTCTGTGGATGATATTGATTAAGTAAACATTTGAGATTGGCAACATATTCGGCGAAATTAGTCCAATTTTTTCTTTTGACAATCCCGCGCGGGTGCGTGATGGTCCGGCCAGAATCGAAAACAGAGTGCTGAAAGGCGAGACCAAGCTCGACCCTCAAGGGGGACCAAGTAAACGTTTGAGATGAGCAACAGACTCGGCAAAGCTATTTCAAGTATTTTTTGCCGCGGGTGCGTTATGGTCCGGCCTGAATCGAAAACAGAGCGATGGGAGCGGGACCAAGCTTGACCCTCAAGTGGTTAACAAACTGAAAATTTAATTAATTAATTTTAAAGTTTTTACAGAACCAAAAAAAAAATGTGGTCCGACCAGAATCTAAAACAGAGCGATGGGCAGCGGGACCATAGCGGAAACAAACTTCAACTAAGTAAACGTTTCAAATGGCACCAGACTCGGCAAAGCTAAATAGTTCAAGTTTTTTTTTCTCGCGCGGGTTCGGGATGAATTAAAAACCACAATATTCGCACGATTCGTGAGCAGCGATTGACGTAACAGCCACGTTGCAGTACGATTCCGTTTAATATTAATTACAAACATTGATATGTGTCTACTCAATATATTTGCAAAGTTTGGATTTAATCCGGCATGTAGTTTTTATATTAAAGCGAAACTACGTTTATATGGAAACTCGGGCTCGTCCTCTTAAGTTTTAAGAGGACTGTGAACCCACGGCGAAAATTCGACTTTTCATACAAACGGCGATAATGATTTTCACCTCTTAAGTGTTAACCGATTTGGACCATTTTTCAGTCATACATAACTCATAAAAAAAGCAGGCTTATAGGTTTGGTTTTTTAAATTACTAATTATAAATAAAAAAAATGGCCGAAATTAGTTTTGTATGAAAACACGTGAACGACAATAAAATTATTTACTTTATCGAAAAAACAAAAACGTAAAAGCCTAGCTTTTGTTCTGACTGACAACCTATCAAAAATTTGTCCAAATCAGTTAACATTTAAGATATGAAAATCGTTAACGCCCCGTTTATATGAAAAGTCGCAGCTTTACAATCCTCTTATCATCAAGGTTTTGATATACCTGCGTGACCACATGACATGACATGACGGTTGAGCTTGGTCGCGAATTACATCTAAGTATGTTCTATTTATTCTGTTTGACTGAATGAATGTGATCATTATCTTATTTTTTATATTATTTTATGTAAATGGTGATGTTTGAATTTTGTACTTTATGGATTTTTTAGTCTGACTATAAACGAATTATTATTATTAAAACTATAATATAAATGAATATAACTTTTCAGAGTATGCTGCCCATCTCAAACGTGTAAACGTTTGAGATGGGCCCTAAGTAATTAGGGCACCACTGGAGGGTCGAGCTTGGTCCCACTGCCCATAGCTCTGTTTTAGATTTTGGTCGAACCATCCCGCACCCGCGCGAAATAAAAACTTGAACTATGTAGCTTTGCCGAGTCTGGTGCCATTTGAAACGTTTACATAAGTCGAGTTTGGTTCCGCTATGGTCCTGCTGCTGCCCATCACTCTGTGTTCTATTTATTCTGTTTGACTGAATGAATGTGATCATTATCTTATTTTTTATATTATTTTATGTAAATGTGATGTTTGAATTTTGTACTATAAGGATTTTTTAGTCTGACAATAAACGAATTATTATTATTAAAACTATAATATAAATGAATATAACTTTTCAGAGTATGCTGCCCATCTCAAACGTGTAAACGTTTGAGATGGGCCCTAAGTAATTAGGGCACCACTGGAGGGTCGAGCTTGGTCCCACTGCCCATAGCTCTGTTTTAGATTTTGGTCGAACCATCCCGCACCCGCGCGAAATAAAAACTTGAACTATGTAGCTTTGCCGAGTCTGGTGCCATTTGAAACGTTTACATAAGTCGAGTTTGGTTCCGCTATGGTCCTGCTGCTGCCCATCGCTCTGTGTTCTATTTATTCTGTTTGACTGAATGAATGTGATCATTATCTTATTTTTTATATTATTTTATGTAAATGTGATGTTTGAATTTTGTACTATAAGGATTTTTTAGTCTGACAATAAACGAATTATTATTATTAAAACTATAATATAAATGAATATAACTTTTCAGAGTATGCTGCCCATCTCAAACGTGTAAACGTTTGAGATGGGCCCTAAGTAATTAGGGCACCACTGGAGGGTCGAGCTTGGTCCCACTGCCCATAGCTCTGTTTTAGATTCTGGTCGAACCATCCCGCACCCGCGCGAAATAAAAACTTGAACTATGTAGCTTTGCCGAGTCTGGTGCCATTTGAAACGTTTACATAAGTCGAGTTTGGTTCCGCTATGGTCCTGCTGCTGCCCATTGCTCTGTGTTCTATTTATTCTGTTTGACTGAATGAATGTGATCATTATCTTATTTTTTATATTATTTTATGTAAATGTGATGTTTGAATTTTGTACTATAAGGATTTTTTAGTCTGACAATAAACGAATTATTATTATTAAAACTATAATATAAATGAATATAACTTTTCAGAGTACGCTGCCCATCTCAAACGTGTAAACGTTTGAGATGGGCCCTAAGTAATTAGGGCACCACTGGAGGGTCGAGCTAGGTCCCACTGCCCATAGCTCTGTTTTAGATTCTGGTCTAACCATCCCGCACCCGCGCGAAATAAAAACTTGAACTATGTAGCTTTGCCGAGTCTGGTGCCATTTGAAACGTTTACATAAGTCGAGTTTGGTTCCGCTATGGTCCTGCTGCTGCCCATTGCTCTGTGTTCTATTTATTCTGTTTGACTGAATGAATGTGATCATTATCTTATTTTTTATATTATTTTATGTAAATGTGATGTTTGAATTTTGTACTATAAGGATTTTTTAGTCTGACAATAAACGAATTATTATTATTAAAACTATAATATAAATGAATATAACTTTTCAGAGTACGCTGCCCATCTCAAACGTGTAAACGTTTGAGATGGGCCCTAAGTAATTAGGGCACCACTGGAGGGTCGAGCTAGGTCCCACTGCCCATAGCTCTGTTTTAGATTCTGGTCTAACCATCCCGCACCCGCGCGAAATAAAAACTTGAACTATGTAGCTTTGTCGAGTCTGGTGCCATTTGAAACGTTCACATAAGTCGAGTTTGGTTCCGCTATGGTCCTGCTGCTGCCCATCGCTCTGTTTTAGATTCCGTCCAGAATCTAAAACAGAGCGATGGGCAGCAGCAGGAGTATAAGTTGAATCGTACTGCAACGTGGCTGTTACGTCAATCGCTGCTCACGAATTGTGCGTATATTGTGGTTTTTAATTCATTATAGATAAAATAAGAAGAATTTCTAAAAAGTAAGAAAACAAAATCATTTTTTACTATTTTGATAAGAAGCTCACAAATTATCATAATGTTTCGATTAAAATTGCAGCAGTTCTATGGTTACAACTAGAAAAAAAAAGGTGCATAAGGATTTTTTTTCTAATATAAAACGGAATCGTAGTGCATCGTGGTTGTTACGTCAATCGCTGCGCACGAATCGTGCGAATATTGTGGTTTTAATTCATTAAAAAGAAAATAAGAAAAATTTCCAAAAAGTAAGAAAACAAAATCATTTTATATTGTTTTGTTAAGAAGTTCACAAATCATCATAATGTTTTGATTAAAATAGCAGCAGTTCTAGTATGGTTACAACTAGAAAAAAAGGGTGCAAAATTGAATTAGAGGAAATTTACATCTCTCCTCGTATCCTGTAAATTACAAAACATTTTTTCTTTTCGATAAAAAATCCTAATTTGAAGTAAAAAGTGGTTACAAAGTGGGTCGTTGGTGGCGGTATAAGCCTTAAGTGGTAATTAAATATGTGTGATCATGTGATGTGACGTGCATATTATTATATTTTTTTCTAGAGTGGTGAAACACGTAACTTGTTTCTACTAAATTATTTATCGTTTCTTGTTTCTACTAAGTTATCACTTTTTGTATGGAGAGTGTGTGCTATTCTTCCCTCTTAAGAGGAACGCGATCTAAAGGATAGGTATTTGAATAAAATGTTGCTGTCTCCCTCCCCCAAACCTCTCCGTATTACAGCTAGAAAAGGAGAACTGCAGCGCAATCCGATAATAGGCAATAAAATTGACCAAAACAGTATTTTGTAGTCCTTTATTTCCTCCTCCAAAACTTGAGCAATAATAATATTTTTTTCAAATATAATTTTCAAAAATGCTTTACCAATGCCTCTTTGTTTTCGTTTTATTGTTAATATGCGTAATTTTTTTTTGGTGGATGTTTGAAAATGACGTTTCAAATGGGAAATTTTCTCAGTTTTTTAAGGCTCCTACTTTCTATTATAATTAGAATATGAGAAAAAACAAAACATAGGGGCATGGCCATGGTAGATACAGGTTTGATGGTAAAAACATTTTTGCTCTATTGTCATTATCCAGGGAGGAAATAGGGGACTACGTTTGTATGGAAAAATGGCGTCGGAGTTTCCTCTTAATTGCTTTCTAAAGTAAAATGTCACCTATAGCTATGAAATATATGTCAAGAAATACATTTTATAGAAATACATTTTATATAAATACAAATATCACAATTCTTATTTAATTTTATACATGTGAAATTGTGTTTGTTTGTTATGTTTTCACGCTTCAACACCTTAACCAATCTTGATGAAATTTGGCATGTAGGTAGCCTGTGTTACTGGGAAGGACATGTGCTACTTTTTATCTCGTGAAAATAGAATAGTCCGGTTCAGTTTCTGAGGGTACTGAAAAAAATCTCTTTTTTGGTTCATTTCTTTAACATCGCAACGCAACAGTTAATATTGTGTTTTTTTTGCACAGAGATGGTTAAGGAGGTGGAAAATGGCATAATTTACAAATTAGCATATCCTGACATACTTCCCGAGGGTTCTAGGGAGAACTTATTTCCACGCTCGCGTCGCAACGGAGTAACGGATGAGTGATTTTTTTGTATAGAATTGGTTGAGGGGGTGGGAAGTGACGTAGGCGGCTAATCAGAGTAGCCCAATATAGTTCCTGAGGGATCTGGAGAAAACTTATTTCCAGGTTCGGAAACCGCTCGCAGCACTCACCCTCAAAGACAGTCATAAAAACGACAACACGCGTGAAGCCGCGGGCAAAAGCTAATGACATATAAACAAGGAACTTCTATAAACTTGTAGTATTTATTTATTTATTTACACTTATAGTACCTACACCAAAAACAATTTCGTAATGCTAATACGTAGAGATACTATAATACAGTCGTACAGTAGGCGGTCTTATTGCTCAAAGCAATCTCTTCCAGACAACCTTTCATTACAGGAAAGCACGAAATACTTAATTTTACAATAAGGGCAGAGAAATAAGCAACTTAATAAACTGACTAATGTATCATCATAACAGCTCATATACGTCCCCACCGAGGGGCTCGAGCCTACCCTGAATTAGGGCGATCAGGCCTTAGTCGACCACGCGGGCCCAGTGCGGGTTGGTCAACTTCACACACAACCTTCGAGTTTCATCGCAGGCGTGTGCAGGTTTCCTCACGATCGATGTTTTCCTTGACTAATGTATAGTAGTTACTAATGTATAGAAATTCTTGGCTTATAACAACAAACAAAGAGAGTATGAAAAATATCACAAAACGCAAATCATTAATTATTTTCTACTCTTAAATTTTATAAAAGCACTATACTGTTTTAACAACGTTTACACTGAATTTTAAAAAATCGCTAGAGTTTCAATATTGTCTGATCATTTCGTGGTCATGTGTTTTAACAGTTTATTAACAACAAAGAGAATGTCATTGCTATTTAACAAGTCTCGGTATCTCGTGGCCTGTCACACTAAATTCTTAGAGTTGGCCGTAAATACTTTTTTCAATACAGTTGTTAAACATGGCGTAGTTTCACAGGCTTTAATTATGATTCGAAAATTAAATCTTTTGCATAGACAATATCTTTCTTTTACGCGGTCGTGACTTTCTTTTACGAGCTCAATCATTACTTTTGCAGTTTAGTTTTAAATTTATAAGTCAATTTAAAAAGTTTAGTAGCAAAAAGTTTTCACTCAAAGAATAAAATCGGATAGATTTTATACGAGGAAAAACGAATGACCTCTAAGAATTAAATTCTCAAAACTCTTTTAAATGGTTGTTTATTATATTAATTATTTTCACATTAACATTTGTCAAAAATCGAAGAGGCTGTATGGTGTATGCATAGTTTCGTTTCAAAAACGAGCCATTTTTTAAAAATGTTCATTATCTATTAACTTATGAACGTATCTATATTGAAATACACATAATTATTTAATTCTTTGATTTATTTTTTACTATTTTCCATAATTGTATTAAAAAACGTCGTGTGATACACGGGCGTGTAGGTTATTGCA
This sequence comes from Coleophora flavipennella, assembly GCA_947284805.1. Classification (NCBI taxonomy): domain Eukaryota; kingdom Metazoa; phylum Arthropoda; class Insecta; order Lepidoptera; family Coleophoridae; genus Coleophora; species Coleophora flavipennella. The sequence goes on from OX369266.1 coordinate 4,780,434, forward strand.
ACTTACAGCTCATTTACAATAACCTACTTTCCACCCTTGTATCACAATATATAAGGTTTCAATAGTCACCCATATCTTCATTCTTAAAATTTGACTGATTATTTCTACTCGATACATGCCGTGCATCACGTTGCGTGCCTTGACATGTGACAAGAACTTCGGCAAACACACTGCTTACTAATATAGCCGATCTTGACCTTACATAGGTATCGCCTTAGTGCCTTTAACTTTATGCACTGGGTTAACCACAGGTATTTATTATGTTACGAGCTATTATTTTCTACATTTGGTGTCTAGTTAAACTCATACAAGGAGACAAGCCTTTTCAGGGTTCCGTAATCAACAAGAAACCCGTATATTTTCACCATATCTATCTGTCAGTCCGCCGTCTTCCCGCGGCTTAACTCAGAGAAAACTAGTTAGACTTAGTTACTTAGTACTAGAAAGCTGTAATTTGGCATGGGTATTCATGTTAATCACGCCGACAAAGTTGTACAATAAAATCTTGAAAAAAAACGACGGGTTGCAATCCGGGAGTGCCGGCAGAAGTGAAAACTTGAATATTAACGTTGTGCATTTATATTACATTAAAAAGTTTATATCTCAGAAAAATCAACAAAAAATCAACTCCATCCGTCTTACGAATTTTCGATCAGGTCACGTGTCCTGACGCGAGTTTAACATTTTTTACCCATTACAAAAAAAGTGCACAACGCCGCTAAAGAAGTTTTCACTACTCCATCCGTCTTACGAATTTTCGATCAGGTCACGTGTCCTGACGCGAGTTTAACATTTTTTACCCATTACAAAAAAAGTGCACAACGCCGCTAAAGAAGTTTTTAACTTCAAAAAAATTGTAACGGGGGTGTTTTTTTTTCCGTTGACGTACCTTTATCTTGGAGTATCGTTCAATAGGTCTTTCAAACTACCGCTATTTGAGGACGTCAGAAAAAAAAAGTGAATAGTAGGACATATATAATTCAGGGTTCAGGGTAGGCTCGAGCCCCTCGGTAGGAATGTATCTGTGCTGTTATGATGACTCTGTACAAAACCTTGCCTCGTTCTTGGACAATCGTGTAAAAATCTTGCTTGGGAGTATTTGCTATAAAGCTGCTGCAAGGCACTTCTTCACCGTGTGACTTTTTACCGGGGTATGCGTTTAGGGTGAGAAGTTGCTTGTTTGTGCGTGCAAACGAATGTTGCAAGTTATCTCGAAAACTACTGGGCCGATTTCCTTGCGGTTTTTTTTCATTTCAAAGGTTACATTTCAGTTCATGTTCTTAGACATGTTTTATGGCGGTATACCACCAAGGAGCGCTGCAGCAGCCAGGAAGGTTGGAGCTTGAGGGCTTCTTAGAAACCATTCAGCTGACTTCGATGCGGTTTGTTTTCATTATATAAGTGTCATTTCAGAGTAGGCTTTAATACATGTTTTACAGCTGTAGACCACTAGGGGGCTCTGCAGTAGCCAGGATAGTTGGTGCTTGAGGGCAACTCAGGAACTATTCAACCGATTCCGCTGTGGTTTTTTGCTCTGTATGTCATTTTTACCAGACTTACCAAAAAGGAGGGTTATATTTTTCGGGTGTAGGTATGTGTGTATGTATGTCCGTTTCTTTGGCTGAGCCTGTAGCCTAAACGGTTTGATGGATTTTTGAGTGCGAGTTGTCATTAAATTTTTTTTGATCCAGAAAGTGTAATAGGATTCATATTAACCCGACTGCCCAAAAAATAGAGTTCATGTTTTTTTGTAGTCGGGTTTTTATTTTTCATAAATTGGTTAGGTTAGGTTTTTAGGAGCAATCCTAGACATTTTTTACAGCCGTAGGGTGCTGCAGCTCAATAAAAAAACATAAAGCATAGAGATATGTAATGAAAGTTTGTGAAGAATTGAATCTACGACATACGGACAACAAAACCCGTGAGAGTTCAAGGCTTTAAATAAAAAGGACAACTTACTGAACGTAGGTACTCTAAAAAGTTTAAAATAAGAGGCAAAATTAAAAACTTTGAAAAAGCCCACGACGTGTGTTAAAACGTAATTGAATAATCATCAATTAGTTTAAAAAACTAAGACACGATTTTAGGTAAACACGTTAAGTAGTTATCTTGAATGTCCGCCACGTTGAATTTAAGTCACGTGACAATTTTTTCGTATTCCTGACAGCAAACCCTTTTATTTGATAGGTACCCATATCATGGGGGTGCATTTCAAATAGCCTGTCCGCCATCTTGGACGTCCGCCATATTGTATTTAAGTCACGTGGCAATTTTTTTCGTGTTCCTGACAGCAAACCCTTTCAGTTGATACCCATATCATGGGGGTGGATTTCAAACAGCCAGTCCGCCATCTCGGGGAGGCCGCCATATTGGATTTATAATGACGTTTCTTAGCTAGTCATGTATTGTCATCAGAACTCAGAGCGTGTGCAAAATTTCATCCTAATCGAAGACCGGCAAGTGGGTCAAATTAAGATTCCAAGATTTTCTTACATACATAGTTAGTTACAAGTGAAGCTAATATAATTGAAAACGCTTAACACGTTCAAAAACCGACTTCCATCGCAACAAATTAGTACATTTTTGCATTATTATTTTTGGTTTTTGTTAATTTTCTACTAAAGTACTACACCGATTTTGATAAAATTTATATGGGACCACACGGGAAGCACTAGCTTTCAAATAAAAAAAGAATCATAAAAATCGGTTCACCCAGTCAAAAGTTCTGAGTTAACAAACATAAAAAAAAACATACAGACGAATTGAGAACCTCCTCCTTTTTGGAAGTCGCTTGAAAAGCGTGTTAAAAAGGATTAAATAACTTTTTTATAGTCCCCCGACTACAGGGAAATAAGAAACAAAAGATATTTTTTTTAAAAATCTAAGAAAATCCGTAGGGGACTGCAATTCTCTGCTCTAAAATAAATTGAATATACAATTATATGCAATTTTATGAGTTTTCCTAATTCAGTTTTTAAATAAATAATGTTTTTTATCAATATAAATTGTTATATTTAAACAAAAATTTGGAGGGCGACGGCTGTCCCCGACGATTTTTTTCGGATTTTTTTAAAATTTATCTTTTGTTTCTTATTTCCCTCTAGTCGGGGCACAGTATATATATTAGTACTGGTTGGGGGATTTAAAAAAAATAATTTGATCCTTTTTCAATACGTTTTACCACCCATCGTAGGCCTTCTTAATTATTTTTTTAATATTTGTTTTGTTTGGAGAAAGTTGTTAAATTTTATGAGTAGAGATTTGTCATCAAATCTTGCAAATTAAATTTGACCCACTTCCCGGTTTCCGATTGAGCTGAAATTTTGCATCAATATGCATATCGCGTGACAATGCAATATTATTATGACATGGTGCTGATCTGATGCTGGAGCTGGACGGAGGCCATAGGAACTCCACAATAAAACGGCACAACATCATCGAGTTTGGGCTCGTTTGATTCGTATTGACGAGTACTTTGATCCTAAAAAGCTCGTACCTAAAAGCTTTTAGGTTTTTAGAAAAAAAAAAATGAAACATTTCTCGTTCCTTTTCGACCTCTTTGTGTTACTTTTGCGTTACATGACCTAAAATGTTACTTTTACGTTATCAACTTACTGAAACTGAGCTACGAGGACACGGAAAATCTTGCTTTCAATTGAAATTGTACTACATACACACACCCATACCTACATACACACCCAATCTTTCTTCATTCATATCAGCTCATATAAGTCCCCACCAAGGGGCTCGAGCCAACCCTGAATTAGGGCGATCGGGCTTAGTCGACCACGCGGGCTGGTCGACTTCTCACACAACCTGCGATTTTCGTGTGAAGGTTTCCTCACGATGTTTTCCTTTACCGCAAGAGCGTCGGATAAACGTACATATGAAATCAAAATTTTAAATCACATTGGTACGTGGCAGGTTCGGACAGGAGTCGGTGGCCCTAGCCATTACGCTACCGACGACGCGACGCTCTCAATCTTTCTTAGACATTTAAATTACCTTCATATTAGTTCTAGACCAATATCATTACATTGTAATTTGTGGTAAATTTTGTTCCAATTCCGAGTGGTGGGGGCCTGGTGACCCATAACACAGACTCTATTAGTCTAGTTCGGGCACCAGGCCACCACAATATCTCCTAGTCTTGTGTTATTTCAATACGAAACACTTGCTTTTCTTCTATTTGATGTGATGTGAAAATTAAGTATTACATACATATTTTTTTTAGATCTGACAGTTAAGTCATTTTAACTGAAATGAGAATACTTTCTTTAATTCAATAGTACTACTCTTGACAGTGGAGTAATCGCCAATTATTCATATTCATAAGAAGCCTCAAGGTCACCCAAAGGGCAATGAAGCGTGCTATGCTCGGAGTTTCTCTGCTTGATCGAATCAGAAACGAGGAGATCCGTACGAGAACCAAAGTAACCGACATAGCTCTCAGAATTGCTAAACTTAAGTGGCAATGAGCGGGGCACATAGCTCGTAGAACAGATAGCCGTTGGGGCAGTAAAGTTCTCGAGAGGTAACCGCGCACCGAAAAACGTAGCGTAGGCAGGCCTCCAACTCGGTGGACCGATGACCTGGTGCAGGTAGCGCAGAACCGGTCGTCGTGGAAATCCTTGGGAGAGGCCTAAGTCCAGCAGAGGACGTCCTTCGGCTGATATGATGATGATGATTCATATCCACAGCCATCGTCTTGAGGTCTTGATACGACATGACAGCAGCCTTTTCCTTTATTTGCTCTATTAATTTCACCTTGGTCTTCCTCTGCCTTTACTTCCCTCTATCTTTCCTTCTATAATGGTTTTCAAAAAGCTGTCGTGTCGTATCAGATGTCCTAAAATATTCCTTCTTCTACTTACGTAGGTACAAAATAGTTTCGTTCAAAATGAGAAGTCACTAGAACATGCTTTAATCAACCCACGACCAAAAAAGACAGGTGTTATAGATTTCAGATGCCTTTGTCCGTCTGTCTGTGGTATCGTAGGGTCAAAATAGGAATGACTACAGCATCAGAAATAAATCATGAACTCTTGATTACTAAATCGCCCTCCTATATACTTAAACTTCGGAAAACCAATACTCGTTTTGTTTTCCATCAAGTATTCGGTTTTTAATTCACCAAAATCACAAAATGAGTACGTAAATGACGCTTCAAAACTATGACGTCACGCCTAGGTATTTCAAACATTTTTAGAACAAAACGTCGTTTTTGACAGATGATAAAAAGTAAATCAGATGACTAGCATTCGTGATCCCTATTTTGGCGCGGTTCATTGTATTTTCGATTTTTAATTCACCAAAATCACAAAATGAGTACGTAAATGACGCTTCAAAACTATGACGTCACGCCTAGGTATTTCAAACATTTTTAGAACAAAACGTCGTTTTTGACAGATGTTAAAAAGTAAATCAGATGACTAGTATCGTCATCCCTATTTTGACACTGTTTATTGTATTATTTCAAAACTGGAGATTGCGCGATGGTCATTGGCTATGTCTGGTGCAAATCAGCTTCGGAGTTCCAGGAAAAGCTTTACTTGCAGAGACATAATTATAGGTACTTTAATCTCTGCTTTCAGAATAAAAAAAAAATAGGCTATCCAAAATAGGTTTAGATGATGACCAGGTTTGTAGCACATGCTTAGGTTTTAAGTTAGTTTTCAAAAATCCTTCGCACTGTTTAAAAACTACTTATTAAAAACCAGGGTTGATATATCAATATTGACATTTATATTTTTAATGTAAAATACCATATGATGTTAAATTAATTCGACTGATGTAATAGTTTCTAGCTATTAAAAGTTGATTCTTAAGACTGAATGAGCCAAATCCAAAGAACAAAGATATGATGATTATAACTATAATAAATAAGTAAGTTTAATTTACTATCTTCAAATTAGCAAAAATGACTGAACGACAACGCGCAGTCTACAGCTACACCAGTGAGTCCAGAAGCGTAAAATCTTGTACAGAAGTTTTAAAAAATGTATCATAAATGTCCATGGAAGCGAAGCCGCGGACATAAACCACTATTTTGTTATTCATTTTTGATATTGTAAATACCCTACTGATAGTGTAGGTTTCATGGAATAATCTTAGTGAAACCATGGGTCTCTTAATATTAAATTTATTAAAATTAAAAATTCTTGACATCTTATCAGAATTAGTTATTAAAGTCTAAATTTAAATTAAACACCTTAAAGTTGGTCCAAATCGAGAAAATACAAATTGTAAATAAACCAGATTACTTGAGGTCTTGTTTGCTATGATTTTCACAGTTAAACTTATAATGTCAGTATCTTCATGATGGCATGCACCATTTCATATCAAAGAAGATACATTCTAATGACTGAATTAAGAAAGTAAGTAAATATACTTTATTGCACACCAAAAAACAATACAGGACTTATAATTTGTAATATACGTAGAAAGCAATTTCAATTAGAGATAGAAAGACAGGTAAACTAGTACAGTATTTTATAATTTAAAAGTGCCAAACGTGCCAAAATTAAACCTTTTTCTTTTTAAAACTAATTTCAACTAGAGTTCAAGCAATGAAAATTATATTGTATATGGCTTGTTTAAATCCTGTATTTTCGTGATTGGAAGAAGGTATGGAATAACTAGCTAATTAACGTCTCCTCTTCCTTCGTCAGTTTTGACTGCTCGAGCTACTGGACTCCTCTTCACTACTCTCCTCCTCACTTGACTCCTCACTAGACTCGTCCTCCGACTGGTCGCCTTTTGCCGCCTTTTTCGCCATCATCTCCTTATACTGCCTAACAGTGATCTTTCTAGGCATTATCTCTCGAAGAAAATCTAGAGTGTCATCTTCTTGTACTATGTTAGCAATGTGCTTGTATTCTAAAAAGTTGTTTTTTACGTTTTTGAACGCCCTCTTGGCTAGGTCTAAGACGAAAAGCTCCTGAAAATATAAATGTAATAAATAAGAATGCAATATGGTTATAGGATATTATTTTTTATGTTACCGCCAATTTGCCAAATTATCTTTTTTTCATAATTGGCATTGTTTAAAAAAATGAAGGTATTTCTTTTAAATTTGTTTGATGAAAAATAGCCTATTTTAAGAAACTAATTTGAACATTTTTTTATTTTTATTTATTGGTTATTTTTTTATGTATTTTCAAATGTTAAATGTTTAAATGTTTGCGATGATGATTTTACAGGCCCAAATACTATGAAAAAGGGCCCTGGCAGAATATCAGCGTTATGGGCATTCACCTATAACATATGCTGAGCCAGGGCTTTTTCACTGGCCTGGCACTAACTGCAATTTCATTGTACTTTATTGTTTTTATTACTAAGTAGCTATAAGTTAGTCTTAGTGGTGTAATCTTCTTTTTTTTTTACTTTATTGTTACCAATGTTTTACTTATTGTTTTTTGTGCCTGGTCGGTGAATAAACGGTTTATCAATCTATCTATCTAAAAAAAAGGCCCCCGTACTAATTTCAATTGGCTATTCATAAAATTTAGTTATTTAATGTGTATATTTGCAGTTTAACATCATTGTATCTCTAAATGGTTCTTTTATTTACGTGCTTTGTAAAAAATCTGAGCAATGCCAATTGTCTAATGCTGCCAGTGATGTTATCATAGGCCAATCAAGGGCAAATCACATTTATTATAAAATATACCAAATCATTTGTAAGTTCAAAAATCTAAAAAGTGGAAAATTATCGCAGAAGCTATTCCTTGAAATGGTTTTTGAATTAAGTGGGGTTCATAAGCCAAAATTGAATTATGGGGGCCAATTGCACCACCCCTTATCTTTTTCTATCACTGCTTTCCTAGCCAGAAGGTTGACTGGAAGAAATGCTACCTAGTAATAAGGCAGCTTATTGTATATTTCTTCTACATTGCTTTCTTCTTTTCTGAGTTGTGATGCAATAAAGAATATTGTATTGTACATTGTACTACCTATAGTAAGCATACATATACTTTTGTGCTGTATGGAGATGTCTAGATAGAGCTGGAGGAAAACTAGATTTCCAAATGTTCACAGGAGGATGCAGACCATGCCCACTGGTTGGTTGCTTCAGGGGAGCTGGCAATGGATCCCAGCAGAGTAACAGCGCTGATATTCTAACTGTGTCATATTAGGTGATCTCAGATCTTTTGAGTCTATATAAGTATAAAAATCAATCCCGCCAAAACTCGAAAACGACTCGACCGATTACTTTCTGGGCTGCCTTATCATAAAAATTTTTTTTTGCTCATATTTTTTTGTATGGCAACCCCTATCAGTGCACCCCAAATGACTTAGCTTAGCTTAGACTTTTAGAAAGGCGACAAAATTGTAATAATTAATTAATGATCTATAAGAAATAATAAAACGTTGAGGTTACAAAACTTACAGTTACTTTTGTAACCAAATACAGCGGTTCCTGTCCTACGGCATCGACTTCGGGTGAGCTTTTCATAATGGTTTTCACTCTAGACAACGGTAAATGCAAATCCTTTTCAGGTTTCGGTGTCGACATTGTTGGTTGGAAAGCCGAAAACAAAACAAACAAACAATTCGAATCACAGAGAAGCAAGTGAAGCAACCCTTTTTTTTTTGTTTCTTCTCTCTCTCCGGCTTTCAAAAGCGCGGAGAAGGCAAAGGTGACTAAGACCATACAGCCAGGTCTGACGTATTTAGAACTTCCTTTAGTTTTTTGATTTGTAATGCTAATGCCGGTGCATTACAAATCTTCTCTGAAGTTCTTGACAGCATTTGCAGCAGCTACATTCTGAGGTGGAACACTTAGTTGCTATAGGGCGTCTATAAAACTGCACCCAGAGCAAGTTGGGTTCTCACGTCCTCTCGTTTTATTTTCTTGTTCTCCACATTTCTCACGTGCACTAGGCGATTTTCTCCAAAATGCACCACTTCTTGAACAAAATCCTAGCAGAAAACAATGAAAAAACAACAACTGTGAAGTAAGTAGATTTTTTTCCATTTTCAGGGCAGGCTAATGCTCATTGGCCATACTGCCTTGTCTTCAGTATAATATGTATATATAATAAATTTCATATTTACGTCTTCAGTAATTTTTCTATAGCATATTATGCTGTGTTTCGAGTTCCCACAAGAAGTCCGCCAAAGATTTAATAAAAGTGATATCATTTTGCTGGAGTGTGTAGGTTAAATTAGTTATACAGTCCAGTGAAAAAATGAAAATGTAATGAAAAATACTGAAAACTATCAAAGAAAAAATACTGAAGACGTAAATTAATAGGAAATATATATATATACTGAAGACAAGGCAAAAAGAGTGTACATATATGTACACTCTTTTATTTTATTATTCTACACAATAAAAAAATAAATGGTACTTTGTTGATTAATATAAGTACTATCAATATTATAAATCAAAAACCACGAAATGAAATTTTTCGGATAATTTAAAAAAATACAAACTGAACACTACTACCAATTCCCGCCAAAAAATCCAGCAGATGTAAATCATCTTTCAGTAGAAATTTCCAACAATGTAAACAATAACCTAACCTAAAAATTAAATAATTCTTCATAAAAAAAATCTGATACAAATATTTTTGGTTATTAATAGTACAAATGAATAATTTAACATTAATAACTGAAAACATTGGTATCAGAATTATTTTATGAAGAAATATTTATTTTATAGGTTAGGTTATTGTTTACGTTGTTAGAAATTTCTATTGAAAGATTGTAAAAATAATATTTATACCATGTCTCCTCTAAAAAGCTTATTTTATTCACTGAAAACAGTAAATAAAAAGCTTTTATAATCACTATTTTGGAGTTTGAATTTAGAACACATCAATATAATATTCGACCTCCATCTCAGCTAAACAACCTCCTTGCGAAAAAAATACTTCATACAAACTCCTAATCCAAAGAATATTTGACACACAAACTCCTTGTGCAAATAACTCCTCGAGATTTGTTTGTTCGATATTTTAGAAAAGGAGTTTAGCATTAGAATAAAAACTGTTTTGTGTTTTTTTGCTGTCATTTCATTAGTAAATTGGCGCTATTTTGAATACTATAAGTTGTACGAACCCAAAGAAAATTAGTCTTTATTTTAGTAGTTGTTCCAATTTTAATAAGCATTTTGATTAATTTAACATTTCCTTTCAGTGTAAAATAGTTCATCTGAAACAATTTTTTGCGAAAAATAAATTTCGTAATGTTATTACATTTCGAGTTAGAGATACTTCCTTGTAATTTCATGATCTACTTACAATTTTTATGACCGGTTTTCTCCATAATTACTGCAGTTAGTGACTAAACAGGCCAGAGTACCGGAAAAACAATTGAGAAATACTTACTTGCACTCGTTATGGAGTTATTAGCGAAAGAAGATGGGCATTTTTTTTTTTATAAATTAAAAAAAATATATTTTAAATAGGTGTTTACACACACTTTTAAATAGTCAAAACAAAAAAATAATTGTATATTACAAATAATGTCATGATTCAGATTACAGTCTCAGGTAATGGTATTTGTTATAGAATCAACTTATATCTTTGTCATTTACATAATCTATTATTTTATAATATCCTCTAGAGCACAAAACTTTTTTGACATGAGTCTTGAATTTTTTCTCTGACAAACTAGTTACATTTTCTGGAATTTTATTGTAGAATCTTATACACTGCCCCACAAATGACTTTTAACCTTACTCAGTCTCGAAAAGGCTATATCTATTTTATTTACATTTCTTAAATTCAAATTATGTCTGTCACTGTCCTTAGGAAATAAATGCAAATTCTTACGAACGTACATGATGTTTTCATATAAAAATTGACTAGCAACAGTTAAAATATTGATTTCTTTGAACTTATTCTGTAACGACTCACGTGATCGCATCTGATAGATTGCGCGGATAGCTCTTTTCTGCAGGATGAAAATAGTTTCTATATCAGCCGCATGCCACAGTAAGATGCCATAAGACATTATACTATGGAAGTAACTAAAATACGCTAGTCTCGCAGTATCTACATCCGTTAACTGTCTTATTTTCTTAACGGCATAAGCAGCTGAACTAAGCCTTCCCGCTAAAGTTTCAATGTGTGGTCCCCATTGAAGTGAAACATCCAAAGTTATACCAAGGAACACCGTGGTATTTACAAATTCTAATTTATTACTGTCTAATATTACACTATTTTATTGACCTTTTTTAGATTTGGCAAACAAAATTTTATACATTTTTTTTTCTTAGCATTTAATAATAAGTTGTTCACAGTGAACCAGTTCAGTATCTTTGAAAGAGTGTTGTTTACTTCGTCAATTTCGTTTTCTTTCCTATTCACTTTAAAAAATAAGACAAGTATCATCCGCAAACAACACAATATTTGACAGATGTTGCACCATAAAAGGCAAATCATTTACGTAAACAAGGAAAAGAAAAGGCCCTAATATGGAACCCTGGGGCACACCCATTTTCACTTTAGATCCAGATGAGTTCGTGCCATTCACTTGTACTTTTTGTGTTCTGTTGTCTAAATACGAATTTAAAAGACTGAGAGCCCCTTCCTCTACACCATAATGCTTTAATTTCATAAGTAATGTTTGGTGTTCAACACAATCAAAAGCCTTAGATAAATCACAAAACACTCCAATTGCATTCTGCGATTCCTCGAAGGCATCATATATGTTTCGAATGAGTGCTACTCCTGCATCGGTTGTTGATCGTCCTTTAGTAAACCGTATTGTTGGTTATGCGGTAATTTGTTTTCTGAAAAATATTGTAGCATTTGGTTAAGCATAATATTTTCAAACACTTTACTAAAAACTGGCAGCACAGAAACTGATCTGTAGTTAGCAGTTGGGCCAGACGACGAAACACCTGAAAACATTTGTGTTCGTTTTTTATACATTTAGCTTTTTCCCGAGCAGATTTGAAGGTAGAACAAGCGTTACGTTTCAAACTTGACGGAGTCGGCATACTTAATTTTTTTGTAGAGTGTCTACTTTTTCTGTAAATAGCCCGCTAAAATTGTACCCGTCCGTTCCATTTTTACGGGCTATTCACGGAAAAAGTAGACACTCTACAAACAAACACTATGTCGACACCGTTACGTTTGAAACGTAACGCTTGTTCAACCTTCAAATATGCTCAAATAGGACCAATTCAGATTTTTTTTAAAAATGCTCAAGAAAAAGCTAAACGAATGAAAAACGAACACAAACTTTTCAGGTGTTTCGGCATCTGTCCCAACTTCTTTTGTCAATCATTCCTTACTGAATGCTTTACGAATGGTGTGAATTTTAAAATAAGAACTTATTTTTAAGTTACTGAAAAATTTTTCAGCTTTCAAGCCTCTTGGAGCTACAGTATAGACATGGGTAAGTGATGCGAGTGTTAAATTATAATAATAGTTAAACATTTTAAAACACAAGTGCAGTGATATACACATACACGCATCAGCTCTTAGAGCTGCTAGTGTATTAATCAAAAAATAATAATAATTTCACTCGAGTGATATTACTCGGAGGGGTAATGCAACATTACACATCAGGCGACGTATCCAAACATCACGCATCACACATTACTTGACACGGGCGGGACACGGCACACGAGCGGATCAGCGGACCGCGTACCGTGTCGCTTCTTTTGCGATCGGCATTCGTCGGGTAAGGCAACGAGAACGGGCGACGGATGTGAGGGGGGCGGAGTTGCTCGTGCCATTTCCGCGCGCTCATGTTTGAATTTTAGAATAAGAACCTTAAGACATATGAAATACAGTTCAGTTTCATATTGCACATGCCATGCAAGGATTGCATGCAATTTTGATGTTTATTTGATAAACAAAAAAGACAAAATTTCTCCGAATATTTTTTTGGGAACCAATCTAAGTATGAAGGAAAATCAACTTTTTACTTAAACGCATGATCAATTACTCACTACACTACACTTACTGAAACATTACATATCATTGGCCTTAAATCACCCAATGTTTCATTACTTTTCGAGTAATACTGTACGTAATGGTACTTCGCGCTCTATCACTCTTCAATTGCATGTATGTAATGCCAAAATCTCGGGTAATGTTTAGGGTGATGTGTGGTATTACAATGTAATATTACTTGAAAGGAAATGATGTGTGATGTTGCATCACTTCTTCGGGTACCGTTTTGCGCATGTCTACTACGGTACTGAGCACGAAACGGTCGTGAAATTAATTAAGGAGGAACTATAATGTTTCTGCAAATGGCTGTATATATTAGTACTAAGTGAAACGGAGTCTTTTTGGCGGGATTTGTATTGAACGCATTCGTAGTTTTATTTTATTATTTTTGCATTGTTTTCTGCTAGAGTTTAGTTTCAAAAAGTGGTGCGTTTTGAAGAAAATTGTCTGGTGCACGTGAGAAATGAGGAGAACAACAAAATAAAATGAAGAAGGACGTGAAGAACCGACTTGCACTGGGTGCAATTTTACAGACGCTCTTCTGTGACCGGGTGTTCCACCTCAGAATGAGGCTGCTGCAAATACTGTCAAGAACTCCAGAGAAGATATTTTGTAATGCACTGGCACTAGCATTTCAAATCTAAGAAATGAAGACAAAAAATGAACTGCCTCAAAAGGGCTAGTACCCAGAGACATTAATATATCCCAACCAGCAAACCTGACTGTGAAACATCAAACGACAGTTTTTTGGTGGGATTTGTGGTGAACGCATTCGTAGTTTTATTTTATTGTTTTTGCATCGTTTTCTACTAGAGTTTTGTTTAAAAAAGTGGCGAATTTTGAAGAAAATCGTCTGGTACATGTGAGCATAAAATTGGATTAAGCACTGAAACTTGGCATAGTCGTTCCTTAGGTGTTCTTGAGTGAATTAAGCCCGGGAGCCATCGAGAGGCACCCCGCGGGGGGCGGGGGGAGGGGGAGGAAGTTTGGTTATGACGCGCTCCACTTTGATACCTATATCTCTTAAACTATAGGTACTATGGCAAGTTTGGTATCATTTTCGGATAACTTACAGACGAGCAACTCATTATTGAATAAAATTTACGACTTTCCTAACAAAAAAGTTGTGTATTTTGAAAAATCACTAAAATGTGATACTTGTTTTACTCACATAAACGTGATTTACTATTTTAGCACGAAATATACTAGTATGAAAAAAATATTTTCTAAAAGCCACACTTACTAGGATTACAAAAAAATACATTTCATTAGAAATGTGTGCTAGGAACTGTGTGAAAAAAATATATTTCATTGCGTGGCAGAGTGGCATAAAACGCTCGCGTTGCATTTTCTCGACTATTCGTCGTCAAATTAAATATCTAGAAGGCACTTATGCTGTTTCACTGAGAAATATACCTAATTCAGTATTATACAATTGTAGTTAGTTAAATAACAAATTCTTTGGATGAAAAAATATGCAAATCTGTTGACTTATTACATACTTTTATTTTAATTTTATTTTTAATATGAACTGGTGGCATCATCACAATATTTTTGGATGAAAGTTAGTATGTCAGGTGTGCACTTAAATTATAGACCTAAATAAACAAGAAAATCATGTGTTTATGTAGCATGTGCCTTTACATAAACACAAATCATAGCATTTCAATTGCCGCTTCTTGCAACTGCACCTTGTGCCGCATAGCTTTTTGCATAGCTATAGGCAAGTTTGTCCATATAGGCTGCCAGTTCTCATCAACCTTGGTCCAACCTCAATTGGATGCACATGGTAGGGTTTGGATTGAGCTCATTTGACCCCACACAAGGCCTTGAATGACATATCGCCCTTAAAAATGCTGACATAAGGCGGCTTTGGTTGGCGGGATGTGCTCTAGTTGGCGATCCTTTTTTGTGAACAAAATTATTTCCGGCATTAGTTAACTGTTGAGCACTTACTTGATCTGAAACATAATATAAAATAACAAAGTTGCAGCCGGCCCTGGAAGTAAAGAAAAGAAATAGAGTTGTACAGCGGCGGCACTTCCTCCCAATAAAAGTACACCTCGACAAAATCAGAGGGTTGCACTCAAATCTCGATGCGGTCCACTACCATCTAGAGAAGAGACCTACAAGCCGCAGCTACTCTTTCTTACGGAGACGCAAATCAGACGCCCGGCAGACGCGTTTAGGTACACCCTGGAGCACAATTTCAAAGCGCGCGCCGGTGTCTGTGTCTATGTCAGCGACAACATCTGCTGCCGGCGTCTCCGTAACCTTGAAAACTCGTCTTTTTCGACGCTCTGGGTGTTGGTCGACACCGGCGAAGACAAAATAGTCTACGCTTGTGTATACCGAACGCACAGCGGAGATCAGGAGACAACCAGGTTAATTGAACATCTGTGTGAGGCCGCCTCGACCATATAAGCCGTATCGGATCAACACTTGCCTCTTACCCTTCTGGGAGTAAGGCGTTTTGGTCCTTGGCTAAATCGGTCGAGGCGAACTTTTGCCGCTCGTCTTTGCCTCCACTGCTGAAACCTGATGGATCATTGGCTCACACGGCAACTGAGAAGGCTAATCTGTTTGCCTCTATGTTTGCCGAAAATTCATGTCTTTATACAGCGAATATAATACCGCCCCAGTTATCTCCTTGCGATACTACAATGCCCCCTATTCGTATCAAGCAAAAGGAGGTTCTCAAAACACTTCGCAATCTTGACGTGAACAAAGCCAGTGGACCTAACGGTATACCGAAACGAACTGTGCTCCTGAGTTGTCTCCTGTTCTGACACGTCTGTACCGCCTCTCTCCATAATCTTACAGATTACGGAGGTGATTGCTATAGTGCGGTAGTTTTCGGGATCGGCACGACTGCCTTTTTTGGGCACCGGCTGCACGTTGGCCAGCTTCCAGGACTTTGGGACACAGAAACAGGTATAGTCCCAAAGTCCTGGAAGCTGGCCAACGTGCAGCCGGTGCCCAAAAAAGGCTTTCAGAAAATATTTTAAAATAGTAAATCACGTTTATGTGAGAAAAAGAAGTTCCACATTTTAGTGATTTTTCAATATACACAATTTTTTTGTTAGGGTAGTCGTAAATTTTGTTCAAGAAATGAGTTGCTCGTCTGCAAATTATCCGAAAATGATACCAAACTTGCCATAGTACCTACAGTTTAAGAGATATAGGTATCAAAGTGGACCGCGGTATAACCAAACTTCCTCCCCCTCCCCCCGCCCCCCGCAGGGTGCCTCTCGGTGGCTCCCGGGCTTAATTCACTCAAGAACACCTAAGGAACGACTATGCCAAGTTTCAGCGCTTAATCCAATTTAAAACGTTATAAAACATTGGAGTCCCAGCTAAGAGAAAATAAAATGAGGAAGGACGTGAAGACCCGACTTGCTCTGGGTGCAGTTTTACAGACCGTGACCGGGTGTTACTGTGACCCTACTGTGACCGGGTGTTCCAACTCAGAATGTGGCTGCTGCAAATATTGTCAAGAACTCCAGAGATGATTTGTAATGCACTGGCACTAGTATTGCAAATCCTAAATGAAATTCTGACGAAAAATGAAGATAGACTCAAAAGGGCTTGTACCCAGAGACATTAATATATTTTAGCCAACCAAAACCCACAGATCTAGTGCCAAAACCACAGATCTACTAAATCAATAGATTAAACATTGATGACGTCAAACCGTACCACCCTAATTGTCAATTGGATAACTATGGATATCTGTCCAAGCTACCAAATAAAGAAGGCACTTTTAGCCCAAAGGGTAACAAGCATTCGGAGTCCTTTAAAATTTTGTTGCGTTGTCATTTGCGTCGGTCTTAAGGTGCCTAGTCGGAGAAATAGTTAAGTGTTTATTTTTGGTTGTGGAATAGTGAACAATACATGGAGAATGTCGTGCATTGTGCGTGGTTGCAAATCTCATTCGAGAAATAGAGAAAACTCGAGTGATAATAGCAGTTTCCACACGTGAGTAAAAGAAATACGTTTTCTCGTTAAATGAACCACGAAATGTTTCGATATCAATGAGACAAGACTTTCATGAAGGCTCATTTTACAAATCTAAACGAAACTATAATGTTAAGAGTGAAAATAAGAACAAAAATTGTAAAAATAAACAAAACTGTTTTTAGGTTACTAGTGACGTGAAAATTATGGTCGATAAATGTGCGTCACTTAGTCATCATATCAGCTGAAAGGCGTCCACCGCTGGACAAAGGCCTACCTCACTTAGTAATAGTAATGGTATCTTACATTTTAATTATTTTCTTTAAGGTTCCCCCAAAGTGATCAATTTCGCTAGCGGTGGTTTGACGCCATTAGCAAAAATGAGAAGAAGCATAAAAAATCTTGGAGATTGTGCTCAAGACACTTCAGCCCCGAGTGCTTTGTACGAGGAAACTTATTGCAAGTACGAGAAGATGCCGCACCCACTTTGAATTTACCCGATAAGACAGCAGTCGTGGTAAGGAACTTTATAGTATAAATTATAGATTACAATTTTAGTTTTTATTTGAACAGAGTTTTTTATGCTCAAATGAATATAAAATGTCAATTGCCATGACAGATATTTACAATATTTGACATGTGTATACGCTGTCCCCAACACTGAAGGACTTGTCACACTGGATGCGGTCTGTGGTCATGACGCTGTGTTCGCTTTGACCTGACTGCTGACCGCATACTAAGCAATGCCTGTCCTGTGAGGGATTGAAATAAAAATTTACCATTTGAATATGGCTATAGAAAACATACATTCAGCTCGGGGCTTTGCCATACAACTCCTAAGAATATACTGGGATGCCGGCTAAAATGTATGGATTGATACAACTCCTAAGAATATACTGGGATGCTGGCTAAAATGTATGGATTGATACAACTCCCAAGAATATACTGGGATGCCGGCTAAAATGTATGGATTGATACAACTCCTAAGAATATACTGGGATGCCGGCTAAAATGTATGGATTGATACAACTCCTAAGAATATACTGGGATGCCGGTTAAAATGTATGGATTGATAGGTATGTGACCAGTGGCATAGTATGTAGGTGGCATATTTTTGTAAGAATTCATAGTACAGATGTCAGAGGACATCAACTATTAACATGTTTTTATTTGTTCGGTCTGGGTGGAATTTTGCATTAAATAAACTAAAATCCACTTTTTTATTTGCCTTAAAAAGAATAAAATAACGCTTCATGGGTCTTGATGATCCAAGAGGACATACACACATAAAACACACACAACTACCACGTACATGCTAACAAGTGAACTTGGAAAATATGGGGCGCATGAAACTTGATGAATGTGAATATGAAAATTTGAGTTTTAATATCTTAGTAGAAAGATACATCTAACGTTTTTCGAGTTTTTCTTACATCACTGTTTTATCCGCACATACTTTCTATGCATACAAGACACTACATTTACTTATATAATTTCTGTTTATTATTTTATCACGTTTTAAAGTTTGATATTTTTTTTCAGGATTTTACGATCTTGCATGGGGCTACGAAACCAAGTATTACTAATGACACTTTTTCATCTATGCCACAAGCAACCATAACCATGGTAAGCATCTGACAAGAACATGACACATGCGTTCCATTTTTAGGGTTCCCTACCTCATAAGGAAAAACCAAACCCTTATAAGACCAGTCACGTGTCCGTCCATCCGTCCGTCACGCTTGTTTTTCTCACCGACTGTTTAACGCAGAAAGTTAAAATTTGACGTAACTATAGTTTTAACCCACACATTTTGCAACAATAAAAATATTTTTTGGGGAATTTAGGAGGTGGCAAGTTTGGTGATCACAAAAAAATATATGAACCCTTACGTGTTGAGTGTCGTTTAAAAAAGGTTACTACTAAGCATTCATATAGTATTTCTTCCTAATTTTACCTTTGTTTGTTTTGGAGATATTGCTCAAAATATCTGCCAAAACACTATTCGCACTCAAAACCGCTGAAGCCAAAATTTTGAAATTAATACAGTTTACTACAACTTAGATCACAGATTACTTGAAAACTGCCTGGAATATCGTTATTATCATAGATTTTCAAAAAATTAATAAAAGCATTGTCCAGTAAAAGCAGATCTCTGATTATGTGAGACAATGTATGTAATTAGAGGTCTTGTTATACCGGTCACAAAAATTTTGATACGGAACCCTGTTTGTGTGAGTCCTACTTGCGCTCTTGACCAGTTTTTCAATTAACACTACTTTTTTGTTTATTTTTAACTATGGTATCTCAATGTTAAATAAACTTTTTTTCAGGATTTCCCGATGTTAAAAGCAAGCGAACCAAGAAGTTGTAGTGAGCCTTTTGTGCCTAGGCTACAATCAAACACAACCACGGTAAATTTCTTGACAATAATATAGCACATGCTTTCTATTTTTAGGGTTCCGTAGTCAACAAAGATTAACCCTTTAAGAAGAACCCTTATAGTTTCGCAATGTCCCCCCTGGCTTAGCTAAGTCAGAGACTTTTAGTAGGTACTAGAAAGCTGTAATTTGGCAAGGGTATATAAATTAATGAAGTGGTAGAGTAAGAAATCGAAGGAAGTTTTCTCCACAATTCGAGCACTTACTGTATTATAACTTTTTTTTACAAAATCATAATAAATACTAGCTACACTTCTATTTCAGGACATGTGGAAAAAAATGTAAATAGTAGGATATATAATCAATTTAAAGGGAAAACTATCACAGCTAAGTAGGCTTTTTTAGTTTAGGAGTAATAGTCGTCCAACTTAAGATTTATAAAAAGATTTGTTGGCATATTAAGCAGTTCGATTTATAAAAAGTTCATGGATTTTCCATACAAAATGTTATATCACCAACTAAAAAAAATAAAAAAAAATATTTAAAATAAACATATTTTTTTTGAAAATAACTACGGAACCCTATTTTACGCGAGTCTGACTCGCACTATGCCAGTTTTTTAATGTACACTTAACTTAAAGTTAGTTGTTTTCTGTTTATATTTTATCGTATTTCAAAGTCTAATATATTTTTCAGGATATTAACCATGTCACATGTAGCTAACGAACTAAGTAGGACTAATGACACTTTGCTGCCTATGCCACAAGAAACCACAACCACGGTAAGCCTTTGACAACATCGCACGTGCTCGATTTTTCAGTCTACATACTCGTATAGTCATTAAAATTTCTGTTTTGTTTACATTTTATCGTACTTCAAAGTTTTTCTATATTCCATGTCACATGTAGCTAGCCAACCAAATGACAATAATGCCAATTTTCTTCCTACGCCACAACCAACTGCAACCACACTCACATACCTCAAAAGAAAAAGCAGAACCCTTACAAGATCACTTACGCGTCTATCCGTCCGTCTGTCACGCCCATTTTTCTCAGATACTTTTTAACATAGAAAGTTTGATTTTTTTTCAGCATTCCATGCCACATATAGCTGGCGATCCAAATAGCATTAATGCCACTTGCCTGCCTACGCCACAAGCAACCGCAACAATGGTAAGCTAATGACTTTTAGGGTTGTATACTTTCCTTATGGAAAAACAGAACCCATACAAGGTTACTTACGCGTCCATTTGTCCGTTTGTCACGCCCGTTTTTCTCAGATACTGTTTTACGTAGAAAGTTTGAATTCGACATTGTTATATATTATACTAGCTTTTGCCAACGGCTTCGCTCGCGTGAACATAGTTTCATGACAGTGTTCGAAGGTGCGCAGTGTGCGAGCCACACGTGACTCGCGAGCGTGGAAAAAAGTAGCCTATATGTTCATCCAGGTCCGCATCTGTCTACCTACCAAATTTCATCCAGATCCGTTTATCTGTTATGGCGTGAAAGAGTAACAAACATCCATACATCCATACAAACTTTCGCTTTTATAATATTAGAAAGGATCATACTGGCTGTGCCCGCGATTTCGTCCGCGTGGAATAATGTCTTTGGGTAGCATTTTTAATTATTTAGGCTAATTATTTTACAAATAAGATACATACGTATAAATAATGAGCGATTTGCAGTGTTTCACTGCAAAGAGCTTATTAAATTATTTAAGTACATATATATGTATATTAAGGTGTAAAGTATTAATATGAGTTTATTTAAGTACGTTTTTATGTCATAGTTTTCCCAAAAAACTAAAAACCATAGTCCAGCATAAGTAGTAGATAGTATATTAGACAATGTATTACCGAGAGGTCTTGTGAAATTGGTGTTACGATTAATTCGATAAACGCACATTCACATTTTTGCATTGATTGAAGTAATTGACAAGTTTAACTTTTGCCTTCAGGGATTATTAGATGAGACTACGACAACGAGTACCATCATTGCAGTGCAGGAAGGGCGCATTGCCAAACCAGAAAAAAAGATTTAAAAAATGGAGAAAATAAGGGGGTCTCCATACAAAGAAATGTGTTTTTTATAGGTCTTTAGAGGTTTTTGATTTAGCTCTATTGTAAAAACGGTAATACATTAAAAGCGTGATACTTGGTGTGATTATAGTACTAATACTGAAGTAACACAACAAATAATAAAAATTGGGCAAGTGTGAGTCGTACTTGCGCTAAGAAGTCCGAACTGAGTGACAAAAAAAGCATACATTTGTCCCTCGCGTTGATGTCTTTTGATTGTAATGTGAAAGGTATCATTTCGTTATACTATGTAGTTGTGTGGAGACGTGGTGGTACGGAACCCTCAGAGTGCTTATCGGAATCGCACTTAGCCGGTTTTTTATCTTCATTTGGTTAAGCCCTTGGCATCATGGCAACCCGGCGTGGATGAGGTCGGGTATCTCATAACCATCAATTCATAAAACACTAAATATTTCTAAACTCCGCGATTCCTGGAACTCGGCTGGCTCGGTAGCCGGAGGGGGTGCCGCGAGGAGTGATTTTAAGGGATTTTTTAATATATTTAAACATTATCTAGTGAACTACACTTGCGAAAACACAGCGGGTACGTAATATGCGACCTCATAAATGAAGTTATTAGAATGTTTTATGTTGACTTTATGTTATATTGAAGCTAAATTATATTACACAGATATATTTTTTAATTTTGTGTGCACAGTAGTCAAAATATCTGTTTTTTAGATAGTAAGTCATAGTTCCTAAATATTGTTGATTTTTGTATAAAAAAAATATTGTTTATAACATCATTCAATTTACAAAATAGTTTACAGTTTCTGAATACTTCTTTTAAGAAATGTTAATAACTGCCTGTGTCAGAAGTATTCGCCCATCTTTACCAAAAACATGGATACATAAATAGTTTTTTGATACTCTAAGTCAGATTAAAAAATAATAATAATAAAATTTAAATTATATATAAAGAAGGCGCGAGCGTCTGAGTGTTTGTGTATATGTATGTGTGTGTGCGTGCATCAAGGAAAGAGATAGTGAGGGAGTAAATTTGCAATTGTAATTAGGATATGTGTGTAAGTAGATCTTCTACCTCTTCATAGTTTAGAATTTTTAGCCATTCAATCACGTGTTTTTTTGCATTCATAGTAAGTCATAGGGTAGATATTAAGTTTTTTTGTTCACAGTATTATATAAGAAAGTTGATAACGTATTGTACTGGTGCCTTGCAAAACTAGTTCTAATGGTCTTGGAATAAGTCTTATTTTACTTAATAAATACTGGTTAAAATTGAGAGATTCATGTTTTTTCATTATGATATTTATAACATACAATTTACGAACTGTCATAGTCACGATCTCATAAAATAAGTTATTAGAATATTTTATGTTATCTTTTAGCTAAATTATATTAGACAGATGTATTTTTTTAATTTCGTGTGCACAGTTGTCAAAATATCTCAGTTTTTTAGATAGTAAGTCATAGTTCCTAAATACTTTTGATTTTTGTGTAAAAAAACACTACTTTGTTTTTTTATAGAAATATAAATACTTTTATTACTAGAACTCGGTAATTTTATCATTTTACCTCACGTCCCTAATGTAAATTAATATATTACAGTAATAAGTAGTCATTTTAGTTATCAAAATCGACAACTTCTATATTATGTATTTGCGTATGTCACACCCACCTCACAGTTGGTGTAACTATTTTTCACCTCATTCACATTAATTTACATTCACTTGGCATGTACATAATGATAACGGTTGAATTATGTTTACAATAATTATTAATGACTAAGTTTTTCCAGCGGCTTCACCCGCGTGGACTCCTTTTTAATGACTGTCTTTAAGGGTGATTAGTAAATTATGTCGTTTCCCAACTACTTAACCATCTCTGTGCAAGAAATCACAACAATCGAGTAATTTTTCAGTTCCCTCAGGAACTGCATCAGATTATGCTATTTTCCCGGGATAAAAAGTAGCCTATGTCCTTCCCCGTGACACAGGCTACCTGCATGCAAAATTTCATAAAGATTGGTCAAGGCGTTGAAGCGTGAAAAGGTAACAAACAAACACATTTTCACAATTATAATATTACTAGCTTTTGCTCGTTTTTATGACTGTCTTAGAGGTGCGCGTGGACATGAGTATTCTCCAGATCACTCACGAACTATGTCAGGATATGCTTATTAGTAAATCACGTCATTTCCCATGTTAGATGGCGCTAAAGTAGCAAAATGTTGATATTTGTTGACAATTTTTTTTTTTTAGTAAAAAGTACCCTATGTTACTTCTAGTACCTCCCAGAATATGTGTACAAAATTTCATGATTATTCGTCAAGTAGTTTTTGCGTGAAAGCGTAACAAACATCCACGCTTTCACATTTATAATATTATTATTATATATATATATATACTAGCTTTTGCCCGCGGCTTCGCCCGCGTGGACATTGTTTTTATGACTGTCTTAGAGGGTGCGCGGTGCGCGAGCCGCAAGCGGCTTGCGAGCGTGGACATGGATTTTTTCCAGTGCCACATATCCTGACATAGTTCCCGAGTGATCTGGAGAATATACATGTCCACGCTCGCGAGCCGCTTGCGGCTCGCGCACTGCGCACCCTCTAAGACAGTCATAAAAACGATGTCCACGCGGGCGAAGCCGCGGGCAAAAGCTAGTAATATTATAAATGTGAAAATGTGTTTGTTTGTTACCTTTTCACGCTTCAACACCTTAACCAATCTTGATGAAATTTGGCATGCAGGTAGTCTGTGTCACTGAGACGGACATAGGCTACTTTTTATCCCGTGAAAATAGCATAGCATAGTCCGAGTCCGATGCAGTTTCTGAGGGAACTGAAAATATACTCTTTTATTTGTTAGTTTCTTTAACATTGCAACGGAACAATGGATTGCTGTGATTTTTTGCACAGAGATGGCTGAGAGGGTGGGAAATGAAATAATTTACTAATTAGCAAATCCTTACATGGTTCCCGTGGGATCTGGTGAAAACTCATTTCCGTGCTCGCGCACGTCAGCGTCGCAACGGAGCTACGGACTAAAGTGTTTTTTTTGTATAGAATTGGTTGAGGACTTCTAATCAGAATAGCCCTATTTATATATATATATATATATATATATATATATATATATATATATATATATATATATATATATATATATATATATATATATAAAGGATTAAGGGTAGTAAGGAATAGTACCAATGAGTTTTTCAAAAACATCTTGAGGAAACCTGCACAGGCCTGCGAAGAAACTCGAACGTTGTGTGTGAAGTCGACCAACCCGCACTGGGCCCGCGTGGTCGACTAAGGCCTAATCGCCCTGATTCAGGGTAGGCTCGAGCCCATCGGTGGGGACGTATATGAGCTGATATAATAAATAATAAGTAAGGAATAGTAAGGATAAAACATGCCCATAGCTAAATTATGGTAGCTGCCAGCTTTTGGGTTCTTTCGATATCGATTAAATCTGTACGGCACATCCCTGGTGGCCAGAGTTTGACATTTAGGGCTGTACGGGGCATGAAATCGGCATACTGACAAGAATAGAGTCATCTCCTTTTCTCATATGGAGGGTTAGTTTGCGTAAGCACACAGCAATATCGTCGCAGTTTTATTTTAATTTGTGTTTAATCTATTGAATTAGTAGATCTGTGGCCAAAACCAATGACTGTGTATCAAGAAGTTTATAGGTTACAAATATAAACTTCTTGGTGTACATTAGCTTGCTACAGACCACAGATCTGTGCTACAGACGACAGATAGTGGTGGTGTACATGCTGTGGCCTGTGTACAAAGCTGTGGTGGCACAGATGAGATACTAGTTAGTTAGTTACATAAACACGAACTAAAGGTGGTTAGTTCATGATTGTTTCCTCCTCTGTACAAAAGCTCCAAGAGGCCTGAAAGCTGAAAAATCTTTCAGTAACTTAAAAATAAGTCCTTATTTTAACACTCACACCATTCGTAACGCATTCAGTAAGGAATGATTGACTATTGAAGTTGGGCCAGACGACGAAACACCTGAAACTTTAGTGTTCGTTTTTTGTTCGTTTAGCTTTTTCCCCAGCAGATTTGAAGTTTCAACAAGCGTTACGTTTCAAACGTAACGTTGTCGACATAGGTAGTTTGTTTGTAGAGTGTCTACTTTTTCTATAAATAGCCCGCAAAAATGGAACGGACCGGTACAATTTTTGGGGGCTATTTACGTTTGAAACGTTACGCTTGTTCAACCTTCAAATCCGCTCGGGAAAAAGTTAAACAAATAAAAAACGAACACAAAGGTTTTCAGGTGTTTCGTCGTCTGGCCCATATTTTTTCGCGCATAACTCCTTAACGAGTGCGTTACGATTGATATAAAGCAAGTATTTCTCAATTGTTTTTCCGGTACTCTAGCTTAATAAACCTCTTTGGTCACTAAGTCCAGTAATTATGGAGAAATCTGGTGATAAAAATTGTATGTAGATCATGAAATATGGTGACAATGATTTCTTTTAACAAGGAAATATCTCAAACTCAAAATCTAAGAGTATTACGAAATTTCATGTCCACTTAGCTGTTAGCAAGACGGCTACACTGTGAAGTGATTTCGAGTGAAACTACTTTGCTTCAAGAGACAATGATCGTTTCCTCATGCTGTTTGCCTTCGTAAGTATTCAACCTGAGACCTCTGGTTAGGAGGACCTAGTAATTACCGGTTGAGCCTCCGACGCTTTTACCGAATTCTACTTACTTGAATTTACGGACTTAACAATTGTTGTATACGTTTATCTACATTCGGTTGGCTTTTCCTGATTCTTATTTTTATAAAAAATGGTTACGGTTTTGGTAACAATCTCTTTTACATTTCTACATATGGTACTACAACCTAGGCAGGGTAGGTATGCAGATAAATCTTACGAGTAGGAGAACAAATAAGATGGCGAGGTAGAAAAGTAGTGTGTGTTGCTGTCAATGTAATGTGAGAGAGTGACTCTTAAATTTGTTTACACAAGTGGGGTAGTTTGGTTTATTTCATTGGTTTATTTGCATAAAAAGGAGAAAATATCTAAGATTTGATTTCGTGACGTTATTTTAGGTATCGTGTAACGATTTTTATGTAACGTTATTGTTGCTGTATTTTGAAAGAAAAGGTCAGTGAGAATTCATAATGTCTTTATGGCAACTCTACTTTGAATTATAATGCTGTTGTCAAAACATTGGCTACCATTAATATTGTGTCAGTTGTGATGTTTCCATGAGTGAATAGATTTATAGTGAATAAATATATTTATCCTTTAGAGTCCTTCTGGTTCGATTTACCACCAGTCTTTTTTTAGTCACACGGGCACAGGCATCATTTAGTAATTTAAGCATTTTATATGTGGTAAATGGGTGCTCAGTATTGTGTCACACAGCATATCATTCAACCTGTGCCCATGTCAAATATAATTTTAGTAGCAATGCAGAAATTGATGCCAAAATGTGGCGGAGGCCAAGATCCTCTTTCTGTCGCTGAAACAACGTAGAAAGTAAGTAAGTTGCAATGCAACCTCATTTTTTCGTTACCTGCTTTACCTATCTACCATTTATATGGCTTTAAGAGGTATCCATGCAATAAAATGAAATCATAGTCTATATACAATTTCATGATCTACTGCAGTTAGTGGCTAAAGAGGTTTATTAAGCTAGTGTCGAAAAAATAATTGAGAAATATTTGCTTCATATCAATCGTACCGCACTCGTTAAGGAGTTCTTAGCGAAAGAAGATGAGCCAGACGACTTTCGTTTTTTATTTGTTTAGCTTTTTCCCGAGCAGATTTGAAGGTTCAACAAGCGTTACATTTCAAACGTAACGGTCTCGGCATACTTAGTTTGTTTGTTACTTTTTTTTTGTTAATAGCCCGCAATAATGGAACGGACGGGTTCAACCATTCCTTATTAAATGCGTTACGAATAGTGTGAGCGTTAAATAGGAAATTATTTTTCACCAACTGAAAGATTTTTCAGCTTTCAAGCCTCTTAGGGCTACGGATCACTCCACGAAACGATTATTATCTCTTGAAGCAAAGTAGTTTCACTCGAAATCACTTCTTAGTGTGGCCGTATTGCTAAAAGTTACGTGAACATGATATTTCGTATCTAAGATTTTGAGTTTGAGATATTTCCTTGTTAAAAGAAATCATTGTCACCCTATTTCATGATCTACATACAATTTTTATCACCAGATTTCTGCATAATTACTGGAGTTAGTAACTAAAGAGGTTTATTAAGCTAGAGTACCGGAAAAACAATTGAGAAATACTTGCTTCATATCAATCGTAACGCACTCGATAAGGAGTTATTAGCGAAAGAAGATGGGCCAGACGACGAAACACCTGAAAACCTTTTTGCAGCAGATTTGAAGTTTCAACAAGCGTTATGTTTCAAACGTAACGGTTGTTTGTAGAGTGTCTACTTTTTCTGTAAATAGCCCGCAAAAATAGAAAGGCAGAGTACAATTTTTGGGGGCTATTTACAGAAAAAGTAGACACTCTACAAAGAAACTAACTATGTCGACACCGTTACGTTTGAAACGTAACGCTTGTTCAACCTTCAAATCCGCTCGGGAAAAAGCTAAACGAACAATAAACGAACACTCAAGTTTTCAGGTGTTTCGTCGTCTGGCCCAACTTCAATAGTCAATCATTCCTTACTGAATGCGTTACGAATAGTGTGAGGGTTAAAATAAAGAATTATTTTTAAGTTACTGAAAGATTTTTCAGCTTTCAGGCCTCTTGGAGCTACTTTACAGAGGAGTAAAAGATCATGTGTTTAATTGTCCAAAGAGGCTATAATGCCCCTTGTTTATCATATGAACACCTCGGAGGAAATTCCTCCAAGATAAAGTAGAGCGACATCTATGTAAAGGCTCTGAAACGAATACGATTTTTGGTTTTTGGTCTTGCAGGTTTTCTTTATGATCGTTTCGTGCTCTGTACCGTAGCTGTAAAAGGCTTGAAAGCTGAAAATCTTTCAGTAACTTAAAAATAAGTCCTTATCAATCAATTAACAATCAAAATAATTTATTTTGAATAGGTGCTTAGTGCTTACACACACTTTTAAAAAGTCAAAAAAATAATAATATACTTATTGTCTATTATCTATTATTATCTTAATGTCATGATTCAGATTATAGTCTCAGATAATGGTATTTGTTGTAGAATCAACATATATATTATTTTAATACTCACACCATTCGTAACGCATTCAGCAAGGAATGATAGACTATTGAAGTTGGACTAGACGACGAAACACCTGTAAACTTAAGGAAATGGAACGGACGGGCTCAATTGAGCCCATTGCCATTTTTGCGGGCTATTTACAGAAAAAGTAGACACTCTACAAACAAACTAAGTATGCCGACACCGTAACGTTTGAAACGTAATGCTTGTTAAACCTTCAAATTTGCTCGGGAAAAAGTAAACGAACATTTATCTAGCTTTCAAGCCTCTTGGAGCTACGGTACAGAGCACGAAACGATCATTTTTTTTTACGTCATCATCATATTAGCCAAAAATTGTCCACTGCTGGACAAAGGCCTCCCCCAAGGATTTCCACGACGACCGGTCCTGCGCTGCCCGCATCCATCGGCTTCCCGCGATCTTCACCAGGTCATCAGTCCACCGCGTGGGAGGCCTGCCTACGCTACGTTTTCCGGTGCGCGGTCGCCACTCGAGAACTTTACTGCTTTTTGTACGTACTTCACTACTATTTTATTTCAGCGCTAGATAGCGCTGAAGGCTACAAAATATTTGAATAGGATTGGAACCCATGGCACATATGAGATATAGTTAGAGATGGTCTAAAAATAGTTATTTGATATACAAGAGAGCAAAGTTGCTTTTTAACCGCGTGCTCAATTTTGATGACCGAGCAAGCTAAGGTTTCTAATCACGAGCGCAGCGAGTGATTCAAAACTTAGAATTCTGAGAGTTAGCGAGGGAATCAAAAGAGCACGAGGTGAAAAATCTATGCACTCGAGTGCAACACGTAACTTTTCATTCCACCTCAGCGAGGAAATTACTAAATGCAAAAAAGAAATATATTTGCGCATTACAAACAGTTTCAGTCAATTCTGTTGGCGTCAAATAAACTTCCTCGTCGCTATAATCACTCATTTTAGGTTTTACACTTTGTTTTCAAGTGTCTTGTTTTTAAGGTTAGGTTTTAATATGACGTGAAAAGAAAATGGCGCGAGCAAAGCAAATGAAAAAAAAGTACTCCAAGAAGGTTCCAAGTCTGAGTTTTTAACAAATTAGAAAAGGTTGTATGATAAATTCGGCACCATGGAGGTAGCAGTAAATAGGTTTAATAATGTTTTGAATTCACAAACTTATTGCACACGATGTGCTAAATTCAATTTACTTTTTCTCCTCAAGCGAATAAAAACGGCTTTTGCACTCAGATATCGAAGAGCAAAAATACAATTTCCGAGATGGGGGGATGAAAAATATCTTATTGTACCATGAGTGGGACCGAAATGTGGCAAAATATTTTTACAAGACTACCCACAAAAAAGGACCGCAGTGAAGATAGCACCCCACTTTGCCGGACCCCTTTTTGTTGTGTATGCTGTGAACACGCCCTTACTATAAGGGGGTTAGCACCCTTATTCTTACTTAATTTACCAATAATCGACACTACCGTACAAATAAAAGAATTTCAACTGTCATAAGCCTTTCTTTTCATCTTTGTCCATATCCTACCTTGATTAATAGTTCAGTCAATCTATAATATATAGCTGAGGTACCTACCTAAATAAACAAACGCACAGCACAGACGAATTATTGTAAAGTGGATAACTGAATATCAGCGTAAGTATCTACCTACCTATCAAGCAATAACGGAAGGATTTCACTACGAAAACAAAGCTTACTTTTGATCACGCACGATTAAACAACAGTTTCCTCAAATCGTTACTCAAGTGAATTGTACCTACTTTGAAAGAGATAGATAAGTACGGCTCCCTATTCAAATACATGAGGTGAAGTTGGTAAGACACATGTCGGCATGTTGAACAGGCTCTGCTGAATCGTTTAAAGTACAGAGCGACTCCAGTTAATGTTCATATTTTTAAGATATTTACGTCTAAACTTTATTTGTGTAGTCGATTTTCAAAAAAATTGAACTCCACTTTTAGGTACTTTGCATGAGGTGAAGGGTGTAAGACACATGTCGGCATGTTAAACAGGCTCTGCTGAATCGTATAAGAGACAGAACGACTCCAGTTAATGTTCATATTTTTGAGATATTTGCGTCTGAAGTTTCTATATGAAGTCGAATATTTCAAAAAATTGAACTCCACTTTTAGGTACTTTCCAAGAGGTGAAGTGGGTAAGACAATGTCGGCATGTTGAACAGGCTCTGCTGAATCGTTTAAAGTACAGAGCGACTCCAGTTAATGTTCATATTTTTAAGATATTTACGTCTAAACTTTATATGTGTGTGTAGTCGATTTTCAAAAAAATTTAACTCCACTTTTAGGTACTTTGCATGAGGTGAAGTGGCTAAGACACATGTCGGCATGTTGAACAGGCTCTGCTGAATCGTTTAAAAGACAGAGCGACTCCAGTTAATGTTCATATTTTTGATTTATTTACGTATAAACGTTGTTTCTGTAGTCGATTTTCCAAAAAATTGAACTCCTCTTCTAGGTACTTTGCAAGAGGTGAAGTGGGTAAGACACATGTCGGCATGTTAAACAGGCTCTGCTGAATCGTTTAAGACACAGAGCGACTCCAGTTAATGTTCATATTTTTAAGATATTTACGTCTAAACTTTATTTGTGTAGTCGATTTTCAAAAAAATTGAACTCCTCTTTTAGGTACTTTGCATGAGGTGAAGTGGGTAAGACATATGTCGGCATGTTGAAAAGGCTCTGTTGAATCGTACAATTGACAGAGCGACTCCAGTTAATGTTCATATTTTTGAGATATTTGCGTCTGAAATTTCTATATGAAGTCGAATTTTTCAAAAAATTGAACTCCACTTTTAGGTACTTTGCATGAGGTGAAGTGGGTAAGACACATGTCGGCATGTTGAAGAGGCTCTGCTGAATCGTTTAAAGAACAGAGCGACTCCAGTTAATGTTCATATTTTTAAGATATTTTCTTATATATTATTATGAGTAGAAGTTTATTTTTTAGAACAAATTAAGAATTTTTACACGATAAATGCTATTATACAACAAATGAATATCTAAACGACAACTTAAAATCTGTTATATATCCACCCGAAGGCTTCGTTAGTCTGAAGGGTCTCCCCTGGGCGTTCCCGACGGGAAGGTGCCCATCACGCTTGCAGCGTTGCCGCGCTGGATCGCAATAGCCAACCTCTGCGTCAGGAAGGCCCCGGAGCGAGGGTCACCCCCTGTTTGCCTGACACCCAATTTCTCGAATGAATTTTCTTGCCTCCGATCCCCAGCATCCTGTAGCCTCAACTGCAAAGGGTACGAAAAGGTAAGCCGTCTTCAAGGGCGCATACTTATCGTGTTTTAACAAGATATTTACGTCTAAACTTTATTTGTGTAGTCGATTTTCAAAAAAATTGAACTCCTCTTTTAGGTACTTTGCATGAGGTGAAGTGGGTAAGACATATGTCGGCATGTTGAACAGGCTCTGCTGAATCGTTTAAAAGACAGAGCGACTCCAGTTAATGTTCATATTTTTGATTTATTTACGTATAAACGTTGTTTCTGTAGTCGATTTTCAAAAAAATTGAACTCCTCTTCTAGGTACTTTGCATGAGGTGAAGTGGGTAAGACACATGTCGGCATGTTAAAAAGGCTCTGCTGAATCGTTTAAGAAACAGAGCGACTCCAGTTAATGTTCATATTTTTAAGTTATTTACGTCTTAACTTTATTTGTGTAGTCGATTTTCAAAAAAATTGAACTCCTCTTTTAGGTACTTTGCATGAGGTGAAGTGGGTAAGACACATGTCGGCATGTGGAACAGGCTCTGCTGAATCGTTAAAGACACAGAGCGACTCCAGTTAATGTTCATATTTTTAAGATATTTACGTTTAAACTTTATTTGTGTAGTCGATTTTCCAAAAAATTAAACTCCTCTTTTAGGTACTTTGCATGAGGTGAAGTTGGTAAGACATATGTCGGCATGTTAAAAAGGCTCTGTTGAATCGTACAATTGACAGAGCGACTCCAGTTAATGTTCATATTTTTGAGATATTTGCGTCTGAAATTTCTATATGAAGTCGAATTTTTCAATAAATTGAACTCCACTTTTAGGTACTTTGCATGAGGTGAAGTGGGTAAGACACATGTCGGCATGTTGAACAGGCTCTGCTGAATCGTTTAAAAGACAGAGCGACTCCAGTTAATGTTCATATTTTTGATTTATTTACGTATAAACGTTGTTTCTGTAGTCGATTTTCAAAAAAATTGAACTCCTCTTCTAGGTACTTTGCATGAGGTGAAGTGGGTAAGACACATGTCGGCATGTTAAAAAGGCTCTGCTGAATCGTTTAAGAAACAGAGCGACTCCAGTTAATGTTCATATTTTTAAGATATTTACGTCTAAACTTTATTTGTGTAGTCGATTTTCAAAAAAATTGAACTCCTCTTTTAGGTACTTTGCATGAGGTGAAGTGGGTAAGACACATGTCGGCATGTTAAAAAGGCTCTGCTGAATCGTTTAAGAAACAGAGCGACTCCAGTTAATGTTCACATTTTTGAGATATTTGCGTCTGAAGTTTCTATATGAAGTCCAATTTTAAAAAAAATTGAACTCCACTTTTAGGTACTTTGCAAGAGGTGAAGTGGGTGAGACACATGTCGGCATATTGAACATGATCTGCTGAATCGTTTAAGACACAGAGCGACTCCAGTTAATGATCATATTTTTGAGATATTTGCGTCTGAAATTTCTATATGAAGTCGAATTTTTCAATAAATTGAACTCCACATTTAGGTACTTTGCAAAAGGTGAAGAGGGTAAGACACATGTCCGCATGTTGAAGAGGCTCTGCTGAATCGTTTAAAGTACAGAGCGACTCCAGTTAATGTTCATATTTTTAAGATATTTACGTCTAAACTTTATTTGTGTAGTCGATTTTCAAAAAAATTGAACTCCTCTTTTAGGTACTTTGCAAGAGGTGAAGTGGGTAAGACACATGTCGGCATGTGGAACAGGCTCTGCTGAATCGTTAAAGACACAGAGCGACTCCAACTAATGTTCATATTTTTAAGATATTTACGTTTAAACTTTATTTGTGTAGTCGATTTTCCAAAAAATTAAACTCCTCTTTTAGGTACTTTGCATGAGGTGAAGTTTTACGATTCAGCAGAGCCTGTTCAACATGCCGACATGTGTCTTACCCACTTCACCTCATGCAAATTATCTAAAAGTGGAGTTAATTTTTTTTTAAATCGACTACACACACATATAAAGTTTAGACGTAAATATCTTAAAAATATGAACATTAACTGGAGTCGCTCTGTACTTTAAACGATTCAGCAGAGCCTGTTCAACATGCCGATATTGTCTTACCCACTTCACCTCTTGGAAAGTACCTAAAAGTGGAGTTCAATTTTTTGAAATATTCGACTTCATATAGAAACTTCAGACGCAAATATCTCAAAAATATGAACATTAACTGGAGTCGCTCTGTCAATTGTACGATTCAACAGAGCCTTTTCAACATGCCGACATATGTCTTACCAACTTCACCTCATGCAAAGTACCTAAAAGAGGAGTTTAATTTTTTGGAAAATCGACTACACAAATAAAGTTTAAACGTAAATATCTTAAAAATATGAACATTAACTGGAGTCGCTCTGTGTCTTTAACGATTCAGCAGAGCCTGTTCCACATGCCGACATGTGTCTTACCCACTTCACTTCATGGAAAGTACCTTAAAGAGGAGTTCAATTTTTTTGAAAATCGACTACACAAATAAAGTTTAGACGTAAATATCTTAAAAATATGAACATTAACTGGAGTCGCTCTGTTTCTTAAACGATTCAGCAGAGCCTTTTTAACATGCCGACATGTGTCTTACCCACTTCACCTCATGCAAAGTACCTAAAAGAGGAGTTCAATTTTTTTGAAAATCGACTACACAAATAAAGTTTAGACGTAAATATCTTAAAAATATGAACATTAACTGGAGTCGCTCTGTTTCTTAAACGATTCAGCAGAGCCTTTTTAACATGCCTACATGTGTCTTACCCACTTCACCTCATGCAAAGTACCTAGAAGAGGAGTTCAATTTTTTTGAAAATCGACTACAGAAACAACGTTTATACATATATAAATCAAAAATATGAACATTAACTGGAGTCGCTCTGTCTTTTAAACGATTCAGCAGAGCCTGTTCAACATGCCGACATGTGTCTTACCCACTTCACCTCATGCAAAGTACCTAAAAGTGGAGTTCAATTTATTGAAAAATTCGACTTCATATAGAAATTTCAGACGCAAATATCTCAAAAATATGAACATTAACTGGAGTCGCTCTGTCAATTGTACGATTCAACAGAGCCTTTTCAACATGCCGACATATGTCTTACCAACTTCACCTCATGCAAAGTACCTAAAAGAGGAGTTTAATTTTTTGGAAAATCGACTACACAAATAAAGTTTAAACGTAAATATCTTAAAAATATGAACATTAACTGGAGTCGCTCTGTGTCTTTAACGATTCAGCAGAGCCTGTTCCACATGCCGACATGTGTCTTACCCACTTCACCTCATGCAAAGTACCTAAAAGAGGAGTTCAATTTTTTTGAAAATCGACTACACAAATAAAGTTTAGACGTAAATATCTTAAAAATATGAACATTAACTGGAGTCGCTCTGTTTCTTAAACGATTTAGCAGAGCCTTTTTAACATGCCGACATGTGTCTTACCCACTTCACCTCATGCAAAGTACCTAGAAGAGGAGTTCAATTTTTTTGAAAATCGACTACAGAAACAACGTTTATACGTAAATAAATCAAAAATATGAACATTAACTGGAGTCGCTCTGTCTTTTAAACGATTCAGCAGAGCCTGTTCAACATGCCGACATATGTCTTACCCACTTCACCTCATGCAAAGTACCTAAAAGAGGAGTTCAATTTTTTTGAAAATCGACTACACAAATAAAGTTTAGACGTAAATATCTTCAAAATATGAACATTAACTGGAGTCGCTCTGTGTGTTAAACGATTCAGCAGAGCCTGTTTAACATGCCGACATGTGTCTTACCAACTTCACCTCATGCAAAGTACCTAGAAGAGGAGTTCAATTTTTTTGGAAAATCGACTACAGAAACAACGTTTATACGTAAATAAATCAAAAATATGAACATTAACTGGAGTCGCTCTGTCTTTTAAACGATTCAGCAGAGCCTGTTCAACATGCCGACATGTGTCTTACCCACTTCACCTCATGCAAAGTACCTAAAAGTGGAGTTCAATTTTTTGAAAAATTCGACTTCATATAGAAATTTCAGACGCAAAAATCTCAAAAATATGAACATTAACTGGAGTCGCTCTGTCAATTATACGATTCAACAGAGCCTTTTCAACATGCCGACATGTGTCTTACCCACTTCACCTCATGCAAAGTACCTAAAAGTGGAGTTCAATTTTTTTGAAAATCGACTACACAAATAAAGTTTAGACGTAAATATCTTAAAAATATGAACATTAACTGGAGTCGCTCTGTCTTTTAAACGATTCAGCAGAGCCTTTTCAACATGCCGACATATGTCTTACCAACTTCACCTCATGCAAAGTACCTAGAAGAGGAGTTCAATTTTTTTGGAAAATCGACTACAGAAACAACGTTTATACGTAAATAAATCAAAAATATGAACATTAACTGGAGTCGCTCTGTCTTTTAAACGATTCAGCAGAGCCTGTTCAACATGCCGACATGTGTCTTACCCACTTCACCTCATGCAAAGTACCTAAAAGTGGAGTTCAATTTTTTGAAAAATTCGACTTCATATAGAAATTTCAGACGCAAAAATCTCAAAAATATGAACATTAACTGGAGTCGCTCTGTCAATTATACGATTCAACAGAGCCTTTTCAACATGCCGACATGTGTCTTACCCACTTCACCTCATGCAAAGTACCTAAAAGTGGAGTTCAATTTTTTTGAAAATCGACTACACAAATAAAGTTTAGACGTAAATATCTTAAAAATATGAACATTAACTGGAGTCGCTCTGTCTTTTAAACGATTCAGCAGAGCCTTTTCAACATGCCGACATATGTCTTACCAACTTCACCTCATGCAAAGTACCTAAAAGAGGAGTTAAATTTTGGAAAATCGACTACACAAATAAAGGTTAAACGTAAATATCTTAAAAATATGAACATTAACTGGAGTCGCTCTGTGTCTTAAACGATTCAGCAGATCATGTTTAACATGCCGACATGTGTCTTACCCACTTCACCTCATGCGAAGTACCTAAAAGAGGATTTCAATTTTTTGGAAAATCGACTACACAAACAAAGTTTATACGTAAATAAATCAAAAATATGAACATTAACTGGAGTCGCTTTGTACTTTAAACGATTCAGCAGTGCCTGTTCAACATGCCGACATATGTTTTACCCACTTCACCTCATGCAAAGTACCTAAAAGAGGAGTTCAATTTTTTTGAAAATCGACTACATAAATAAAGTTTAGACGTAAATATCTTAAAAATATGAACATTAACTGGAGTCGCTCTGTCTTTTAAACGATTCAGCAGAGCCTTTTCAACATGCCGACATATGTCTTACCAACTTCACCTCATGCAAAGTACCTAAAAGAGGAGTTAAATTTTGGAAAATCGACTACACAAATAAAGGTTAAACGTAAATATCTTAAAAATATGAACATTAACTGGAGTCGCTCTGTGTCTTAAACGATTCAGCAGATCATGTTTAACATGCCGACATGTGTCTTACCCACTTCACCTCATGCGAAGTACCTAAAAGAGGATTTCAATTTTTTGGAAAATCGACTACACAAACAAAGTTTATACGTAAATAAATCAAAAATATGAACATTAACTGGAGTCGCTTTGTACTTTAAACGATTCAGCAGTGCCTGTTCAACATGCCGACATATGTTTTACCCACTTCACCTCATGCAAAGTACCTAAAA
The DNA here is from genome assembly GCA_947284805.1 of Coleophora flavipennella. Lineage (NCBI taxonomy): Eukaryota > Metazoa > Arthropoda > Insecta > Lepidoptera > Coleophoridae > Coleophora > Coleophora flavipennella. The sequence goes on from OX369266.1 coordinate 4,817,872, forward strand.
GAGGAGTTCAATTTTTTTGAAAATCGACTACATAAATAAAGTTTAGACGTAAATATCTTAAAAATATGAACATTAACTGGAGTCGCTCTGTCTTTTAAACGATTCAGCAGAGCCTTTTCAACATGCCGACATATGTCTTACCAACTTCACCTCATGCAAAGTACCTAAAAGAGGAGTTAAATTTTGGAAAATCGACTACACAAATAAAGGTTAAACGTAAATATCTTAAAAATATGAACATTAACTGGAGTCGCTCTGTGTCTTAAACGATTCAGCAGATCATGTTTAACATGCCGACATGTGTCTTACCCACTTCACCTCATGCGAAGTACCTAAAAGAGGATTTCAATTTTTTGGAAAATCGACTACACAAACAAAGTTTATACGTAAATAAATCAAAAATATGAACATTAACTGGAGTCGCTCTGTCTCTTAAACGATTCAGCAGAGCCTGTTCAACATGCCGACATGTGTCTTACCCACTTCACCTCATGCAAAGTACCTAAAAGTGGAGTTCAATTTTTTTGAAAATCGACTACACAAATAAAGTTTAGACGTAAATATCTTAAAAATATGAACATTAACTGGAGTCGCTCTGTCTTTTAAACGATTCAGCAGAGCCTTTTCAACATGCCGACACATGTCTTACCAACTTCACCTCATGCAAAGTACCTAAAAGAGGAGTTAAATTTTGGAAAATCGACTACACAAATAAAGGTTAAACGTAAATATCTTAAAAATATGAACATTAACTGGAGTCGCTCTGTGTCTTAAACGATTCAGCAGATCATGTTTAACATGCCGACATGTGTCTTACCCACTTCACCTCATGCGAAGTACCTAAAAGAGGATTTCAATTTTTTGGAAAATCGACTACACAAACAAAGTTTATACGTAAATAAATCAAAATATGAACATTAACTGGAGTCGCTCTGTCTCTTAAACGATTCAGCAGAGCCTGTTCAACATGCCGACATGTGTCTTACCCACTTCACCTCATGCAAAGTACCTAAAAGTGGAGTTCAATTTTTTTGAAAATCGACTACACAAATAAAGTTTAGACGTAAATATCTTAAAAATATGAACATTAACTGGAGTCGCTCTGTTTTTTAAACGATTCAGCAGAGCCTGTTCAACATGCCGACATGCGTCTTACCCACTTCACCTCTTGTAAAGTACCTAAAAGTGGAGTTCAATTTTTTGAAAAATTCGACTTCATATAGAAACTTCAGACGCAAATATCTCAAAAATATGAACATTAACTGGAGTCGTTCTGTCTCTTATACGATTCAGCAGAGCCTGTTTAACATGCCGACATGTGTCTTACCCACTTCACCTCATGCAAAGTACCTAAAAGTGGAGTTCAATTTTTTTTGAAAATCGACTACACAAATAAAGTTTAGACGTAATAATCTTAAAAATATGAACATTAACTGGAGTCGCTCTGTAATTTCAACGATTAAGCAGAGCCTGTTCAACACGCCGACATGTGTCTTACCCACTTCACCTCTTGCAAAGTACCTAAATGTGGAGTTCAATTTTTTGAAAAGTTCGACTTCATATAGAAAATTCAGACGCAAATATCTCAAAAATATGAACATTAACTGGAGTCGCTCTGTCAATTATACGATTCGGCAGAGCCTCTTCAACATGCCGACATATGTCTTACCCACTTCACCTCATGCAAAGTACCTAAAAGAGGAGTTCAATTTTTTTGAAAATCGACTACACAAATAAAGTTTAGACGTAAATATCTTAAAAATATGAACATTAACTGGAGTCGCTCTGTACTTTAAACGATTTAGCAGAGCCTGTTCAACATGCCGACATGTGTCTTACTCACTTCACCTCTTGCAAAGTACCTAAATGTGAGGTTCAAATTTTTGAAAAATTCGACTTCATATAGAAATTTCAGACGCAAATATCTCAAAAATATGAACATTAACTGGAGTCGCTCTGTCAATTATACAATTCAACAGAGCCTCTTCAACATGCCGACATATGTCTTACCAACTTCACCTCATGCAAAGTACCTAAAAGAGGAGTTCAATTTTTTGGAAAATCGACTACACAAATAAAGTTTAAACGTAAATATCTTAAAAATGTGAACATTAACTGGAGTCGCTCTGTGTCTTAATCGATTCAGCAGAGCCTCTTCAACATGTCGATATATGTCTTACCCACTTCACCTCATGCAAAGTACCTAAAAGAGGAGTTCAATTTTTTTGAAAATCGACTACACAAATAAAGTTTAGACGTAAATATCTTAAAAATATGAACATTAACTGGAGTCGCTCTGTACTTTAAACGATTCAGCAGAGCCTGTTCAACATGCCGACATGTGTCTTACCCACTTCACCTCTTGCAAAGTACCTAAATATGGAGTTCAATTTTTTGAAAAATTCGACTTCATATAGAAATTTCAGACGCAAATATCTCAAAAATATGAACATTAACTGGAGTCGCTTTGTACTTTAAACGATTCAGCAGAGCCTGTTCAACATGCCGACATATGTCTTACCCACTTCACCTCATGCAAAGTACCTAAAAGAGGAGTTCAATTTTTTTGAAAATCGACTACACAAATAAAGTTTAGACGTAAATATCTTAAAAATATGAACATTAACTGGAGTCGCTCTGTGTCTTAAACGATTCAGCAGAGCCTGTTTAACATGCCGACATGTGTCTTACCCACTTCACCTCTTGCAAAGTACCTAAAAGTGGAGTTCAATTTTTTTGAAAATCGACTACACAAATAAAGTTTAGACGTAAATATCTTAAAAATATGAACATTAACTGGAGTCGCTCTGTCTCTTAAACGATTCAGCAGAGCCTGTTCAACATGCCGACATGTGTCTTACCCACTTCACCTCATGCAAAGTACCTAAAAGTGGAGTTCAATTTTTTTGAAAATCGACTACACAAATAAAGTTTAGACGTAAATATCTTAAAAATATGAACATTAACTGGAGTCGCTCTGTCTTTTAAACGATTCAGCAGAGCCTTTTCAACATGCCGACACATGTCTTACCAACTTCACCTCATGCAAAGTACCTAAAAGAGGAGTTAAATTTTGGAAAATCGACTACACAAATAAAGGTTAAACGTAAATATCTTAAAAATATGAACATTAACTGGAGTCGCTCTGTGTCTTAAACGATTCAGCAGATCATGTTTAACATGCCGACATGTGTCTTACCCACTTCACCTCATGCGAAGTACCTAAAAGAGGATTTCAATTTTTTGGAAAATCGACTACACAAACAAAGTTTATACGTAAATAAATCAAAATATGAACATTAACTGGAGTCGCTCTGTCTCTTAAACGATTCAGCAGAGCCTGTTCAACATGCCGACATGTGTCTTACCCACTTCACCTCATGCAAAGTACCTAAAAGTGGAGTTCAATTTTTTTGAAAATCGACTACACAAATAAAGTTTAGACGTAAATATCTTAAAAATATGAACATTAACTGGAGTCGCTCTGTTTTTTAAACGATTCAGCAGAGCCTGTTCAACATGCCGACATGCGTCTTACCCACTTCACCTCTTGTAAAGTACCTAAAAGTGGAGTTCAATTTTTTGAAAAATTCGACTTCATATAGAAACTTCAGACGCAAATATCTCAAAAATATGAACATTAACTGGAGTCGTTCTGTCTCTTATACGATTCAGCAGAGCCTGTTTAACATGCCGACATGTGTCTTACCCACTTCACCTCATGCAAAGTACCTAAAAGTGGAGTTCAATTTTTTTTGAAAATCGACTACACAAATAAAGTTTAGACGTAATAATCTTAAAAATATGAACATTAACTGGAGTCGCTCTGTAATTTCAACGATTAAGCAGAGCCTGTTCAACACGCCGACATGTGTCTTACCCACTTCACCTCTTGCAAAGTACCTAAATGTGGAGTTCAATTTTTTGAAAAGTTCGACTTCATATAGAAAATTCAGACGCAAATATCTCAAAAATATGAACATTAACTGGAGTCGCTCTGTCAATTATACGATTCGGCAGAGCCTCTTCAACATGCCGACATATGTCTTACCCACTTCACCTCATGCAAAGTACCTAAAAGAGGAGTTCAATTTTTTTGAAAATCGACTACACAAATAAAGTTTAGACGTAAATATCTTAAAAATATGAACATTAACTGGAGTCGCTCTGTACTTTAAACGATTTAGCAGAGCCTGTTCAACATGCCGACATGTGTCTTACTCACTTCACCTCTTGCAAAGTACCTAAATGTGAGGTTCAAATTTTTGAAAAATTCGACTTCATATAGAAATTTCAGACGCAAATATCTCAAAAATATGAACATTAACTGGAGTCGCTCTGTCAATTATACAATTCAACAGAGCCTCTTCAACATGCCGACATATGTCTTACCAACTTCACCTCATGCAAAGTACCTAAAAGAGGAGTTCAATTTTTTGGAAAATCGACTACACAAATAAAGTTTAAACGTAAATATCTTAAAAATGTGAACATTAACTGGAGTCGCTCTGTGTCTTAATCGATTCAGCAGAGCCTCTTCAACATGTCGATATATGTCTTACCCACTTCACCTCATGCAAAGTACCTAAAAGAGGAGTTCAATTTTTTTGAAAATCGACTACACAAATAAAGTTTAGACGTAAATATCTTAAAAATATGAACATTAACTGGAGTCGCTCTGTACTTTAAACGATTCAGCAGAGCCTGTTCAACATTCCGACATGTGTCTTACCCACTTCACCTCTTGCAAAGTACCTAAATATGGAGTTCAATTTTTTGAAAAATTCGACTTCATATAGAAATTTCAGACGCAAATATCTCAAAAATATGAACATTAACTGGAGTCGCTTTGTACTTTAAACGATTCAGCAGAGCCTGTTCAACATGCCGACATATGTCTTACCCACTTCACCTCATGCAAAGTACCTAAAAGAGGAGTTCAATTTTTTTGAAAATCGACTACACAAATAAAGTTTAGACGTAAATATCTTCAAAATATGAACATTAACTGGAGTCGCTCTGTGTCTAAAACGATTCAGCAGAGCCTGTTCAACATGCCGACATGTGTCTTACCCACTTCACCTCATGCAAAGTACCTAAAAGTGGAGTTCAATTTTTTGAAAAATTCGACTTCATATAGAAATTTCAGACGCAAAAATCTCAAAAATATGAACATTAACTGGAGTCGCTCTGTCAATTATACGATTCAACAGAGCCTTTTCAACATGCCGACATGTGTCTTACCCACTTCACCTCATGCAAAGTACCTAAAAGAGGAGTTCAATTTTTTTGAAAATCGACTACACAAATAAAGTTTAGACGTAAATATCTTAAAAATATGAACATTAACTGGAGTCGCTCTGTCTTTAAACGATTCAGCAGAGCCTTTTCAACATGCCGACATATGTCTTACCAACTTCACCTCATGCAAAGTACCTAAAAGAGGAGTTAAATTTTGGAAAATCGACTACACAAATAAAGGTTAAACGTAAATATCTTAAAAATATGAACATTAACTGGAGTCGCTCTGTGTCTTAAACGATTCAGCAGATCATGTTTAACATGCCGACATGTGTCTTACCCACTTCACCTCATGCGAAGTACCTAAAAGAGGATTTCAATTTTTTGGAAAATCGACTACACAAACAAAGTTTATACGTAAATAAATCAAAAATATGAACATTAACTGGAGTCGCTCTGTCTCTTAAACGATTCAGCAGAGCCTGTTCAACATGCCGACATGTGTCTTACCCACTTCACCTCATGCAAAGTACCTAAAAGTGGAGTTCAATTTTTTTGAAAATCGACTACACAAATAAAGTTTAGACGTAAATATCTTAAAAATATGAACATTAACTGGAGTCGCTCTGTTTTTTAAACGATTCAGCAGAGCCTGTTCAACATGCCGACATGTGTCTTACCCACTTCACCTCTTGTAAAGTACCTATAAGTGGAGTTCAATTTTTTGAAAAATTCGACTTCATATAGAAACTTCAGACGCAAATATCTCAAAAATATGAACATTAACTGGAGTCGTTCTGTCTCTTATACGATTCAGCAGAGCCTGTTTAACATGCCGACATGTGTCTTACCCACTTCACCTCATGCAAAGTACCTAAAAGTGGAGTTCAATTTTTTTGAAAATCGACTACACAAATAAAGTTTAGACGTAATAATCTTAAAAATATGAACATTAACTGGAGTCGCTCTGTAATTTCAACGATTAAGCAGAGCCTGTTCAACACGCCGACATGTGTCTTACCCACTTCACCTCTTGCAAAGTACCTAAATGTGGAGTTCAATTTTTTGAAAAGTTCGACTTCATATAGAAATTTCAGACGCAAATATCTCAAAAATATGAACATTAACTGGAGTCGCTCTGTCAATTATACGATTCGGCAGAGCCTCTTCAACATGCCGACATATGTCTTACCCACTTCACCTCATGCAAAGTACCTAAAAGAGGAGTTCAATTTTTTTGAAAATCGACTACACAAATAAAGTTTAGACGTAAATATCTTAAAAATATGAACATTAACTGGAGTCGCTCTGTACTTTAAACGATTCAGCAGAGCCTGTTCAACATGCCGACATGTGTCTTACTCACTTCACCTCTTGCAAAGTACCTAAATGTGAGGTTCAAATTTTTGAAAAATTCGACTTCATATAGAAATTTCAGACGCAAATATCTCAAAAATATGAACATTAACTGGAGTCGCTCTGTCAATTATACAATTCAACAGATCCTCTTCAACATGCCGACATATGTCTTACCAACTTCACCTCATGCAAAGTACCTAAAAGAGGAGTTCAATTTTTTGGAAAATCGACTACACAAATAAAGTTTAAACGTAAATATCTTAAAAATGTGAACATTAACTGGAGTCGCTCTGTGTCTTAATTGATTCAGCAGAGCCTCTTCAACATGTCGATATATGTCTTACCCACTTCACCTCATGCAAAGTACCTAAAAGAGGAGTTCAATTTTTTGAAAATCGACTACACAAATAAAGTTTAGACGTAAATATCTTAAAAATATGAACATTAACTGGAGTCGCTCTGTACTTTAAACGATTCAGCAGAGCCTGTTCAACATGCCGACATGTGTCTTACCCACTTCACCTCTTGCAAAGTACCTAAAAGAGGAGTTCATTTTTTTTGAAAATCGACTACACAAATAAAGTTTAAACGTAAATATCTTAAAAATGTGAACATTAACTGGAGTCGCTCTGTGTCTTAATCGATTCAGCAGAGCCTCTTCAACATGTCGATATATGTCTTACCCACTTCACCTCATGCAAAGTACCTAAAAGAGGAGTTCAATTTTTTTGAAAATCGACTACACAAATAAAGTTTAGACGTAAATATCTTAAAAATATGAACATTAACTGGAGTCGCTCTGTACTTTAAACGATTCAGCAGAGCCTGTTCAACATGCCGACATGTGTCTTACCCACTTCACCTCTTGCAAAGTACCTAAATATGGAGTTCAATTTTTTGAAAAATTCGACTTCATATAGAAATTTCAGACGCAAATATCTCAAAAATATGAACATTAACTGGAGTCGCTCTGTCAATTGTACGATTCAACAGAGCCTTTTCAACATGCCGACATATGTCTTACCCACTTCACTTCATGCAAAGTACCTAAAAGAGGAGTTCAATTTTTTTGAAAATCGACTACACAAATAAAGTTTAGACGTAAATATCTTAAAAATATGAACATTAACTGGAGTCGCTCTGTGTCTTAAACGATTCAGCAGAGCCTGTTTAACATGCCGACATGTGTCTTACCAACTTCACCTCTTGCAAAGTACCTAGAAGAGGAGTTCAATTTTTTGGAAAATCGACTACAGAAACAACGTTTATACGTAAATAAATCAAAAATATGAACATTAACTGGAGTCGCTCTGTCTTTTAAACGATTCAGCAGAGCCTGTTCAACATGCCGACATGTGTCTTAGCCACTTCACCTCATGCAAAGTACCTAAAAGTGGAGTTAAATTTTTTTGAAAATCGACTACACACACATATAAAGTTTAGACGTAAATATTTTAAAAATATGAACATCACTGGAGTCGCTCTGTACTTTAAACGATTCAGCAGAGCCTGTTCAACATGCCGACATTGTCTTACCCACTTCACCTCTTGGAAAGTACCTAAAAGTGGAGTTCAATTTTTTGAAAAATTCGACTTCATATAGAAACTTCAGACGCAAATATCTCAAAAATATGAACATTAACTGGAGTCGTTCTGTCTCTTATACGATTCAGCAGAGCCTGTTTAACATGCCGACATGTGTCTTACCCACTTCAACTCATGCAAAGTACCTAAAAGTGGAGTTCAATTTTTTTGAAAATCGACTACACAAATAAAGTTTAGACGTAAATATCTTAAAAATATGAACATTAACTGGAGTCGCTCTGTACTTTAAACGATTCAGCAGAGCCTGTTCAACATGCCGACATGTGTCTTACCAACTTCACCTCATGTATTTGAATAGGGAGCCGTACTTATCTATCTCTTTCAAAGTAGGTACAATTCACTTGAGTAACGATTTGAGGAAACTGTTGTTTAATCGTGCGTGATCAAAAGTAAGCTTTGTTTTCGTAGTGAAATCCTTCCGTTATTGCTTGATAGGTAGGTAGATACTTACGCTGATATTCAGTTATCCACTTTACAATAATTCGTCTGTGCTGTGCGTTTGTTTATTTAGGTAGGTACCTCAGCTATATATTATAGATTGACTGAACTATTAATCAAAGATGAAAAGAAAGGCTTATGACAGTTGAAATTCTTTTATTTGTACGGTAGTGTCGATTATTGGTAAATTAAGTAAGAATAAGGGTGCTAACCCCCTTATAGTAAGGGCGTGTTCACAGCATACACAACAAAAAGGGGTCCGGCAAAGAGGGGTGCTATCTTCACTGCGGTCAAAAAAGGTGTGTAAGTATAGTTTGTATGTTTCTTTATTCCGCGATATCTTAAAAAGGGCTTTAAGAGTGGCCCACATATCGTTAGATTCGCTTTGATCCCGTGTGTGACATAGGATACTTTTTACCTTACTTCCCAGAAGAGAGGGGTTATTGTTTTAAGCAGTTGTGTCGATATTAAACTTATTAAAACGTCCTTGATATTAAATTAATTTTATTTTAGTAACTGTGATTCTGGCGAATCCTCTGACCCAATAAAAGAATCGTACAATTTGTACATCGTCGCCGATCGGTGAACTCCTTTCCCATTATATATGTTACGGTTAAAGGTGGATGTGAACATAAACTTAAGATTAGCCGGCCAAACTTCACGCAGGGGTCGAGGCTATTCGACTGTAAAATCAAACCTGACCGAACCTAAAATCGCTCGCTTACCAGTGTTGGGTAGACCTTGTTGTGTACGGTTATACGCCGAATACCAACTAAAAATCGAACTTTACCCAAACAACTTTAGCCGGCTAATTTTAAGTTTATGTTCACACCCACCTTTAGCCGTGACATATAAGTTAGGTACTTTATGTTTCTCATCTTTGGACTCTGTAGTTGGGCCTTACCTCTATGGATTTATCATAATCAGATACTTACCAAACGCTACTGCCTAAATTCTAGATTACTATCAGATTTTAAAAGATACGACGATGTCGCGCCCACTGACATACAGTAATCACTAGCCGCGCCCGCTGGAGAATTGTTTTTACCTACCTGACTTGACTACCCAAGAAGTGTAATGTTTTCTGTTATATGTATGTACATAAAGAATGAATGTTTCCTAATGTGTGTGAGGTGTCATTAAATTAATCTTGTTTCCTGATTTAAGCAGTCTAATTTTATTTTTTCCATTTTTTTGTGAAGTAGGATAAGAGGAAGGGACAATTTAAAGAATTAAAAAAAAAACAAGTTTTGTCTTAACGCTAGGTGTCTTTATTTTCCATTTCCTTATAGAAAATACTTTTAAACAAGTTAGTGGGCCGCCCGCACGGCCGGCCGGCGGGATCGCTGACTAGGCCGCCAAGCGCCGCCGGCGCAGCGCCAACCGACACTTACAAATGATAAATAATACAAAAAAATACTGTTGGCGAGATCGTTAGCTTACAGGGACTTCTCAATCTTGATCAGTTCAGCGATGCCGTCGTACATCTCCTTGACGGCCTCGTACTCGGTAAGGCCCATGCGGCGCTTGTTGGAGATGTCGTAGACGCCACCCTCGGCCTCGGTGTGCTCGCCGCGCGTACCGCGCACCTGCAGGTGGTACTTGGAGGCGATCTCCTCCAACTTAGCCTTGTCAGCCGCCAGCTTGGGCACCTTGATGTGCACGGAGGCGCGCACCGTCGTGCCTAGGTTTGTGGGGCAGAAAGTGAGGAAGCCCAGCCTGTCGTCGTGCGAGAACGGAATCCTCTTCTCGATGTCATTGACGGCAGTTACCAGCCTCTTGTACACCTGCTTCAGGTCACCACCCATCTGCATGGAGATGAGACGGAGATGGTCCTCTTCATTGCACCACACCAGGAAGGTCTTGTTCTCGTTGTGGTAGATGCCACGGCCGGTGGGCCAGAAACGGCAAGCATTGGCGGCCTGAAGGAAACGGTCACCCTCCTTGAAGAGGAAGTGGTCATCAATGAGCTGCTGCTGGGTTTCCTTCGACATGCCAGTGAGAGGGTAGAATGTGCCCTTCAGCTCGCCTTCGAGACCAGACAGGGTGGAGGCCACTTTCTCTTCCATTTCCTTGTACTGGGCCTCGGTCAGGCAGGGATTGAAGGGGTACCCCTCCATGGATCGGCCGCAACGCACACGGGTGGAGACAACGAACTCGCCAGCAGGGTCCAGGTTGCCGAGGGTCTCAACATCACCCCAGTTCTTAGGTGGGTGCTTGTCTGTCTTTTTGAAGCCATTGTGGTAGTCCTCAATGATGGGGTCAAACAGGTCAGCAAATACTGTGTAGGATTCAGCATCAGGGGCGTAGATTCCGACACCAGAGTCCAAGTTTTCAAAACCTGGAAAATAATAAAAATGTTTTCATGTATGCTTGCCTGTTTGCTGTGGTATTAAATTAATGGCGATAAAATTTATGAGCAAGAGTCAGTAGAGAAATCATTTAATTAAAAATTTAGGTATAATCATCTAATCAGTAATCAGAGATATCATTTTTAGGGTTCCATACCCAAAGGGTAAAAACGGGACCCTATTACAAAGACTCTGCTGTCCGTCTGTTACCAGGCTGTATTTCACCATGATAGACAGTTGAAATTTTCACAGATGATGTATTTCTATTGCCGCTATAACAACAAATACTAAAAATTAGAAAAAGTAAAGTCTCCATACAAAAAATGAGGTTTTTTGAAACTTCAAGAACCTAATGCCATTTAGTATGATGATATGGAACCCTTTGTGTGCAGTTCTGACTCGCACTGATGTTATCTATGACTATTGTTTTATGGCCTTTGTGAAGTGGACATCTTTGCTGATATGATGATAGTTTTATCTAATTATCCAAAAAAGCTATAAAATATTTCTGTAAGATACCTATCCAAATATTGTTTGCAGTGGGTCGGGTCTAAAGAATTTCTAATTTGTTAAAAGCTTATGGATAAAGTCGATGGATGCGAGCAGCGCAGGATCGGTCATCCTTGGGAGAGGCCTTTGTCCAGCAGTGTACGTTTTTCGGCTGATATGATGATGATGAATTACTCTAAAATTGTTTCAATGGCTGCTACCAAAGCTGCTGTCAGTCGTAACATGGAGGCTCACAGTCACATCACAATATCCTCTTAAAAAATTGGGATGAAAATTATGTTTAGCTTACACAACTTTAGCAGTTACATTCATTATTATGCTCTTCAGTTGTCCGCACTCCTAAAGTTTCATACGTTTTCCGACCAGTTTCTTAGACCAATGAGACCGTCTATTTCCGCAGTCAATCAGTCATAAACTTATTGTATAGTCACAAAAAGAGCGTCGGTGGCGCAACGGCAAGGGCTACTACTTCCTATCCTTTGGTTTGAGTCCTACCATGTACCAATGTGTTTTCGAATTTCGAACTCATATGTATGTTTATCTGATGCTCTTACGGTGAAGGAAAACATCTTGAGGAAACCTGCACACATCTGCGAAGAAACTCGAAGGTTGTGTGTGTGTGAAGTTGACCAACCCGCACTGGGCCCGCATGGTCACCTAAGGCCTGATCGCCCTAACTCAGGGTAGGCTCGAGCACCTCGGTGGAGACGTATATTATATGAGCTGATATGATGTGATGATAGTCACAAAAAATAGGTATAAAACGTGCCACTAAAGATGGGACTTTAACATTAAAAGACAAAGTAGGAAATGTATATCCATAATAAATAGTTATCCATAATGCTTCACTTCTTTTGACATATAGGTGTACATGTCGTAAACCATCTGCCTACTTTGTCTTTTTAATGTTTTATATGGTGTGTCAAGTCTCATCTTTAGTGAAGTGGCACATACTTTGTTTGACTTGTCATTCATTGAACCTGAACTCAAACCTATTTATATTATGTGCGCCAGTTCCCAAGAGCTCCAAAATTATTGTTTATAAATCTATAATCTTGCTAAAAGACCTTGCATGTTACATCCTAGGCTGTATTGGCACTTACTATCAGGTGAGCTGCAGCCAAAGACACTCAAATTTTTAATAAAAAATAAATAAATCCAAAACTAATTCAATACAACATGGTCCAATTGAAAATGGAAATGTTGGATTAATGATAGATTATGAGATGACAAATTCAAAGTTCCTATGACTTTTGTTTGGTAAGAGGTACTTAGGTACCATACTGAAAAATTTATTAAAAAATAGTTTTATTATTGTTTGAGAACGAAAACTAGGTACTATAATAAATAATAGCCAGCTGGCTGAATTTTCACACTATCTGTGAGACTCACGGGTGGGTAACAGAAAGTTCTACTATAAATCTATTATGTTAACTTAATACTGTAGATCTGGCAGGTCCTCGGAGAGAATGGAGTGACCACACCTTCAGTACTCTAACTTTTGTTTTATCCTTTTACAAATAACAATATTTGTTAAACTTCTACTATAATAAATGATGGTTTTTTTTCTGAGGTTGGTCACTCCATCCACAGGCATATTGATTCTGAAATAAATATAATAGGTAATCTATGTGCATTATGCATTTGTGAAAAATTTGAACCTACACAAAATAGGTTGGACTTGCTAAAAAATAATAGTATAATACATATAGTAAATAGGTAAGTACCTACCTACCTACTTAGGTAGGTAGGTACCTACTTCTATCCTATCCTACCTAAAACAATATGCAGAAAAAATGAGAAAATGCTACGTGTGCAGCCCTCAAGTGCATCCCTAAATCGAAACCGTACCTACCTACCTATGAAGGAACGCTTCTATTGAAAACTGCAAGTCTGCAAATGACACTAACCTGACTGAACGCAGTCAAGAAGCGTGGACCCGAATGAGGTCTTCTTGTTCTTGAGAGCGTCGAACACCTCCCTGGTGAGGTATTTCTTCAGCAGCGACTTGGAGTCGGAGGCGGCCAGCTTGCTAAAGCCAGCCTCCAACTTTTCCATGGTTGCGGCGTCTACCATTGCTGCGGCTTTTCTGCAAATTACAAAATTTACGTTCAAAATAGCTTTACAACAATATACTTGGACGAAAAATTGTGAACTAACGCTTTTAGAGCCGAACATGTTGCTCTGGTACACATATTGCTTGATATTCCTCCCAGAAACGAAACGAAAAATAAACGCAAGAAAACAACCGCGACCGACGAGAAAAATTACATTTCGTTTCAACTTTCAAATTTCAACGACAACAATTTTCGTTTTTTTTATTTGTTTAATGATAGTGATGTAGGTACTCATATTTTTTTCAATCGAGCGCTAAAGAAGAAGAACCAGTTACGAAAGTTTTTTTTTAAAGTTTTATTTACATAAACCTTATTAAATTTTATTTTATTTTGATTAAGGAAGTATAACTATATCTACCTTCAATAATCACTATATTCAATCAGAAATAAATTAAAACAGCTAGTAAACGATTGTTTTATCAGAATTTACAAACCGTCTGATGAGGTAATACGCAAGAACAGCGCCGCCGCAGACCACCACTGGAATCGTGACTTTGAGCTTATAATTCATGATTAATCGTAGTTAAGTCAGTTGGTGAATTGGCAAAGACCTGAAGAGTACTAGTTAGGGAGTTATAACACGCGAACTGGATGATTTGGAATGTTTTTCTGAAGCCGAACACACCCAAGAATAACTGGATTTTGTGCTGGAATTACGTAATTTTGAGCCAGAGGTCGCCTTGACCGACACGCGCAAGTCGAACGGATGTGTCAGCTCACTGCGCACCGGTGCTGTGCGCAGCCGACGACATCCGACGACGTGCCTCCCACTCGTCGCTTGCCAGCGAACGTGTTATCGCGAGTTTCTTGTTACTTATTTGCATTCATTCTCCAAGTCGAGAAGGTATTAACAACAATTAACCATCATCAGATTACGGAATCAACTTATCGTTCCACGAATGATATTATGTTCACTTGTGGTATCCACGCCACAAACTCAACTCATGCTCGAGTGTTGCAGTTGATGTGCATGCTCGAATTCAACATGCATTATTTTCAGTCCACAAACACGGTAATTTGAATTTACAGAATTGATTTGAATTGCTTTGGAGTTTTCTTAATAAATTTAAAATACAAAATTAATCAATATAATCTAATATAACCACAGAGCCGCAATTGCTGATAAAAATGGGTTTGTATGGAGTTTATTTCCATGTATTTAAATGACACTATTACTATTTCCAACAAGAATGTATTAGAATTGTACGGATGCTTGGAAAAAAAAACTTTAGGTATCTACACGTAAACGAGGGGAGAATTAGCACAGTATCGACAGGTCCCCAGCCACGGGAGATGAAAGCCGGTCTCAGATACGCACCCGTCGGACTCATCTGCCGGTTTGTTTTCCTTGTTTTCTTTCGTTGCACAGCCACCCATTTTTCACAAATATTCTGTATACGAATTTAGCAGCTAAAACATGCACTGTATCACAAAAACTACTTGCAAAACAATAATAGGAATGGAGAGGATACTAAAATGCAATGATGGAATGATATTTGTCCAAATGAATGTATTAGAGGCGGGAGTGGCAAAGCAGGGCGAGACGAGGGGTGGCTCGATCGATGCGCGACATGCGACACGCACCACGCACGCGGCCCAGCGTTTCCCGCCCTACGGGAACCGCTTCAAAACTTTTTCTGGAGGGAAACTTCCACCGGAGATTACCGCCTTTTACCTTTACCAATGAAATTGAACTGTAGATTCAATTTTTTCGCGCACGTTATCAGCATATCGAGAGAGTTTACACACTTGACGTTATCGTAACACATCTTAAGTCGCTTGAAGTCGTCACACAATATCAAAAGATAGACGCGATCGGTTATCATTTCACGGCGCGGACTGCGGCGGCGATGAAACGGAAAATGTATCAGAGGTAAACTATGACTCAGAATGGTCACCGCTTACCTTGCGCTTGTACAACCGTCAGTGTCGACTGCTTGGTGCAGAATGGTCGGTGCGGGAATGCGCGGAGCGTTAAGCCCGCGGTGGACGGTGCCCCGCGCCCGCACCGCAGCCCGGGTCTCGTCAGCCTTGGCCTTGCTGTGCCGAGCCGCTCGACCAAACCATTTGCTCCCAGCCCCCCCAGCTCAGAACTCGATCATTCGCCAGAAGATATACCGTACAGCCATCAAAATGATGAAGCGATGAGCCAAATATTTGATTGTCTGTCATAAAATTGCAATTATCTATGTTTTATTTAACCGACTTCCAAAAAGGAGGAGGTTCTCAATCCGATTGCGTGTTTTTGTGTGTATGTTACGCGATATCCTCGCCATTCTTCGCCGATTGTGAACAGATTTGGATGATTATTTTAATTGAACAGTTATCTCGAGGTTGATCCCATTTAAATTTGAAGAAATTATTTCACCTCGAACGGTAGAAAATTAGGGGATGAATCTAGTTTATTGAATTACATCCACTTTTCCGTTAACCGATTTTAATGAGACTTTGCATAATATATAGATAGATTAGATTAATGTTTTATATTCAGACTAAGTAAGTATATCGAATAAAAATAAAATATGGACACCTGAATTGATTGTGATCACGGAAATAGCAAGCAGCTTAGAGGAACTCCTCAACGGTTTACAGCAGCTATCTCGTGTTTGAGCTCATAGGGATCATTCAACAATTACGTGATCACCGGAAGGGGGGGGGGGGTCAGATGCTTGTATATACATCTGGATTATTGGGGGGGGGGGGGGGGGGAGGGAGAATCCATGATTACGTTATCATTTTATAAACTAAATATTTAAAATATTTACGTCCAATTTTGAAGTCTACTACTGGTAACACTAACTATTAGATAGATGGAACGGGATTTCCCCTGCTATAGACAAACTGTGGAACAGTGTGACCAGATTCAGTATTTTTATACTTTTTCGGCATATATTATCGACTTCGGAGGAAGTAAGTATTTTGGGTATATATTACGTAATCAAGGCGAGGGGGGGGGGGGGGTTAAAAAACAAAAGATTACGCTGTGATCACATAGGGGGGGGGGGGGGGGGTTAAAAAAACGGCCAAAAATGATCACGTAATTGTTGAACGATCCCATATGATTAGTTTTGACGAGGAATTCCATTTAGGTTCTAACTGCGTATCGAGTTTCACTTCACTCTGTCGACTGCTGCCTAATGCGCGAACGAGCAAATGCGATCGTAGGAATTGGGAGCACTCCGACTCGGATATTTAGGTTTGTTTTATGGTTATTTTACTACATAGTTTTGCTTGAAGCATTAAATACTTGCTGAGTTTTTATATCGAGGTGTTCTCATTTTGATGCAAAATTTTTGATAGGACACAAGTTTTTTTTTCTAAAAAGATAGTAGGTACTACTTATTTTGGATGCGGTTTAATACCACCTATCCAAAAACTAAGCAACAATCCACAGATACCTACTTACTTACTTACCACTAAAAATTTAGAAACAAAGAAAATTTTACAAAAAAATAAAAATCAACTTCAAAATTATGCCTACATCCAAGTACAAATATAAACTAAAGAATAACATTTGTACAAAACAATTGATAGGTACCCACTTAAATATTTACAATACCTAATCAATCAGTTATTTTTGGAGTCGGTGCCAGGCCAGGCAAAGCAAGAAAAACAAGGAGACGACGTTTGTCTGTCGTTTTGCTCTGTACTATTTGCGTTTACGTTTTTATAAAAGTAGGTATGCATCTAAGTATAACTAAAATTACTGTATTTGCCTTGGCGGGCACCGACACTAAAACGAATTGATTAGATATTGTAAATTTTTAAGTAAGTATCGATAATTTTGTACTCACACAGTCCTTGTTTGTTTTTATGTAATAACAATCAGAGATATGTATGCTATATAAATAGATAGGTTATTTGCGTCCTAAAAGTGAAGCAAATAAAATGATGCCAATTGGCATATCTTTTCTTAGTAGCAGTCTAAGTATAATGTTGAGTGTATAAATTGATTAGATTTTCAAATGTTGTTTGTTACTATACATTAACCCATCTATGGTAACAAATCTCTGATATCGATAATATTATTCTTAAATTTTTAATTTAACATAGGCAACATTTTTAAGTAGTTTTTTTTTAATTGTGAGGCGTCTAAGGCACCCTTTAAAATCTAGTTCTTTGCCAATCTATTTGCATAAAATAATTATTTTGACAGCGTTACAGGATGAACGTGAATAATACGTAGGTATAGACAACTAATATAACTTTGGTATAGAGGCGCTTTCTATTCGATATATTATCCAACTCAATCGATCGATTATGCAACAACCTTTCAAGTACTAGAAGGCAAAGTTTCTTTATTTCGGTGGCGGGCTTTTAAATTAAAATTGGAACTGTTGAATTCTCTTCATGTCCGTCTGGATTAAATCCAATATAGTCCATTGGATAAGCCAATTCTAGAGTGCGTGAGCGGGATCGTAAGATTTTTTTTCGGAAATATGTTCAGGATCTCTAGTTCATAAACATACTAAAAGCCCTGGACACTAGGTGAAGAGGAGGAGTGGGGGGAGGGGGCAAAGTGCCCATTTTTGTGTTTTTCGCTTATATCTCAAAATTGGTGCGTTCTAGAGAAAAACTTTCAAAGAATAGTTAAAAGAGCATAAAATTATCTACATATTATACTTAGAACATTTTTTTAAATGTCCTACCGTTTTCGAGTTAAGGTGAACCGAGGCAAGTGTGACGAAAATTTTACTGACGCCATAGTTTTCATGGGAAAAATCCTACATTTTATTGTTAAAATACCAATATTTTTATTTTTAAACCTTTATTATTTAACGGTAGTTTGATTGGTTGTGCAAATTAACACATTTATCATTATCTCAAGTACAAAAACTTAATTTCACTTCAGAAAGATCGCTTACTGTCACACTTGCCCCTGACTGGGGAAAGTGTGACAGTCTCGAATATCTTCGTAGTTAACCGTTGTTATCTACAATTCCTACCAAAATACAACACGATATGTGTGAGTATCACTGTAATTTATACTCTATTTTAACGCACTAAGATTGGTTTTTGCGTAACGATAAATTTTCAGTTTAATGGGGCAAGTGTGACATTATTATTTTTAAATAGTGATGTCAATTATTTTATCGACTGTCACACTTACCCCATGTTATTATTTTATCGACAGTCTAAGCTTATCTACTAACTGCAGGAATCAAACATGGTAAGTATTGAAATAGGTACGTTTATTAGATTTTTTTAATTAACTGAATAAATTATGTTCTAAATCTGGTTTAAATACTGTAGGTCTTCCGTGAGTTTTCGATTTTACACCTCGATCACCTTTTTTATGTGCAATTATTGTTGATCTAGGAACACCAAAGACTCGTGCAGCCTGTGTTGGCGTCATGTTTCCTTCGAGTACAGCTTTCACCGATTCTTGCAGTGTCTCTTTCGAGTATTTGTCATCAGTTTTTCTTTTGTATCGCCTTACCATCTACAACAAACAATACCAAATAAACGTTGACTAGGTAAAATAATAGAATAAGTAAGTACTTACTTACTTATAAGTACTAAATTCTAAATTTTAAAAGCCCTTTAAAATTTTTAATTGAAAGTACTTATGTATCTCATAAACGGCTGAATCGATTTTGATAAAACATGTCTAAGAACCACCGCTAGAAAACCTTGAGTTCAAAAAACTAGCATTTAAATCGTTTCACCCGTTAAACACATCGTGGTTAGATCATAAAGTTAATTAAGTATTAACTTTAATCGATATTCCCATCGGTTAGTGTCCCATCACTACTTATGTTGCTCTCTTACAAGATGGCTGGGGTTACTGTGACGCGTCACGCTTGCCTCACTTATGGTTTATCTGGGGAAAGTGTGTCGATACGCACATCTCCGTAAATAATGGACTTAACTTCACAGAAATATATCACACTGTAAGTTCCAATACTATTAAGCATAACTCACCTTGATTTCTGTTGATTCAGCTCGTCAAACTCCCAGAATAACAAAAAAACACGGAACTCAAAACCTTGCAGTTCATTCTTTTTCGGAGGACATTTTGGAAATGGCGTCGGTCGGTAAAACAGTCAAGGCTGTGCGCGCCAGTGTCAAACAAAGCGATAGTTTAATAGTTCCTGCAACGTTTGATAGGTGGCGGTTTAAGATATAATACCGTTAAATGGTGTTATTCGCAAGAGTCACACTTATACCCGCGTCACACTTGCCTCGGTTCACCTTACACCTTTTTGAAAATAAGTATTTTTCCATTTACTGTTTTATGACTTACTAGCAGGCCCGACTGACGTCATCTTGCCCACTAAATACACCCTACACCTACCCTACCCCTACCCTTCCCCTACTCTTACTCTACCCTAACCCTACCCTTACCCTTACCCTACACCTACCCTACCCTACCCTACCCTACATCACCTCTTCGATTGCTCGCAACTGAGCTTGTTCTTCAGCTTTCCTCCAGTCGCTGCCTGCTACCTTACGAATGTCGTAATCCCACCTTGTGATGTGACAGTACGTCCTACGCTACGTTTCGTGGTCTCCACTATAGAAATCATTAGCCCCGCCAGCCATATCGGATCAACGACATATATGACCAGCCCACTGCCACTTCAGCTTGCTAATTCTATGGGCTATGTGACTTTAGTTTTCTGGCGAATTATTTCGTTTCGATAGCTCGCTGAGCTACTTCCATTGGTGGACTAGTCGTACTGTCAGTGGTCACGTCTCGGCTCCGTATGTCATCACGGGTAGGACGCACTGGCTGAAAACTTTTGTTTTCAGGTTTTGGGGTCTATACCCTAAACGACGTTTTATAGCGTTTTGAACATATTCTCCAGAGCTTCAGTAAACAGTTTCGGCGATATAACATCGCCCTGTGGCACGCCTCGACGCAGTTGGATTATGTTCAATCTACTGATTAAAAACTAAAAACAACTAAAAACTGTCAATTCAATGAAAACATAAGCTGGGAGCACCTCCTCGTGGTGAAGGCGGAAACAGTTAGAGATCGCATTTCCATAACAGTGTTCTGAGGAATACCAGAAATTTACAACAAGCGGTTACTTTACGATGCGGCGCTCCGACCGCTTTTGGTCAGGGGTATGGTCTGATATGACCATAGAAACCACATTAATGCGGTCATTTAAAAGCCGAGGGGGCATAACAGGAGGCAGAGGGGTTTCACCCAGTGTGCTCAGCAAATGGTTGGTTGGAATGAGCCCAACGCACGAAATCTGTGCTTCCCTAGAAGAGTACTGCGGAGTACTCTTCACATCAAGTGAACAGCACAAAGACCTTGGCCTAGCCCGTCAAAAAAGAGATGCAGCAGATATTGTGAAACTCTGCGAATGGTTTGATGCACATCCTCCCTTCCCACAAACTAGTGACATTATGTCAATTGCTAATGGGGTCGTGGGAGATGCAACAATAAAGTGCTACGATGCTCTGCGAGTGGGTAAAGAAGCTATGAATAAAATAGTAGACCTGCCATTCTCAGACATAAAGCTTTCCCGCAAAGATCGTGCATTGCCACTTTCATCTGTCAACTCGTCTATGAAAATTCACGATGAAAAGATTGCAATCGACCCAACACTGCTTTTTCAACGGATGTGCGTAAGTAAACGCTCAGAAGACGATTTAATGAAATATTTGGAATACGAATTGGCGCCATTTCCTAAAGCGCTGTTTAACGAAAGTGGGATGAGAAAGACAAATAAATCCATCCTGTATTCTTTGTTTCCGCCAACTAACAAGCCTATTCAACTGTCTCAAATGGATATAGTATTGGATGGGGGTCATCTGCTACATAAAGTAATTTGGCAAAAGGGTGCATGTGTTGACACTATTTGTGATGGTTATATTACCTACGTTAACCAGCATTATCCAGGAATGAGTCGTACTGTGGTATTTGACGGATATTTAAACTCTGCCAACAGTACGAAATCACATGAACAGAGGAGACGATACAGATTGAAGAGATCAGCTGAAATCAGTTTGACATGGAATACTTCGATATCAGTGAAACAAGAAGACTTCTTGTCTAATCCTACCAACAAAACTCAGCTCATTTCTTTATTACGGACCAAAATGCAGGAAAATGGGATCAAAACTCTACAGGCAAATGATGACGCTGATGTACTCATTGTGAAGACGGCTGTGGAACAATCCATTCATAGTTCAGTAGCAGTTGTTGGTGAGGACGTGGACCTCGCTGTTCTTTTAATAGCCTCCACTCCACCTGCACAAGACATCCTAATGCTAAAACCTGGCAGAGGAAAAACCAAAAGTATTGCTCTATCCAGCCAAGAGATGCAGCAGCTAGGATTGAATCATGTCTTGTTTTTACATTCTTTTACCGGCTGCGAAACAACATCTGCGACATTCAGAAAAAGCAAGGTGGCTTTCATAAAGCAATACTTAAAATCTGACGTCATCAAAAAAGCGTCCATGACCTTTTACAACCCCTGCTCCACTCAAAGTGAGGTTGAAGAGGCTGGGAAGGTTTGCTTTTTAAAATGGTATGGGGCTCCAACTAAAGCAACCTTCCTCAACCATTACCGCTTCCAGTGTTTTATGAGGTCAGTGGCCAAATTAAAGCCAGACATTAGCTCACTCCCACCAACTGAAAGTGCAGCTAAACAACATTCCCGGCGTACTTACTACCAAGTGCAGCAGTGGCTCGGAAACGAGCTGCCTCCAGAAGTGTGGGGATGGAAATCTACACAAAACATACTAGAGCCCATAAAAACTGAAGACGCACCAGCCCCCGAGACACTACTACAAACGATTTTTTGCCGCTGCACCAAAGATTGCAGTAGTGGATAATGTGGATGCAGAAAAGCAATGTTAAATTGTTCAGCGGCATGCCTTCATTGTGAAGGAAAATGCCTCAATGGCGTATCTTTTAATGAAGAAGACGATAATGATGATGAAGAGCTTCAAGAAACGCCTACCAATGAGGATGAACAAATGACAGAGGAAGAACCAGGACCCTCCCAAGCTAAAAGAATGAAAAAGTCATGTGGGACACCATAAACAACCCGATGATGAACCTTAATTTATTTAATTTATTTTTAGTTTGTTTCTTTTTAATTGCGTGTGAATTCTATGTATACCCGAATAGGCACATGTATTAGAATATAAGCTTAATGAATTGTATATTGTGAATGTGAAACATTTGTGCTGTTGGTGTACCTTAATAAATAAATATATATAAAAAAATTAAATACTTATGATCCGATGTAGAGTAAATGTTGTGTGGGGGTAGGGTAGGTTGGGTGTAGGATATATTTACTGGGCAGGATTACTTCTGCCGGGCCAGCTAATATGTTATAAAACAGCAAATTTTAAAAATACTCATTTTCGAAAAGGTGTAACTCGAAAATGGTAAAACATTTCAAAAAATATTGTAGGTATTATTTGTAGATAATTTTATGGTCTTTCAACTATTCTTTGAAAGTTTTTCTCTAGAACGCACCGATTTTGAGATATAAGCGAAAAATACAAAAATGGGCACTTTGCCCCCCTCCCCCCACTCCTCCTCTTCACCTAGTGTCCAGGGCTTTTAGTATGTTTATGAAGTAGAGATCCTGAACATATTTCCGAAAAAAAATCTTACGATCCCGCTCACGCACTCTAGACTCCTCTTTGAGCGATTCATTCGATGGACTAATACGGCACGGTAAGTACCTACACACGGATAATAGATAGCAATTGACTGCTGTATTTTTAAAATGACCTAAAACCTTTTTTAGAGTTCCGTAGTTAATGTAAGAACTATACCAACCTTGAACCTACTGAAGAGATTTTACTTCACATAGTAGTCCCTTCGAACGTAGGGACTCGTGTGCCTAGACTCCCTGCCTATTTCTTTTGTCAGCCCTTTGAAGTGCACCCTAACCTTCTTTTGCGATTTTGTTGTCCCTGAGGCTCATGACAACGAATTTGCCTACCTACCTCCTATATACCTTCTACGCGGGAAATTATATGTTAGGTTACCAAGGTAATCTATTTTTGATTTTGATAGTTAAGTATACTACTCATCCTCATCAGACTCTTAGTAACTTAGCACTAATATACACGACTTTGCTATTAGTTTAAGTTAGTACCTACTCAATTCTGTAACTCAATTCAACCATGTTCAGAAAAAAATATCAAGTTCCTTTGCAACCTAACCTGATCAGCTGTTAGCTATCGATCTTCTCTCAGGCCGCCTCCTCTGACCTTGACCTAAAGGTAGAGTGGGGTATAGGTACCCACCCTCCTCGTCTACACTCAAGGAAGCCATAAAAACGCAAGGGTGCTACTGAACTTGAAATTGTTAATTCAAGCGTCTGTTCAGTAAGCTACAGTAAGGTAGTTATTACTCGACTGCGCCTTCTACGTTTAAAGGGTTACGTTTTTCGAGTGTATGTGTATGTATGTACTTTTTTTTGCACCTAAACGGCTAAATCGAGATTCGTCTTGATCCCGTGAGTGACACTGGATAAGATTTTACCCGACTGGCTAAAAAAAAGCAGTTAAGTTTTTATGCAGTCGGCTTTTTCCTTTTTCAATAATTTCTCATTAAATTTTTACCTTCGTAAGTACGAAAAGAAGGTTATGTGATCGTCCGCAAAACCGAATTCGCGATTTTATACGAAAATGCACCATATTCCTATCATATTAAGACACTGAAGTGTACCTACCTTTTTTTAGTTTTTACTCGACTGCGCGAGAAGGGGGGTTAAGTTTTTCGAGTGTATGTATTTATGTAATATGTATATGTTTCATTAATCATTATAATCATATCATCGAAGGACGTCCACTGTTGGACATAGGCCTCCCCCAAGGATTTCTACGACGACCGGTTCTGCGCCGCCTGCACCTGTATAATTATGTAAGTATGTAATATGTCATCACATCAGCTCATATATACGTCCCCACTGAGGTACATATGAAATCTAAATTCTAAATCACATTGGTACGTGGCAGGATTCAAACCGGCGGCGTCCCTATCCGTTACGCCACCGACTTAAACGTACGAAAAATCCAAGGGATATGAAAATGCTTGCATTTAGTAGGCATTGATTTTTTTTCTATTCTGTGCATTGGATAGACTAAGAAAAAAAAGTACAAAAAGAAATCACAGTCTATATTTTCTATGACTCGGGGCACAGATTACTTAATCTCGGGGTTCAAGAGATATCAATTATTGGTTCATAGTGGGATTATAGACAAGTGCAGTGACAATAGAACTTAGCATAGACCATAAAGTAACTATCCCCTTGTCCCTAACTATAAACTTATTAAAATATAGGTCATCTTCATCTTATCAACTACACCATAGGTCTTTGACCTGCACCTAATTTGTTTCGTACCTACCTTTGATTTCGTTATTGTTTGCTAATTGCGGGTAATTTCTAAAAATAATATTTCATTATTTTGAGTGAATTTATTTTTAAAGTCGGTTTTTATTTTTTTTTGAACTTTTTTGTTCAGATTAACGACGCATTTATTCTAAGAATTCATTGATAAGTAGCCATTGACGTATACCTCTAGAAGTGTCTTTCCGAAATATTTTTAACTTCATACATAACAGAGATTGGCAAGAATCCTAGTTTTTACCTAAAAACTGGGTAATATAATATATAACCCGGGTAAATTACCGGATTTATTTTAGTTTCCCACCAAAGGGATTCATGCATTTTACACCCTTTTTAAAAATTTCAATTTTTTTTCTACCAGGTTTTTTTGACTGGGCTGTTTGGGTTTTCCCCACCGCCCCTGTCTACTTCTAAAATTTCTAGTACTTACTAAGTACCCAAATAATAAAATTACTTAGGTATATGAACTGACAACTATTGGCTTCACTTTGGCTCCACCAAAATGGCCTCACCTTCAAAGCCGATGGATCCATTGTGACGAAGTAATTTACAGGATGTATATTAATGATATATTTACCTATTGGATAGTTATATTCTATGTACTTATATAAGTGAGGTATACTTATTGTTACACCTGCATGTTAGGTCTTTGTCAGTAAATATCCGTCATCGCCTATTTAGCATCTAGCGACAGGTAGAACTAGTCAATAAGTGGGAGCCGGG
Organism: Coleophora flavipennella; assembly: GCA_947284805.1. Classification (NCBI taxonomy): domain Eukaryota; kingdom Metazoa; phylum Arthropoda; class Insecta; order Lepidoptera; family Coleophoridae; genus Coleophora; species Coleophora flavipennella. Next base: position 4,843,555 of record OX369266.1, read on the forward strand.
AGCACGCACGTGCGTAGACCTTGGCAATGACTGCTGACCAACAACCTTGCACAGTTTCCGAGGGAACTGATCGCGTTTGTTTTATAAAGTGAAACAAAAAGTAAACCTTAAACTTATAATATCCTAATAATATTTTAATGAGAGCGTCGGTGGCGTAACGGCTAGGGCCGTTTTTCGTGGTTCAAATCCTGCCACGTACCAGTGTGATTTCGAATTTTGACGTCATTATGTAAGTTTATCCGACGCTCTTACGGTGAAGGAAAACATCGTGAGGAAACCTGCACAGTCACACGCCTGCGAAGAAACTCGCAGGTTGTGGGTGTTCTGATCGCATACTCATAGATTTTAGTGGCAATTTTTTTTCTTATCTGTGGATTTTAGGTAGCTATAGGCTAGGTTTGATTTGAGACTGGATAGTGAGGCTTTGAAAACTTTCATTCTTTATTGCTAACTCTTGTAACAATCCGTTCAAGCTTGAATCGTGATGCGTGCGTAACAGAAATTTGTTATTCACCTACTTAAACTACAGATAGCATCGTTTCTTTTTGCCGATCGATTATTTGGGTTCCGTATTAAACGGTTTACTGGACCCCATTTTATTTCAAAATTAAAAAATGGTGTTTTTCTTTGAATATCAAAATAACACATCTAATTGGAAAACCCTTTAGATACAAGCGTCACGATTGGTGTGATTATAGTACAAACCTTCAAGTAAAATAACAAATAATAAATCCAACAAACTGTGAGTGATATTCGAGATAAGGAAGGATCCCAAAGCTTACAAAAAAAAAATCTATCGCTCACGTTTTTTTGGTTGAAATGAATAGATATCATCGTTGTACTCGTATGAGCGGTATGGTGGTACGGACGGAACCCTTGGTCAAAGTATATATATTTTTACTCCTTGGTGCGCGAGCAAAGTAAGTATATATATTTGTACTCCTTGGTGCGCGAGCAAAGTATATATATTTGTACTCCTTGGTGCGCGAGCAAAGTATATATATTTGTACTCCTTGGTGCGCGAGCAAAGTATATATATTTGTACTCCTTGGCGTGCGAGCAAAGTATATATATTTGTACTCCTTGGTGCGCGAGCAAAGTATATATATTTGTACTCCTTGGTGTGCGAGCAAAGTATATATATTTGTACTCCTTGGTGTGCGAGCAAAGTATATATATTAGGACCCCTTGGTGCGCGAGTCCAACTCGCACTTGGCCTGTTTTTATTTTTATCACTAAAACAGATCATCAACCAACTTCCAAAAAGGGGAGGTTCTCAAATAGACTGTATGTTTGTTACGCGATATCTTGGCAGAATTTGAACCGATTTTAATTGTTCTTTTTTGTTCGATAGGTTAGGTATGCTGCCAGGTTGGTCCCATATAAGTTTTATCAAAACCGGTGCAGTACTTTTTTAGAACATTTGTAAAAACTAAAAATAACAGTGCAAAATTGTACTACGTTGATAGCTTTTATCGCGTGGCATAATTAACCGTGCTATCCAAGGGATAGACAGCGGGCGGTTGCCTGGTGTTGTACCTACTTAGCATCACCCGCGGTCGCGTGTAGTGCAAGTAGATTTACACCTACGGACGTGTGCAACGCGACCATCATACACATCTGGAATCAGATGTGCAGGTTTCCTTTACCTTTAAAGCAATCATGTACGTAAGTTTCAAAAAACTCATTAGACCATTGGCCGTTTGAACCCAGGTTCTCTGGTTAGGAGGACCGAGCCGTTACCGGTTGAGCCACCGACGCTTTTTACGATGTTTACTAAGTTGTTGCGATGATGTTGATTTTTTAACTTGTTCAGCGTTTCTTCCTTCAATTTGTTCACGAAAAAATTAAAGAAAAGTGAATTATTTATAAGACTTTGTTGAAGTTGAAGTGCGAAAAGTCTATTACTTCGTTTTATCAAAATCGGCGTAGCGCTTTTTAGAAAATTACAATGCAAAATTGTACATAGTCAGTTTTTTTTATGTTTATCCTTTTTTTAATTAACACGCTTCACCTGTATGTATGTATGTATGTATGTATGTTTGTAACCGACTCCTTTGCACTCGATTTTGACCCACTTAAACCGGACAGATTTAAGTAATTCAAACTTTGTACATTTATCAAGAATCAGTGACAATATAAATATTTCATAATTTTATCATATTATCCTGAACTTAAAATTGAAAAATAATTATAGTTTAAAAACAAAAAAACACGCTTTTAAAGCACATCAATCTTTTTGGTTTGGGGCGCTTTGTGCCATATTTTTCGTATATCGAGCAACCAACGCTTTTTTCACAATAATACTAGTATTTTTCGTTCATTATTGTTTTCAGCTTAATACATATTAAGAATTATTTTTCACTTTTTTGTTTGATGTGCTTTAAAAGCGTGTTTTTTAGTTTATTTAATAATAATCAACTCAACAGTAACTGTTTTAGGTTAGGTTGGTTTGAACATTTTCCCATTTATTCGTCTTTCAAACAACCTCTGACCTCGTACTTTCCGCGGCTCCGACTCCGACCTTGCCAACGTAGCTTAGCGGTTATTTATGCAGAGAGTTAAGGCGCTAAGATCACTCAATCCGAGCAGGTTGATACGTGTTTCAATAATATCAAACGTAAGTCTATTCATTTTAAGTTCAAATCAATGCGGGCTTTAACGCGGCTGTTACGTTGAAACCGAACGCCAAAATCTCGATTCTTACATGTTTTTATTACTTTTCATTACAAATAAGTTAAAAAAAGTGTTTAATGAGAATGAAAGATTTTAAAGTCGGACCGATCTTTGTGTGTTTGTTTCATTCAATATTAACTATTTGTTTTCGAGAAATTTTGCAATTAATGCCAAAAACAGGGTCTAAAGAATATTTTTTTACATCAAAAGTGGTAATATTTTTAAAATTGTATTCAATTGAATCGATTTTTTATTTCTTTAAGTATATAATATATTTTTTCCATGATGATAGCTTTACACAGTCTTTCAATAATTTGAATTGAAAATTGTCATTTGACCCGTCTTAAGGTCTTAAGTAAAATCTTTTTATACTTATAAAATAGTTTGTGCTGACTGACATCAAAGCACAGCTCAAACAACTGGACGGATTGGGCTTAAATTTTGCCATACAGATAGCAATTATGACTGCATTCGCTAAGAAAGGATTTTGGTAAATTCTCACGGGAACGGCAAAACACGGGATCTGCGCGGGTATCCACTAGCAGAGCATATTTTTGAGGAGGGCGTCTACTCATGAAACTTGACAACTTTTGGTCTACAACTATGCTGAAATCGTAAAACAAAACAATTTGGACTTCCCATACAAATTTAGTATTTACTAATTCATGTGTAATATGAGAAATACAAAAACATTTTTATGTTTTAGGAAAGTGCCTAGTTAGTTGCATTAGTAGAAGCCCCCCTTCCCAACCTCTCAAAAATGGTAACATCATCATCATCATATCAGCCGGAGGACGTCCACTGCTGGACTTAGGCCTCCCCCAAGGATTTCCACGATGACCGGTTCTGCGCTGCCCGCATCCAGCGGTTTCTCGCAACCTTCACTAGGTCATCGATCCACCGAGCAGGAAGCCATCTGTTCTACGAGCTATGTGCCTCGCCCACTGCCACTTAAGTTTAGCAATTCTGAGAGCTATGTCAGTTACTTTGGTTCTCCTACGGATCTCGTTTCTGCTTCGATCTTGCAGAGAATGCCCTTTGGATGACCTTGAGCCTTCTTATGATGCCCAAAAATGTTAACAACACTCTATAATGTCGGCCGACGGTGGCATCATGATAGCTGAGTCGCATGTGTAATTGGAAGTGTAAGCAGTGGACGTCTTTCAGCTGACATGATGATGATGATGATGATGTTTAATGTGCTCGAAGATAAGTGTGTCATCTGACAAAACGGACCGCATCATAGATATAGAACTATTTTTTTAGTCTATGTTAGTGATTTGTTTATGGTAATGACGCCTTATTTTGAACCGACTTCCAAAAAGGAGGAGGTTCTCAATTCGAGTTTATGTTATTTTTGCATGGTTGTTACGCGATATCTTCGCAAATTGTGAACCGATTTTCACGATTATTTTTTATTATTATTATAACAGCTCATATACGTCCCCACCGAGGGGCTCGAGCCTACCCTGAATCAGGGCGATTAGGCCTTAGTCGACCACGCGGGCCCAGTGCGGGTTGGTCGACTTCACACACAACCTTCGAGTTTCTTCGCAGGCGTGTGCAGGTTTCCTCACGATGTTTTCCTTCACCGTTAAAGCAATCGGTAAGTATATGTACGTAAGTTTTTAAAAAAACTCATTGGTACATTGGCCGTCCAGATTTGAACCCGGTACCTCTGGTTAGATGGACCGAGTCGTTACCGGTTGAGCCACCGACGCTTTTAATTGAAGAATTTGAATTTTTATTTTATTTTAATAATTTTAAATTAATTGCTTTTAATTATTTTGTACTCCATTTTTATTCGATGTTTCCAGGTTGGTCCCATAAAAGTTTTATCAAAATCGGTGTGGTACTTTTTTTTTTAGTAAATTAATAAAAACTAAAAGTAACAGTGCAAAATTGTACTAAGTTGTTGCGATGGAAGTTGATTTTTTAATGTATTCAGCGTTTCTTGCTTCAATTAAATTTGTTCACGAAAAATTTAAAGAAACATTAATTATTTATTTATTTCTTCATTTATTTATTGTTCAATAACAACGGGTGTACCCCAATAACAGTAAAAGACTTATAAGACTATGTTAAAGTTGAAGTGAAAAAACTCTATTACTTTGCGTGTAACAGCTTAAGTGTTAACTTGCGTGTAAATTGGTTAATACGTCATTAAAAATACTCTCAATAGAGAGTAAAATTTGACGGAACACTAAATATTTTCATTGGCCTTGCCCTATTTCCGGCCCGTAGCTGGCAATGTCAAAGTCGGCAGAAGGCCAGACCTTGGCTTTTTTCACGGCTGCGCGTTTTTTCGCGGCCAAATTATCTAATAATGAATGACGCACGGTGCGTTCATCACATAATACATGCCTATTCGTATCGTAATTCGTACGTTTGGTTTTCCTCGACGTCGCATATAGTTTGCCAAGCACTTGACTGTGATTTTTATTTTCTAGTTTTCAAACATTTCAATCAACTTCAAAAAGAAGGGAGTTGTATGGTTTTCTTTTCTAGGTTTGTCCCTATGTTTTCTTTTCTAGGTTTGTCCCTATTTTATTATACTGATTTGAAAAAAAATCTTTATTCATTTGAAAGGAGAACTTTCAGATTGGTCCCATAGAAATTTCATCAAAATCGGTTCATTACTTTTAAAAAAAAGGTAGTCATACAACTAAAGATGACGTAGATATAAAGCTAATCGTAGAATTCTAAAGTCAGACTTACCTGTTGAATTTCACAAGATACACAACGAAAATGAAAAAACACGTAGCAAGATAAACCCTTAGCCACCTTCTTGAGAACACTCGAACGAAAGATAAAATCATGGCAAAAACTTGGCGATTTCCATATACTTCGATGTTACTGATATCACTGGGTAACATTTATCAGCTTGAATAACGATAAACTTGTCTGAATGATAATGTTTATCTAGGTGTTTTTGCTTTGCTCCAGATACATAATTTTCTTATGGGAAAATATAGTGCTTTAATACCTATACGTTCACCTGCGTACCACCTTAATAAGCACATCTTAGGTAATACACAGCGTGTAAAAACACTGAACAACCCCCCACGGAACACACAGTTAATTATCCAAAAAAAATCGGCCTCTCCATACAAAATTAGTCAACCAGCTGATCGATTTTTTTATGTTATTTTTTTTTCGAATTCAGCATGTCGTAGAGCAAAAGTTGTTCAGTTTAATGAGTAACTAGATACCCACCTTTAAGTAAGTACTCAGTTTTCACACGCCGTATATATGGCGCCGGGATATTGTGAAAACCGCGACATTACAATCTCACTACACTAAAATCAGTTGGATTATAATATGACAGTAAATTGCCAATCGGCTTACAATTTCACGGCCCATTCTTGTACCTGTTCGGTCCAAAACTTTCTGGCTGGAAAAATTTGGCGGCTTAAAAAAAAATAAAAAAGATGTCATCGCGATTGTCATTTAGTCTGCTTTTTCGAGTCTGGTTTTGGCGTTTCTGTTGGTTGTAGTTTTGATTTTACGGCGTTTTAACGATACGAATCCGGAAAACTTTCGAAATGATCAAATTGGAATATCGTTCCGTGATCAAATTCCTGACTAAGGAAGGGGTCAGCCCGACCGATATAAAAAAAAGGTTGGATGCCGTGTACGGGGATTCTTCTCCATCATTTTCCACGGTAAAAGAATGGAGTAAACAGTTTCGATTGGGGCGGGAATCCATTGACGACGAACCTCGCTCCGGCCGGCCTATAGAAGTACTCACCGAGCAATGTATTAAATTAGTGGAAGAGGAAGTTCTGAGTGATCGAAGACTAAAGACTAAAGAAATAGCGGCAAGAACCGGACTCTCCAAAACTTCAGTACTTAGGATACTACATGATCATCTTCACATTAATAAAGTTCGTGCTAGGTGGGTACCCAAACTTCTTTCGAGCTTGCAGCGAACTGAAAGAAAAGCGTGTTCTCAAGGAGTTTTAGACGCGTATAGGCGTTACGGAAAAAGTTATTTGGAGTCGATTGTTACGGGAGACGAAACCATGGTTTTGTACTATGATCCCCTGTCTAAAAGGGAATCGATGGAGTGGCGTCGTCTTGGTGAAAAGCCACCTAGAAAGGCCAAGGTAACGCAATCCACCAAAAAGATTATGGCAACGGTATTCTGGGATTGTCACGGAATACTAATGTTTGACATAAAAGAAAGGAATACCACGGTAAATGGCAGCTACTACGCCACCTTTATTGAGCAGTTGCGAGAGGCGATCAAGCAGAAACGACGTGGAAAACTTAGTAGAGGTGTTCGGCTTCTCCACGATAATGCTCCCGTTCACACTGCTGCAATTGCCAAAGCTGCTGTAGCTAAATGTGGCTTCGAGGAAATTCGCCACCCCCCTTACAGCCCAGACCTGGCCCCAAGCGACTACTACTTGTTCTCGAGACTTAAGGCAGACTTAAGGGGAAGACGATTTTCTTCGGATGATGAAGTGGCCCAAGCAGTTTTTACCCATTTCGAGGACAAAACTCCAGAATATTTTTATAAGGGGATAGAAATGCTTATCACGAGATCTGCAAAGTGCGTTGAAATAGAGGGGGACTATATCGAAAAATAAAAATAAAATTGTAAATATATCTACTTGTTTTCTTTGTTAGGCCGGACACTTTTGGACCGCACCATATCTCCCAATAAAACCGATGATAAATTCTGTGAAGCATTCTGCTACCCAGGGGAGGGGAGGGGGGTATTACTTTTTGACTGTTCATCATCATCATCATATCAGCCGAAGGAAGTCCACTGCTGGACATAGGCCTCCCCCAAGGATCTCCACGACGACCGGTTCTGCGCTGCCCGCATCCAGCGGCTTCCCGCGACCTTCACCAGGTCATCGGTCCACCGAGTGGGAGGCCAGCCTACACTACGCTTTCCGGTGCGTGGTCGCCACTCGAGAACTTTACTGCCCCAACGGCCATCTGTTCTACGAGCAATGTGCCCCGCCCACTGCCACTTAAGTTTAGCAATTCTGAGAGCTATGTCGGTCACTTTGGTTCTCTTACGGATTTCCTCGTTTCTGATTCGATCACGCAGAGAAACTCCGAGCATAGCACGCTCCGTTGCCCTTTGGGTGACCTTGAGCCTTCTTATGAGGCCCAAGTAAGCGACCATGTCTCAGTTCCGTACGTCATCACTGGCAACACACATTGGTCGAAGACCTTGGTCTTAAGACACTGCGGTATCTGGGACGTAAAGATATTGCGAAGCTTCCCGAACGCTGCCCAGCCGAGTTGGATTCGACGATTGATCTCTTTCTCGAAGTTGGACCTACCTAACTGGACTGTTTGTCCCAGGTATACATATTCGGTAACAACTTCGAGTGTAGAGCCTCCAACCTTCAGAGGAGTAGGTATGACACGGACGTTTGACATAATTTTCGTCTTGTCCATGTTCATTCTAAGACCCACTTGTTGAGAGGCTCTACTGAGGCCATCGAGCATTGTGCCTAAGTCGTCCATAGTCTCAGCCATGACCACGATATCGTCAGCGAATCGAAGGTGGGTGATGTACTCGCCGTTGATATTGATGCCGAGTCCACCCCAGTCCAAAAGCTTGAAAACATCTTCCAGGGCGGCGGTGAACAGTTTCGGAGATATAACGTCTCCCTGTCTCACCCCTCGCTGCAGCTGGATAGGTTCCGAGTTTTGATCCTGGAGGCGAACCGACATGGTGGCGTTTTCATACAAACACTTCAGCACTTCGATATATCGATAGTCAATTTGGCACCTCTGGAGTGACTGTAACACAGCCCAGGTTTCAACCGAATCGAAGGCTTTCTCATAGTCCACAAACGCCAAGCATAGTGGCTGATTGTACTCTACGGTCTTCTGTATAATCTGCCGCAGCGTATGTATGTGGTCTATGGTACTAAATCCTTTTCGGAAACCGGCTTGTTCGGGAGGCTGGAAGTCGTCAAACCTGCGTGCGAGACGATTCGTAATGACCCTCGAAAACAGTTTTGACTGTTAAATCAATTAAACCTTACCGAACCTAACATCGCTCGCTACGCTAGCTCATTTATTTAATGTTATTCACTTCGCTTAGTGTTATTGTAATGTCACTAGTGAAATTGTAAGTAGTATGTTATGGTTCACAATCTAGTATTATTATAATCTTATGGTTTTTACAATTTTACTGTGATATATATTTGAATGTGAACCAATTTAAGGTATAAACCACAGAATACGTAGTAACCAAAATTTTCCTTATTTGTAGTTGATTGAGTCTGGATTTTTCCACCAGTTATAAATCAATATAATATGTATACTCGTAGATGTCGGTCGGAAGATACGAAATGACTCTCTTTTATGTTTAATGGACTTATTTTCTTTTATTTATAAGTACTAAGTATCTGTATAAAAATGTAGCCAATTTAATTACCTATTAATTACTAAAATATTTGCCTATTAGATATCGGTTGTTGCTTTATATCTTTGCTTATGAAATTGGCGATTAGATGAAAAAGTTTAAAGAAGGGCTTATCAATAGTGGATAAAAAAATAATAAAATTAAGAACCGGCCAAGTGCGAGTCGGACTCGCGCACCGAAGGCTCACCAGTATAACAAACAAAAAATATCAACGCGAGCGTCAGAAAAATGATGATTGATTGATTGATTTAAAACACTTTAATGTACAACATAAGAGAAAAAAAAAGATACAATGATTAAGGAAGTTGTACATATAGGCGTTCTTATCGCTAACAAGCGATCTCTTCCAGACAACCTTTAAGTGAAGGAAACATGAGAAATCATTATTGTAGGGTAGTAGTGGGCAATAAACATCAACTAAACCTACAACTAAACAAAGATCAAACAAACCTGACGGAACATAACATCGCTCGCTTCGCTCGCTCATTTATTTTAATGTTATTCACTTCGCTTAGTGTTATTGTAATGTCACTAGTGAGATTACAATGGCACTTGTGAAATTGTAAGCAGTACGTTACGGTTCACAATCTTTCGACAGTTCACAATTATCTAACGGTTTTTAGTTTTTACAATATTACGGTGAAATATCCACTAAAAATTAAGAGGTTCACAGAATAAGTAGGCATTAACCGTACAGTAGCGAATAATAATAATACAATAAGGTGACATGTAGTATAAGCGCATAGGTGGATACTCGTATGTATACTCATTCATACCTATTCTTAAACACAGTCAATCACTGCTTAAGGATACCTATAAACAGACATGTATTGTAATCAGTTCATCCAAGTTATGGAGCTATAGAGCACATCAGAAGCATTCAGAAGTTGTCAAAACTCAGAAACATCAGATGATTGGAATGCTTGTTTCGAGCTTCGCGTTTTATTATATCAGTATCCTAAATGATATAATAAAACGCGAAGCTCGAAACAAGCATTCTAATCATCTGATGTTTCTGAGTTTTGTCAACTTCTGAATGCTTCTGATGTGCTCTATAGTTCCATAACTTGGATGAACTGATTACTTTACTTTGTCCAAGGTCTTCGACCAGTGTGTGTTGCCAGTGATGACATTACGGAACTGAGACATGGTCGCTTATTAAGGGCCTCTTAAAAAGGCTCAAGGTCACCCAAAGGGCAATGGAGCGTGCTATGCTCGGAGTTTCTCTGAGTGATCGAATGAGATGATCTTTGTCATTTATTTTCGTTGGAACCCACTTTTGAATCCTAGCTCAATATTTTTGGCGTTGGATCCCACAAAACATTATTATGTATAAATTTTCGTTGGATCCCAAACGCTTAAAAAAATTTAAACGCGGGTACTATTAACAACAGTTGTGTTTTAATAAAATGAGGGTATATTTTATATTCATTGACCAACTTATAATATGTCCTCTTTGTCATTTGTCGTCGAAGCTAATGCTACATATTTGAGGGTATCTGAAAAGTTTGCGTGGCGATTATGGCAAAACCCCCCTATGAATTACCACATCCAGAAAACGGCCCCTAGTCCCCGGCGGCCCTGCTTTTCCTGGCTCCGGTAGCAGTTCTCCATTGCGTTGAGAAATCTTGGTAAGCCCGCTTCCATCTTCGGCAACATCGTCACTTACCATCTGGTGAGATGATGCCAAGGGATAACCAATTGTGAATAAAAACAAAGTCATGGTAACGGCGGGGCGGGGGGTGCGAAGAATACCGGTCGTCGTGAAAATCCTTGGGGAGGCCTTTGTCCAGCAGTGGACGTTTTTCGGCTAATATGATAATAATGATGATAAGTTAACTTTTTAGACTCGTTTGTACCAACTGAACGTCTGACTAATAACAGTCTCTTCCCATATTTTTTATTTCGGAAAGTATCGTCACAGATATCTCATCTAGTTACTTGCATCGTTTTATAAATCATCATTATCATCATCATCATATCAGCCGAAGGACGTCCACTGCTGGACATAGGCCTCCCCCAAGGATTTCCACGACGACCAGTTTTGCGCTGCCCGCATGCAGCGCTTCCCGCGACCTTCACCAGGTCATCGGTCCACCGAAAGGGAGGCCTGCCTACACTACGTTTTCCGGTGCGTGGTCGCCATTCGAGAACTTTACTGCCCCAACGGCCATCTTTACGTCTCAAATACCGCACCAAAGTCTTCCACCAGTGTGTGTTGTTAGTGATGACATACGGAACTGAGACATGGTCGCTTACTATGGGCCTCATAAAAAGGCTCAAGGTCACCCAAAGGGCATTGGAGCGTGCTATGCTCGGAGTTTTTCTGCTTGATCGAATCAGAAACGAGGAGATCCTTAGGAGAACCAAAATAACCGAAATACTTTTCCTAAATTCACCTCTTGAAAATTTTAAAAACCTTGTTCGTTTTGTTTTTTATCAAGTCTTCAATTTTTAATTGATCAAATTTAGAATATAAGTACATTAACGACTCTGAAAAACTGTGACGTCACGCCTTGCTATTTCAAACATTTGTAGAACAAAATTTAGTTTTTGACAAATGATAAAAAGTAACTCAAATGACTAGCAGTCGACTAGCCCATTACTCGCAGACCGCAGTACAGATACAATGCTAATATGCAAATTATAGCAATATACGTAGTAGTAGTAATTCAATGTAGCAATATAGTAAAACCGTATTTAATCATATGCTCAGTGCGGTATAGCAACACTGTCATCGGCTGATTCTATAATAAAGCTGCTGTTTGTTGCATCCGATTGCAGTAACGATTGACCGTCTTATTCAAAGGGATAGGGAATATGAAGCCATATTCCCGGTGACAATAGATCCTTTTCTTATTTTGAAGTTGATCTAATGATGAACTTTGTAGGTGGAATCAAGCAAGGGGCCGTAATCGTCTTTTGTTTTTGCAATAGATACGTAGAAAATACTGCGTTCTCCTTTTTTGAATTTGGAAACGAGTATTTATATTCACATTTGGCACACTGAGTATTTGGCATTCTCTAGCAAAAAAACTCTTTTCAGATAAAAGCTTGTACCAAAAAGTATTTAGGTTTTTGCAATGTTATTTGTACAATCGGTGTTGCTAGTAAGGAAAAATGACAAATAGGTACTCGTAAATCAACTGCTAAGAGAAATTGATAATTTTTCCCCAAGGAACGTGCAATGAACGCTGTTAAATAAACTCCTCGTAATACAAATCCATATAAAGTATAACTGTTCTATTTTTGCTACTTTCGAGCGACGACGACGACGGAGTGAAAAGGTATTGTGATGGTAAAATAATCGAAGTTGAGATTCTGATGGGGATCGATTGTCTTACTTACACTAATGAAGTCTACAAAATAAGAAAATAAATAATTGAAAACGCTAAACACGTTAAAAAACCGACTTCCATCGCAACAAATTAGTACATTTTTGCATTATTATTTTTGGTTTTTGGTAATTTTCTACTAAAGTACTACACCGATTTTGATAAAATTTATATGGGACCACACGGGAAGCACTAGCTTTCAAATAAAAAAAGAATCATAAAAATCGGTTCACCCAGTCAAAAGTTCTGAGGTAACAAACATAAAAAAAAAAACCTACAGACGAATTGAGAACCTCCTCCTTTTTGGAAGTCGCTTGAAAATGTGTGTGTATGTGTGTTTGTACGTCCGTCCGGTGCTTTGTTTCCCAAACTACTGGACGGATTTGGGTAAAATTTGGGTTAGGGCAATATTATTTTTATATATGCAAGATTTTTTTTTAATTTCTTATATTTTGATTTTTTTTAAGTTGCCACCATAGAAAAAAAACACTTATTATTTTTTTTACTCAAAAATAGCTTTAACTATATAAATGAAACTCAGTGTAATACTAAGTATATAACTCTATATGGCCTACAGAACACGGTAGACAGTTGTTCCAAAAAAATCGGAATATGGTACCTCCCATACAAACTCAAACTCAAAAGGCTTTATTTGCTAGAACACTGTAGGTACAGGATCTTGTTATTTTCTTGTTAAATCTAGGTTGTTCCTTACTATTCCTCAAAAATGGCTCTAACGATTTTAGTGAATCTTTGTGAAAATTTAGAGCATAATTGTACTGGGTAATTCATTATTCCAGGCAAAATCTGAGCTAGTTACCTCCCATACAACCTCAAATTACATATTTAAAAATTTTTCATCAAGTACACCTAGCTTTATTTTTTGCTACTAAGTAAGTGGTCTTGTTTTGTGTATGCCCAACTACAACAGACGGTAAAGGCTTCGCGAGAAAGTATGCATAACATGGATGCACAATTTATTTATTTTACGAATTTGGCAACCAATTCTGTGATGAAAGTCGTTCAGCTTCATAAGCAGAAGTCAGTTTTATTCTAGTAAAAAGATATAAATTTAAGATGTCCCTCCGTGTACAGTGTTTTATTTAGGGATGCCTCGATACGCCTTTTTGCCGATACGATACCGATACCGATACTCTTATAAAAATATCGGCGATACTGATACCGATACGCTTATTGAATTCAAAAAGGAAGGTAGAATAAATAAAAAACATTAATTAATAGTTTTAGTAATCAAAATTAACATTTATAAGATTTTTATTTAAAAAACAAAGCATTCTTAAGTTATGGCAAAGGCGATTTCGCAAGTCTGTTTGAATAAGACTTGCGGTGGATAATAGTCTCTCAGATGCGACAGATGCCTCGTTTACAACGAAATAGATGGGACAACACGCGCGTTTACATTAAATTTTTAAAGCGCGAAATTTATCGCGAAAAGTATAGTTGAATCTGCCATAAAAATATCGCCGATACCGATATATCGGCAAACCCAAAGTATCGCCGATATATCGGTATCGGTATCGGTATCGGATGCATCCCTAGTTTTATTATATTAACCCAGTACTGGAGTATTTGTAGATGTACGGGTAAGTAGTTAGATTATGCGGTGCGTCGGCGCAGGCGAGGCCGGATATTGCTTGTGACGGCAAATTGGCTGCCGCTCCTCGTTGTGTTTGCAATACCGTGCTCGGAACTATCTTAATTTATTTTGAATTGCCTATAGCGATCAAGGGTTGTGCTGATTTACGTGCATCATAATCTTTGTGCTTTGTACTTAGAGGCACAATAAATTCGCTCTGGTCACAGATGAGATACTAGTTACTTCCTAGGGGTGACGACAGCATCAGAAATAAATTGTGAACTCTTGATCACTAAATTGCCCTCCTACTTAAACTTCGGAAAACCTTACTCGTTTTGTTTTCCATCAAGTCTTCGATTTTTAATTCACCAAAATCACAAAATGTGTACATAAATTACGCTGCAAAACATGACGTCACGCTTAGGTGTTTCAAACATTTTTAGAACAAAATGTCGTTTTTGAAAGATGATAAAAAGTAAATCAGATGACTAGCATTCGTCATCCGTATTATTACAGTTTTTTTTTGTTGTCTGCACGTAAGCTTTAGCACGTCGTTTGTAGGTAGGGTACAGCAGGGCGTGGTTAAAAACCGTTTGTGCTTACAGATGATTTTATTTCGAAGTAAAATATAAGACCTAAAAAGTACACACTTTATTATCACGGAACACAATTATAACTTACCCGAAATGGGTCTTTAGAAAATATCAGGTTTGAGATAATTATTTTAGATAGGTATACCTATATTTTTTTTTATTAAAATGGATAGCGTTTTGTAATGAATCCTTTTGTAATTTTTGAATCATGTGTCACACTTTGATTTCCAAAATATGACACATGGATTGTTTTGCGCCAGCGCATGCGAAATAGATGAAATAGACCGAATGAAAGAAGAACGAATTTCAGCAAAGCGTTACCGCGTTACAAAGCTGCTTTTTGCTTGCATTATTAAAAAAAACTGATTATAAAAAATTGTTTAAAGCCATAGCGGCAAAAATAGAACGGCCGCACTATTTTGGCCGCTATGGCTTCACACCATTTTGTACATTCAGTTTTTTGATCTAATTTACTGAGACTGTAGCTTATCAAGTGTAGACAATAAAAAGGTCAATTTTGTATGAATGAGGCATTTATTTATTTCAAGAGGGACCTTCAACTCACAACTTCATCACATAAAGGAATGGCAGTGACGACGACGCGGCTCCTGGCCTAACAGCCCGTCGTTGTTCTGTAGCCTGCAAAGGAACCGTTATTTTAATAAGTTATTTTAATAATTTATTTTAGCAAGCTTTTTACAAGTTTTACAACCTAGGTAATTAACTAGTATCTCATCTGTGCCTAGGTACTATGATGCATCAACGTATCGTCAGGGGGTAGTAGCTCTGAGATGCCATAAAATAAAATACGTTTGTGCGTTATGAACAAGAGGTAGAGATTTCTTTATTCACTTTGTAAATTATATATTTTGTCAGCTGACTGATTATGGGATTACGAATTATGCGAGCCAGCTAAATTATATCCTTGCCGTGGAAAACACATTTAAAAGGGACCTCTGCCCTGGCTCGAGGTCACAAATAGATATAACTTTGGATAAAGGACCTCTGTCGGTCACAAATGGAATGAAAAACTGTTTCGGAAAGCTTTCGAACGACTTACTAGTTTGAATTTAAACATAGGTTTTTAATACGATCCGCGCTGGCAAGAATAAGTATTATATAAAAGGAGAATGCACAAATGTAAAGCTATGATCTTTACAGTACCTGCATAATTTTACGATTGACTTGTCTGTCGTATTTGCAGAAAAGCAAACAACGAAGGTACCATGACCATTTGCCTCCTCCTACGGTCTTCGTGCCTTGCTTGAAGTTTTGTGTGATTCATGCAAGTGATAGGACAGGAAGCGGTAGGTAGGCCTTCCTTACGGTGGACCAACGACTTGGTGAAGGTCGCGGAAAGCTGGTCATCGTGGAAATCCTTGGAGGAGGCCTTTTTCCAGCAGTGAACGTCTTTCGGCTGATATGATGATGATGATGATGTTTTAGGCCCTAAGATGAGTCAAATGACAATAAGTATTCAATTCAAATTAACTATTGAAAGACTGTGTAAAGCTATCATAATGGAAAAAATAAGTAATATACTACTTAAAGCACAGATGAGATACTAGTTACTTCGTAACTTAAAGTTATAAAAAATCGATTTAATTGAATACAATTTTAAAAATATTACTATTTTTGATGTCAAAAAATATACTGTAGACCTGTTTTTGGCATTAATAACAATAAAAATCAATTATACCGATTTGAGTGTTCATTGAAAATGTAAATTAATTATAAAGTCAATAACATAGAAAAATGAACAGAAAGTAAAATGTCATCTAAATGTTACATAATGTTAAGTTACACGGCCAAAGTCGCGGGGCGGAAAAGTTAATTAAATCACATCCATCACATACATTAATTCCTTTTGAGCGGTTGGAATTCGCGTCGAGTTTCCGTGTTACGTGAGCGCCTACATTCTGCAATAGCAATCCATGACTCATGCTTGTTCATGTGAGTCAGAAGCGGTCATTGACTTGCGGTTCATGGTGGAAGACATTAAAGTTATGCAATAGAGGAGTGTTCAGTTTGCTTTCGGAACCGATTGTAGATAAAAGGGGTATCAATATTTAACAAACAAACACAGGTTTGAACCAGAGATTTGTTACCATATATGGGTTATGTATGCACTAATGAAAAACATTTGAAAATCGAACCCATAATTTAGTTATTGCTCTGAGCCATTTACATAGCCAATACGATACGATATCTAGGTAGTTCGCTTCCGTTGCACCGAATGCTACTAAGAAAAGAGATGCCAATAGGGGATCGGACTGCATCAAAAATAAATTCTGAATTATGATTCCCTAAATTGCTCTCCTCTTGAAGTTTCAAAAAACCTTAATTGTTTTATGTTTGCGTCACGTCTTCAATTTTTAATTGATCAAATTCACAAAATAAGTTGGTCAATGACGTTAAAAATATATGACGTCACTTGTGGGTATTTCAAACATTAATGTAACAAAATTTTGTTTTTGACAGATCATAAAAAGTAACTCTAATGACTAGCAGTGCTATCTCCTATTGGCATTTTTTTATTTGCTTCACTTTTAGGACGGATGTAACCTATCTTCCTCTCCTTATATATTATAGGAGTAGCATATCTCTGGTTTGAACACAGTTTTTGGGTGAAGACTCGGATGTTGTCCCATCTCTGCCCACACGTGACCGCGGCTGAAGCTAGTGCAACTCGGCAACCACCGCCTAGCCCTTAAATCATTATCCTCATCATGTCAGCTCATATACGTCCCCACTGAGGGGCTCGAGCCTACCCTGAATTAGGGCGATCAGGCCTTAGTCGACCACGCGGGCCCAGTGCGGGTTGGTCGACTTCACACACAACCTGCGAGTTTCTTCGCAGGCGTGTGCAGGTTTCCTCACGATGTTTTCCTTCACCGTTAAAGCAATCGGTAATTATATGTACGTAAGTTATTGAAAGGCCTCCCACGCGGTGGACCGATGACCTGGTGAAGGTTGCGGGAAGCCGATGGATGCGGGCAGCGCAGGACCGGTCGTCGTGGAAATCCTTGGGGGAGGCTTTTGTTCAGCAGTCGAATTTCGGCTGGTATGAGGATGATGATGAGGTATGAGGTATGAAAAAGCGTCGGTGGACAAAATTCGACTGCTGAACAAAAGCCTCCCTCAAGGATTTCCACGACGACCGGTCTTGCGCTGAGCGCATACAGCGGCTTTCCGCGACCTTCACCAGGTCGTTGGTACACCGTATGGAAGGCCTACCTAGAACGTCTACCTGTCCTATCCATCGATATGCTGCTGTGCCGATATGATACCGATACTCTTATAAAAATATCGGCAACATCGATACCGGTACGTTTAGTGAATTGAATTGAAAGCAAAAAAAAATTAAATTAAAAATTTAAAAAACCCCCGACAAAAACCTCTAAAAAGTAAACAATAATATGTATTGACCCTTTGAGTTTAATTTAAGTAGTAATATTTTGATCCAAGAGTCGTCGCGTAGGGGGACCGCTAAGTTGTAAAGTTATTACTAATTAGTTGTAGTAAAGTAAATCAGTTGTATTCTGTTTTTATTTTATTTACTTAGCGGTCCCCCTACGCGACGACTCTTGGATCAAAATATTACTACTTAAATTAAACTCAAAGGGTCAATACATATTATTGTTTACTTTTTAGAGGTTTTTGTCGGGGGTTTTTTAAATTTTTAATTTAATTTTTATTTCGTGCTTTTTAAACTTTACATAACTATTACATACAATCGAAACTCTACCCCCACATTCATACAAATAGTTTCCGGGACGAAACACGATACTGCGACACCTAGCCTATTTTGAATCGATCAAGCCTGTGGAAGTTGCTCACCTCCCTTGTTTGAAGCTGCAATTAAATGTGTTATAACTCTAAACTTCAAATCCATGGACCCATGGAAGTTTTTTACTTTTTTAACCGCTGCTTCAGCAGATTCCAGGAGATGCTGCAGCATCAGGTCAAGGTTACCATATAATATCTAACACCTATTCATTGAGACTATTCTAATAATTTCTATTCTAATTCTATTTAAAAGTGTGTGTAACACCTATTTGAAATAAATTGTTTTGAATATTTTTTTTGAGCCCAAACACGATACTTCTACTGAAAGTTTTTGAGGAGTTGGGTATTCTGTAGATTCTAGGAGATGCTGCATCAACAGTTCAAGGTTATCATGCTTTTGCAATATTTTTACATTAACAGGGCACCAAATTTTGAATCGATCAGACCTGTATAAGTTGCCCAGATCCCTTAGTCACCTAGATAAGAGCTGATAACCCTCAAACGGCTGAACAGATCTTTATCGATTATAGCTAAGAACCACCGCAAGGAAACTTGTTTCACGTAAAAAAAACCGCATCAAAATCGGTCCATCCGTTCGAGAGTTGCGATGCCACAGACAAACAGACACAAACACACAGAAATTGGCGTCAAACTTATAACACCCCTCTTTTTGCGTCGGGGGTTTATATAAGAAATCAAAGCGAAGGTTTATCTCAATAATATTTAGTTCACAGTTAGTCATAGTTTCAGGTACGTAGGTATGTCAAAAATTTAACGGATTTTAACAACATCAGCTCACCGTGTTGCCACCATTGCATTGTATGCAGAATCAAATACTGATCAAAACGAGTCCAAACACGACATATCTGCTATTATTTTTTTTAAGAGTGTACTAGTGTGCTGGATATCCTGGCCGCAGCATCAGCTCACCGTGTTGCCACCATTGCATTGTATGCAGAATCAAATACTGATCAAAACGAGTCCAAACACGACATATCTGCTATTATTTTTTTAAGAGTGTGCTAGTGTTCTGGATATCCTGGCTGCAGCATCAGACCAAGAGTTCCATAATCCTGCATAGTTATTAAGCATACATGAGTGTTTCAAGTTTTTGGTCACATGTATGTTTGAAAGTAAAGTAAACACACATTAAGAGTCTAAGAACCCTACCGCAGCTAACAAAAGAGCTGATGACCTTGAAACGGCTGAACCGATTTTGATAAAACGTATCTAAGAACCATCGCCAAAAAACCTGCTTGTAAATAAAAAAAACCGCATCCAAATCGGTTAACCCGTTTGAGAGCTACGGTGCCACAGACAGACACACAGACAGACACACAGACACACACACAGACACACACACACACATAGCGGTCAAACTTATAACACCCCTCTTTTTTGCGTCGGGGGTTAATAAAACACAAATTGGTTGAAATATCTTAATAGTATAATAAAATACAAACTTAGAATAAAATTGTTAGTTATGTATATAAATAAATAATTAAGGTGTAGTGTTAGTCATTAAAACTTTAGGAATTCATAAAAAATTAAAAACCGACTGCTTAAAAACATAACCCCTCTTTTTAGCCAGGCGGGTTAAAATGTATCCTATGTCACTCACGGGATCAAGACGAATCTAACGATACGAGTACCTCACACGTTAAAGTCCTTCAAGCCGTTCAGGCTGTAGCAGCGTACATAGAAATATACATACATACAAACACTCGAAAAACATAACCAAGGAGGGTTATGTTTTTCGAGGCAGTCTGATAAAAATTAACAATAAATTATAGTATTGTCAAGTTTTGCGGAAAAAGGCGATTTCGCAAGTATCTATGTTCTATTGAGACTTACGGCAAATTATCTATGTATATTAGTACTAACATACAGTATGGACACTCCCTGCTGCTATCTAGATTGCGACCTCACCCCATCGTCACACAGATTGATTCAGATTGGTTACAGTTTGGTTGTCGAACGTATGGGATTTCGCCGCCATTCGTTTTTCGAAGTGTCATTTCTGGCCCGTTGTATGAAGTGTCCATGGTGTGCTTACGGTGAAAAATAGTCTCTCAGATGACACAGAACTCATTTGGAAACCAAAGGTTTTTGTGCCCTTTTTTCAAGTTTGGGCGAGAAAACACACTAATGAATGAATGACACACATTACTTTTTGAAGCGCGAAAAAAATATACAAGTATAGGTACCGTTGTATGGGCAATAAAAATATCCTGATGCCGACAAATAAGCAAACCCAAAGTAGCGCCGATATATCGGTATCAGATGCATCTATGATATCAAAGTTGGTGGGTCTTCTCAGCTTCTACAGGGTGACTTTGAAATCATTCGAAAAATAAAACAAGGACGATTCTAATCATGATATTGAACAACTTTCCCCTAGGAACCTATATCCGGAAGCTTTTGTTTATCTCCCCATACAGGCTGTTCAAACAGCTGATAGTATTTTGTATAAGGAGATAGGCAAAATGCGTTTCAGGATGTATTAGGTTCCCTGGAGAAAATTGTTTAATGTCATGAGTGAAACCGCCTCTGAAATTTTGTTGAACGATTTCAAAGTCACTTAGGCTTACCAGATGTTAAAAAAAGTCCTAAAGAAAAGCCTGGTTTTCATCAAAAAGTTCTGAAATTCTACTGAAACGGGCGCGCGCGCGGTTTGACGACGCACAGACATAATAATCAAATACCACATATGATTTTATTGATCACTCGCCGACTAACAATCTGCCATTGAGGGTACGCCAGTGACTTATATATATCTGTGGGGTACGCTTACTTTTCGCACAGTGAAAATCACCATTTATCAAAATCCATCATGGGCTGTTTGTTACAGTACCTTGATGAAGATCTAAAGCACTAAAGACACCTATACAGGCTGTATAAAAATTGGTGTAAGTCCCGTTAACTGGGGCTTCTATTCGTCAAACTGAACAACCTTTGTTCTACGATTTTGATGAAATAGCAAAAAAAAATTTAACTCTTCATACAAATAGATCAGCTAATATAGACCGGTTTCAAAAAATGTATAGAGAGCCGAATTTTTTTTTGAAAATTTACTATGGTTTCCTTGAGAACAGTTGTTCAGTATGACGAGTAGATGTCCCAGTTACCAGGTAATACACCAATTTTTTTACACCCTGTATAATCCAAAAAACTCCTGAAATTTTCAAAGTCCGTCCGAAATCCTGACATTGGTATAAAGCCTATATGTATTGGAACAGAAAAGCTACCTATTAGAATTAATCTTCCATTCATCCTAGCCACAGAATATTTTTTTAATTTTTTTTTTAATTTGAGTGCATTTGACTGCAACTCACCTGATGGTAAGTGACAAGTAAAGATGTGACGATATAAATGATTTTACGACGAATTATAAAACCGAGCTACGACGTCACGTCATGCCTTCGACGGCTACAAAATTACCTGAGACTGCCACGGTGTTATCGTGCCGTGCCGTCCTACGGCACATTATAAAATCGGCCTATAGGTTCGTTCGACAGCATGATTGACACTATTGTCAGTTTTATCTGACTGTTGGACATTTGAGTTAGGTACTATAAAATTTTTATCACCTGCAAAGAGTAAAAAATATTACTTTCACCTGCCAAAAACAGTATTTTATTCTAAGATGCAAGGCGTGACGTCATAGTTTTCCAGCGTCATTGGTGTAGGTATATATATATTACTAATTTTGTGATTTTGAATTTTTGATTAATTAAGTTTAAGACTTGATTGAAAACAAAGCTAGTAAGGTTTTAAAAGTTCCACAACCCTACTATATCCTACTACTATTATAAATGTGAAAGTTTGTATGTATGGATGTTTGTTACTCTTTCACACTTCAACCACCACACGGATCAGGATGAAACTTGGCACACATATAGGATAGGTCCTGGAATAGAATATAGGCTGCTTTTTACCTCGGGAAAACGTTTTTTTCCCACGGGAAAATCGAAAACAACGCGAGCGTAATCGCGAGCGGAAGGCTAGTCATTCATAATTTTGCTGCAGTGAGCCACAAATTAATCTAATTTGTTGCCAGTAAGATTGCATTCTATCCCTTACTCCCCCTATTGTTGGGTCATGAATCTCTAGCTCTTCCCACTGCGGGAATAGGTCGCACTCCTTGTGTGGTTGTAGTTCGAAATAAATAAATAAAAAATACTATTAATAAAACACGTTATGAAAACGAACTAAAACAGTTTAAAATTTATTTTTAAAGACAAACAAACAAACAGACAGACAAGAAAGCGAGGGAATTATCTTTCAGTTCTGCGCTATGTGTAAACTGTAAAAGTTTCAGGTTTAGCTCATCGGGGAGTTGTTAAAATCGATCGTAAAATTTGTAGCGAACAGACAAACAGACAGCAAATTCGTAATAAAAACGTGGTAACATTATAGTTAAATAAAATAACGTTACTAGTTGCTACAATCAAAAGATCTACAACAAACAAGAACCACTTATAATCAGAAATCAGCTATTTCATTTCATTTTCTTTTGAGCACGGAATCTAAGTACCCTATTTTCTCCTAAAGAATTTCGCTCACGACAAAGGGAAAGTGGGGTGCCTATTTCATGGGCACGACAAACTGATGGAATGTCTATTAAGAGGAGCCAAATAATACTTTAAATATAATGGTTTTTGTCTGCGTGCCTTCAACTTAGCGTGCGATCGATTTCGAAAAGAGATTGCGAATTTTACGCTGTGATCGACAATTCGACACTCTTGAATTTAATATCCTATCTGCTCCTATTTCTTTATTACTTACTTTTTCTCCAAGTAGCGGCTATAACGTCGACCAAATATTTAATGGATCGGCCCTATCTATACATTAATTTCATAAAAAAGAGTCAAATACAACTGCACGCAAACACATACTCACACCACTGTAGTCTACAGAGTCTCGTTCAAATATAAACAATAACAGACATAGAGAGACGTACATACTCGGAATGTAATATTATAAATGTGAAAATGTGTATGTTTGTTTGGTTTTTGTAAACTTTTCACGCTTCAACACCTCGACCAATCTTGATGTAGTTTGGCATGCAGGTAGCCTGTGTCACTGGGAAGGACATAAGCTACTTTTTATCCCGTAAAAATAACTGAAGATACTCTTTTCTTGGTTCATTTATTTAACATCGCAGCGGACCAATGTATTGTTGTAATGTTTTGCACAAAGATGGTTGAGGAGGTGAGAAATGACACAATTTACTAATTAGCATATCCTGACATAGTTCCTGAGGGATCTGGGGAAATCATTTCCACGATCGCGCACGTCAGCGTCGCAACGGAGCAACGAATCTGCTAATTAGAATAGCCCGATATAGTTCCTGAGGGACCTGGAGAAAAGTTTGCGAGCCGCTTGCAGCTCGCGCACCACACACCCTCAAAGACAGTCATAAAAACGTTGTCAACGCGGGCGAAGCCGCGGGCAAAACCTTGTGAGACAATAAATTTAACTAATTTCGACCTTCAACTCATTTGGGGAATACTGATCAACTGAGGCGAAATGATCGAATGGGCTCATTCTATAGGCATCAAAATCGCTGTTCGCGTAGGCCAGTCCATAGCTGTCATATTGGTCGAAGGCTATTAGATAACGATGTCTTCTCCCATATATTGCCTTTTTTACAGGTGAAAGAGAATGTAAACTTTAACAATCTACATAATGCCCCCACAGCTGGGGCAAGGGTCTCTTCCCAAACTCGGGTAACCTGTCCTAGGCCATACTCATACTCAAAAATAAGCCAAATTCGGATTGCTGGAGGTTGTACCTCACATAGGAATATTTAAGCCGCCTTAACGACTGCCGTTCAGTTATGGCGTAGTGGTCTCTTCCACGAGGCACTCGCCTTGCAGAGTACCAGGACAAGCCTATTGGCGGCAAGACCTACCGCAGTTGGTCCTCGCCTTCGCCTTATGGTGTTGGCAGGAATAGCGGCCCTCACTTTACACCCAAAGGGTCGGTAAGTGGGGACGCTATATCACAATCCTGGTAGTTTAGCATATCTGGCATATGTACGAGAGGGAAAGCCGTTCAGTAATAGCAACTGACACCAATGGCCGAACGTGTCTTGTGAAGCATGAAGACGGTCAATATATACGGCCAGTAACTGTCAGACTCATCCAGGTAATGACCGTGCCAAACATCAATGCCAACCTAACAACATTGATGTGTTCCGGCTTGAATATTAGATAGCTAGTTCCCCATTGCGTTGGGGAATCTTGGTAAGCCCGCTTCAATCTTTGGCATCATCGTGACCTATCATCAGGTGAGATGATGCCAAGGGTTTGCCAATTGTGAATAAAAAATATCTTGTAGTATTGAAAAAAATATTTATAAAATATATATATACTTAGTATTATAAAATTCAGCACTAATAATAAGGCTTTCAAAATTTTAATTTACAAGCTCTTTTGTTGCGTGAACTGTATAATCTACAATATCCGGTGAATACAAGAATATTTCTGAAAGAATGTGTGTAAATCATTTTCTTGTTTGTTTATACCACATAAAGCTGAGGTGCGTACGCGCTTGGTTCCGATCCAAGGGACTTGCGTCACTTCGGCTAAAGATTTGTGGATACTCAAATATTATGTAGTTACAAGTATGTTATGTAGTAAGATCTACAGTTTTAACATCGGAGTTTAAACATCGGAGCGTTCAACTGTCAAGATCATCATCATAATATCAGCCGAAAAACGTCCATTGCTGGACAAAGGCCTCCCCCAAGGATTTCAAGGACGACCGGTCCTGCGCTGCCCGCATCCTGCGTGATCGAATCAGAAACGAGGAGATCCGCAGGCGAACCAAAGTAACCGACACATAGCTCAGAATCGCTAAACTGAAGTGGCAGTGGGCAGGGCACATAGCTCGTAGAACAGATGGCCGTTGGGG
Source organism: Coleophora flavipennella (assembly GCA_947284805.1). NCBI lineage: Eukaryota > Metazoa > Arthropoda > Insecta > Lepidoptera > Coleophoridae > Coleophora > Coleophora flavipennella. Next base: position 4,868,869 of record OX369266.1, read on the forward strand.
AAGTATAGTTCTAGAGTGGCGACCGCGCACCGGAAAACGTAGCGTAGGCAGACCTCCCACGCGGTGGATCGACGACCTGGTGAAGATCGCGGTACTGTCAAGATGTTTCAGAGAAAAATGTCAAGGAAGCCAAAGGACATTTCGAAATATGATCGGAACGTCTTCATTGGTTGTTGGAGTTAAGGTGTTAAATTAGTCTTAAGTATAGACAGCGACACATCAAGCTATACAAAACCAGTATAAACTGGCCGTTCGAGTCGCGCGACGCCTTTGCGTTTCAACATACGCGAGGCCCGCATATACTGGTTTTGTATAGCTTGATGTGGCGCCGTGTGTACTATTATAGTCGCAAACTTTTAGGCATATTTTAAAACGAGGTAGTAACTAAGTTAGAACAGTCTGTTAGATTATAGAAGCTTTATTAACTATCTCTTCACAATCCAAATTATAATCAAACTCGATTCACTATGATAAAACCATCGAACACTTTCCACAACAACAAGCTTCTTTCTTCGCGGTCGCACAAGTCGTCTGACATTAATAGTGATGTTGCTAAGTTTTATTAATCGAGATAGTGCTGTGCCAGATCGTTAACAGTCGGCCATCCTGAAATTCCTTCGTCCTCGGAGGGTTAACAGTTTCCAGGGCAGTGGTGCCAACAACATGGACAGGCTCAGCCAACTCAGCACGCGTCTGGGTAGGACCCACATTTAGCTCAGATTCCGATCGCCACATGTAAGGAAAAACAATGTTATTAAGGATCATTAAACCATCAGCGCAGGATTCTCACGAGAACGCTGTTTCTCGAATAATTTCGTTTTTAAAGAACTGAAAGGTTTGTCTATGTTTGTGAAGACCGTCAGCGTGAAACAGTCTTTGGAAATCCTTTAATTTAATCATCACCTTCTTCTTGTTTTCGTCTAGAGCCAGACATCAAAAGATTTCCTGAAAGTCAAATAATTAGCTATTCTAGAGTTATCTGTCAATGAAAAAAACCACAATATCTAACTGGCTATGATCTAACTTAACTAATAATGATGCAGCGCTTTAACCATACAAAATGTATCAAATCAGACAACAGTGGTTAAACAAATATTGAGGACAGAGTAAGTTACGTTTCGGCCATCCATTTTAAACTAGGACCCTCTAGTTTCATGTGTTCAGGAATAATTAAATAGTAAATAATAATAAAGAAATTAATGATTAGGTTCTATGTAAGGACATTTACATTAGTAATGATTTTATATTATATTAAATTAATTACTCTGACTAAGTATCTCCCATTACTACACGTGTTTTCAAATTTCAGATTGTTTATTCAAAACAGGCACACATTACACTCTCTCTGATGTTCGTTAAATAGTAAATACCTACATCACAAAATTGTGAAAAATGGAAAAATAAACATAATCATTAGTTAATAACGTCAAAATAAAGTAATTGATATAAAACAAATAACATCATTAGGACATGAAAACAATCTAACATGATAAGCCATACACTAAAATCACAGAATTTAACAGTAATGCCTTTAACAAGAGCAGGCCAGTTTAATCAGTTTTAAGACGCATCAGAGTGTCCACGTTTATCATTATAACATCTTATATAGGTAAACATTAAAGTTACAAATTAAGTTCCATTTAATCACGGGTTACAAAATTCACGAATTAAAATCAGGTCATTCTTAATTCTTAAACTATCCTAGTTACATAATATATCGAATTAATTTAATAACAAATAATTAAAAGAATATAATAATTTTTATCATAAAATGTTTTCAATTTATTAATTCATTTCAATAGTTTCATAGATCACCGTTTTTAAATGCTACAATTTTTATTTTATTTTCAACATGCTGTAAAACTTATGGTATGCAATAAATGATGAAATGAAAATGAAATTAAGTAAATATATCATTGATAAATTAATAATTCAATTTCTAAAATCAATGCACGCTTTAAAAGTAATATCATTCATTTCATTACATTGATCTGTCTAGAAATGTACAATCACTAACTGGCTTTGTCCAGCCCCACCCCGCGTTTTGTATAGCCAGTACACACACATACTCTTCGGGATTTTTCTCAAGTTTTAAATAAAATGAAGGAGAAATTAAGTGCCTTTTAGACACACATTAATAAAAAATCTGAGGATCGATTCAAACGACATTTTATGTCTTTGTAAAAATGATTTAAAGTTGTAGTGAAGTTTCACAAACGTAGTAATAAAACAGTTATCAAAAGATAACAAAAAAAACAATGACACGAAGTAGAAAAGGTAAAAATTAGCCCTGAGTATAGAAACGTTTCGACAGTGAAACTTGCTCTCGAAATGTCTAGTCGTCCACTCCGACTCATAGGTATTTTTTTCATCACATACATCATACATTTCTTTCGTCGTACATGGGCTTTCGGTTTCAGATACAATTACAAGATTCATTAAATTCTGGCTCAGTCCAGCTTCCTATTATGCGTGCGCAATTAACTACCATAAATGTTGAACAGCGTGTTCGCTGTTAATTTGTCACAACCATAGCACAGATGAGATACTAGTTACTTCGTCTTCTCACCACTCTGTTAAATTATTATGATACAGTACAATCAGGTTCAAGTTTAAAAATACTTATTCAGAACACTGCATAAACTACAATCTTTCTAATTGTCATTCCTTGGTAATAGTTATATTATTATGTTACTAACATACATGATGTATCAATTTATAAAAAAATATTATCTAAAAACAAATAATTGTCTGTTATCATAATCATAGTTCATAGTAATAAATAACATCAATTTAAAGAGTCACAAATACATTATTAAAGTTATGATTTTTCAACTAAAAATATTTGTGAACTTGTTTTACTCTGTTTTAACAACAGCAAAATGAATGAGCATGCGTACCTATCTATTTCTGGCGTGTCACACTGACCCTACTTTTTTAAAAATTTATAATCAGTATTGTATATAATTCCGGTATTAAAAATTAATTTCAGCCATGTTATTCTAACTCAAATCCCAATAAATCTGCCCAGTGTGATACATCACCTAATGTATTCATAATAATACAATTTCATAGTTATACACAGAGAACAAGTTGTCCTTTGTCTGTGTCTACTGTTGGTATACATATTATGTAATAAAGTGTATTCAATCAATTCAAACGATTATTCAATCAAGCAACAAATGTTTTGAATTTTGGATGGAATTTGAATCTGCACAACAGTCTACTAAATTCCTCAGCAGGTACTTATGTAAAATCAACACTTAAAAGCTTACTGTCTAGGAATTCTAGTACAATTTTTTTTGTCCATTTAAAAAATGATAAAACAATTCTATAAAATAAATGCATCGGATTGATAAAAATCATATTTAACTTACATGCTCTCAAAAGCCAATATATTGGTCATTGAAAGGTCGACTCATAATATACCTACATAACTAAAATAGGTAGGATACCTATAGCTACCAATTTGGTATCTAAATATTAATTTATTTCATTCTTTTTTTTTATGACCATGATCAAAGCAATTACAGTGGAATTCAGTAAATAAATTGTATCATATCAAGAAAAAAAATACAGATTTGCCATTTTGTAGTCTTGGAAAATATTGACACTTTTTCTTTGTGAATGCAAACAAATATTTATTAGGTATATAACATGTGAGTTAAGGACACTTAAGTAGATATCGGTTTAATTACAATATTTAAAAATACTCTGAAACAAGTTATTGAGCATATTTAGGGAATTAGGTTTACTTTTTTTTTGTATCTACCCAACCCAGGTATTTCCTAGCAACACAAAAATTCAAACATCAACTGCTGACCATGTACTAGATGTAAACAAATGATGCTAATCATATAAATCTCATAATGACTTGATCACAATGACTAGATTAGATTAGATTTATTCATCAAACGACACAAATTCATAAAATATACATGTCGAACTATAAAATATGTCAATGGTGAGGTGATCGTCAAAAAATAAATTTACAAATTAACAAAAACTAAATGTCAAATTACAAAAATTCAAAAGTCAAAAAGTAAATTGAACAATAAGTAAATAAATATAAATTAATACATGGAGTATGTCAGTATTTCATTATTAAAAAATTCGTCAATTGAATAATGTTCCATATGCAACAAGAAGTTTTTTAATTTTTCAATGATCACATAGGTTCTCTAGGAACCTTTACACATGACTGGCAAGCTGTACTGCAGCAAAACAATAATTTAGATGACCTACTTAGGTAGGCACATATATTACATTGAGTGATACATTTCAGTGAAAACTTCACATCTCTCACAATAACCCCTACTGTCTAGTACACATTAGATATGTCAAACAGTCTCCTTTTCTTTTGTTGGCCAAATATATTTAATAGGTACATACATCAAATGATCCATGATGATAATCATTAAACAAGTTTTTGTCAAATTTTAAGTCATCTAAACTATTAAATTAGGTATAAAAATCAAGAAATATTTTATTAATGTCAGTATAAAAATGAACTTCAGATCGCCATTGTCCTTCCATCATGTTGTCCTCTTCTAAGTTCCAACGCTTCGTCTGTTCTTTCTTGTTGTACATTGGGGTATAGTTGAAATGCAGCACTAATGTGCAAGAAGTTATATCAAAAATTATGAACCATTTGCACACATTGGTGCTAAAAAAGACTAAAAGAGGTTTTCTAGGATATAATTTACACTGCTGCGCTCAGGCGCTGAGTGCAGAAATACTTAAGATCAGTTTTCACGTCAAGTGATAAATGGGAGATCAATCAATCATACCGCATGCACACATCTCAGGTGCTTCGGTCTAAGGACTACCGATAACAACCCTCATGGGAGCATCGGACTCATCCCTGCACACATCACAGGTGCATTTGCCTCACGGCTACCACATGTACGCATCACAGGTACATATAGTCTCATCATCAAACTACCGATAACAACCCTCTCAGGTGTATCGGTCTCATCTCGCTAGCACGCCTCATGGGTACTTCGGTCTCAGTAATATTGGGCTACCGATTCCAACCCTCACGGGTGTATCGGCCTTGTTCATCCAGCAAATATTTCGAGTTTCAAGTCAAAATCATCTTTCTTTATCATCTTCATTTTCATTTCAAAGAACTCACATTCAGTTCGGTAATCTACAAATGACAAAATAAATCAATATTCAAATAATCATTTTAATTAGGTGTTAGCATGGAAAACATAGCGATCTTTTGTCTTTTTCTTTTTTTTTCATAAGTATGTATATCAGTCTCTGGTTCCCCTAACACAGGGAATCCTACTTTGCGGCCAGATGACCATGTGTGATTTATCCCAGAATATTAATATTTATTTTTTTTATTTTATCTTTGGTATAAGCTTACCTTTCGGGTCAGTGAGTGATATTCATGACTGATGCAAATTAATCAAAACCCTCTTAATTAAATAGAACAGTCGAAGATAGTCTAATTACTACCAAAATGGTGTGGTGGAATTTAAAGTCTCTGATTTATTTTCAAATTCACAGAAAAGTTTTGCTATATGTAAGACATCTTTAAAGGACAGATCAACTAAGCCTTGATATTAATTTAAGGTGATCGTACGTGACTGACTGACCGTAGCAAAAAAAAACTGATCACTCTGGGAGTACAGGTAGAAGTGACAACTTTTTACAGTTTTATAAGTCTTGACTCTGCAAGTGTTCCTGGTATGTAACCAACAGGTTACATTACAGTGTTGCAAATTCAATGGTTTTTTTTTATCTCAAAAATGCCCAACACGGCTAAAGAAGTTTTCTCTTCCAAACTACATATATAGCCATATCTAATTGCTGTCAATGTAAAATTCTTAATACAAATCAATTCATTTTCTGATCAAAAACAATTTTGCAAGTTAAATGCACAAACCTTCGCTCAGTATCCTAGTCAGCAGTTATCTCGAATAATACCTACCCAATCATTCAAGGACAATATCTTCTCTTGATAAAAAACATAATTCAGTAGTATTACGAGCACATATTTGATTTGATTACAGATATGATGATTTAAATGGTTGAAATCTAATGTTTAAAATAACTTTCATTCGATCTCATCACATTCATTATGTATCTAATAAATCATATTTTGTTGATCTTACTCCACAAGTCAAATACAGTGAAGGTTTGAGCTGTGCTGTTTTCTTATTTTTCTGTGGTAACATAGGGGCAGGAATTCCTCCAAACTCCATGTGAACAAATTAGTGGGTAATATGTAATTGCATAACATACTGACTGGTATCATAAACACATACTTATATCATTGTGTAACACCCCAATCTCATTCCAGTTCTTGATCCTCTAATTATTATTTGCATGGGAGGCTTCTCACATTAAGTACCTCCAGTGAAATCAGCCATGCTGGTAGATTGACTGTTGCGCTGCAGCTCCCGTAATACTCATGTTTACACAGTGTTCTCCTTCATTCTCATAATATGCAACATTAAAAAAAATTGAGATTAGTGCAATTCTTTTTTTTTTTTTGCAAATCAAATGTATCCTATGTGGCTAAAAAGGATCAATATCTCACAATATTATACTTGTAACATGTCAACCTTAGTGTATATGGTTGGATAACTGTTCTGGGGTTTCTCAAACATTTTTAACATCTAAAGCAATTGCTCAGTTATTCTGAGATATAAAAGAGTGCAATAAAAATGGTAAGAGAGAATTATGGATCACACATTTCTGATAATTAAAGATACACTACAAAGTTGGTAACCCAGTAGGTAGGTAAATATCCTAATATTTTTCTTTTCATTTATCTAATTTTTGAATCCAAAAGAATATTCTTAGGAACAAGCCTCTATTCTAATTCAAGTCCATGACACAAGTCTTCGGGCTGCACATTAACAAACCGCACACTATTAGTATACCCCATCCATAACACATACTCCCAAATTTCAGCCAAAAATTCAGCACAACAGGAATTCATTGAAAACAATAGACAAAATCAGATCAAACTCAAAACACCAAAAGGATTCATTGTCACTGCGAACACAGCTTCATACTAAATTTCAGCTCAATCGAACACCAGAAGGTGTATCAAATTTAACTCGCAGGTTTAGATTACATACACCAGAACAGGTGAAGGTAACTAAAAGCTTATAATAACATGATACAAAGTTAATCAACTTACTCAGATGCTATAACCAAACATTACCTGATAGTTGTTTACAAAGCCATCAATCATCCTTAAAATTCATTCAAAAGAATGTCACTGGACTTGCTTGCATACCATAACCAAGTGTAGGATCTGCAATTCTGCAGCTGTGTTCTCTGGGACTGAAGCTAATCAAGAAGGTAAGTACCTACAAAGACATTGAGTTCGAGGGCAGCAAAATCTTTATAAACTCTGTGTCTAGGTACTGTTTTACAACGCAGCAGGTCACTATTTCACATTACAATAATGCTGTTTTCAGACTTCTTTCATTATTTTTATCTTTTACTTTTGTGGGACGTTAAGGTTACGTCGCGCTTCTGAACTTTTAAAACGAGGTAGTAACTAAGTTAGAACAGTCTGTTAGATTATAGAAGCTTTATTAACTATCTCTTCACAATCCAAATTATAATCAAACTCGATTCACTATGATAAAACCATCGAACACTTTCCACAACAACAAGCTTCTTTCTTCGCGGTCGCACAAGTCGTCTGACATTAATAGTGATGTTGCTAAGTTTTATTAATCGAGATAGTGCTGTGCCAGATCGTTAACACATAGTAGAAGTAAACTTTATGTTCCCAGATGATTTATACCAAAGTGAAGTGTATGATCGATCACAGATGAGATACTAGTTACTTTGTGTGATGATTAGGACGACAGCTGCAAAAACACATGGCCGATGTGTAATAAGATCGATTAGAATGGATGTCATAAGGATGTACCTTAGTTAGTATTAGGTATCTATATTACAGCCGGCTTATGAAGACCGCTATGATAGGAAAAAAACCGACCAAGTGCGTGTCAGAACGATCATAGTAAATGGCGCTATTACAAAGGGTCCGCGTATTATCATACTAGATGGCGCTAGTTTCTTCACGTTTAAAAAACACGTTTTTTGTGTGGATACCCCCTTATTTTTTTATTTTTTTGTATTTTTTGTTACAGCGGCAACGGAAATACATCATCTGTGAAAATTTCAACTGTCTAGCTATCAAGGTTCATGAAATACAGCCTGGTGACAGACGGACAAACAGACAGACAGACAGACAGACGGACGGACGGACGGACGGACGGACAGCGAAATCTTAGTAATAGAGTCCCGTTTTTACCCTTTGGGTACGGAACCCTAAAAACAAAACAAAACATTTGCAGCCACACACTTTTCTTGTTTCACTATTTCAGTATACCCAGTTTTTATTTCACTATTTCAATATACCCAGTTTTTATTTCATTATTTCAATATACCCAGTTTTTATTTCATTATTTCAGTATACCCAGTTTTTATTTCACTATTTTAGTATACCCAGTTTTTATTTCACTATTTCAGTATATCCAGTTTTTATTTCACTATTTTAGTATACCCAGTTTTTATTTCACTATTGCAGTATACCCAGTTTTTAAAGGAGGGTGAGGAGTATTTAACTATATTAACTTGAGAATGAATGTATTTAAATATGTAGGTATGTATGTCTGTTTCTTTGACTAAGCCTGTAGCTATAATGGCTCGTTGGAGTTTGTAGTGCAAGGTTTCGTCTTGTTACCGTGAGTGACATAGGATACATTTTTACCTGCATCATTACAGCTCATATACGTCCCCACCGAGGGGCTCCAGCCTACCCTGAATCAGGGCGATTAGGCGATTTTTACCTGACTGGCCAAAAAATTGGGGCTATGTTTTTGTGCAGTCGAGTTTTAATTTTTAATTAAATAAAAAAAAAATATTTGCCTTTGACCTTATTTTACAAGCTTTTAATTAACTTGCAATGTTGACTAAGGCCCGATCGCCCTAATTCAGGGTAGGTTTCCAGCCCCTCGGTGGGGACGTATATGAGCTGTTATGAATGGTTATGATGATGATGATGATGTATGTATGTATGTTTGTTTGGGTGAAATCTTGCGACTAAATTTTGAAGCAGATATCTTCAAGTTATTGAGCTGAAATTTTGTATACACGTTCAGTTTGGATGACAATGCATGGTTAACTATGTAACGTCATTCTAAATCCAACATGGCGGCGCACGCATGATGGCGGACTAGTCGTTTTCAATGCACTCCTACAATATGGGTATCAAATAAAAGGGTTTGCTGAGAAGAATAAGAAATAATTGAAATTTCTTAAATAAAAGCTTGCACCTACAATTTTTAAGGTCTTTCGAAAATTATTTATTGATACAGTTTAATGTATAATAATAGCACAATAGCCTAAATATTTATTTTCTTTCCGAAATTCATATTTAGGCAGGGAGTAAAAATTCTACGTATCATGTAGCATCTCTATTATATTATTTAACCCCTTTTAAATTCAATTATGCTGCAGTAGGTAGCCTTTGATAACGGTTATCGTAGGTAGGAAAAAAAATGTGAGCCTTCACAGGACGCCTGGCAGATGTCAAACACACACTACTACACATAGACTGTATAATATATACACCATCGTATAGCGTGGCGAAGCGGCGCCACGGCATGCGTCGCCACGCCAGAAATCGGTTTTAAGTGCGGCTATAGATGTTTCACATGAAAATAATTTATCATAATCATCATATCAGCCGAAAGACGTCCACTGCTAGACAAAGGCCTCCCTCAAGGATTTCTACAACGACCGGTCCTGCGCTGCCCTAATCCAGCGGCTTCCCGCGACCCTCACCAGGTCGTCGGCCCACCGAGAGGGAGGCCTGCCTACGCTACGTCTTCCGGTCCGCGGTCGCCACAGAACCTTACTATCCCACGGGGTATCGTGCTATGCTCGGAGTTTCGCTGCGTGATCGAATTAGAAACGAGGAGATCCGTAGGAGAAGCACACCCCGGACACTGCATACAACGGTCGTGAAATGACATTTATAAAAATAAATGACGGAGCAAACAAAATCACGGCATAATCCTATATGTTCGAGAACAAAACTATAATTAATCTGTATCAATCTGAGTGACGAGCGGGGAGTGTCCATACTGTTTGTTAGTACTAATATATATACTTTGATTTAAGTGGCAGTGGCAGGGCACACAGCTCATAAAAAATAATTAATACCTAGGAAATATTGTTTGTTATCCAAAAAACTACTTACTAAAAATTGAAATGGTTGGTTATAAAATACCTGCTATATTAACAACTTTTTATCTACATATACCATTGTCACAGTATTCCGATATCGCTTACAGTAGCGCAACGCCAACCGGGTTCAAATCTGGATGGCCAATGAGTTTTTCAAAAAAACTTACGTACATACTTACCGATTGCTTTAACGGTGAAGGAAAACATCGTGAGGAAACCTGCACACGCCTGCGAAGAAACTCGAAGGTTGTGTGTGAAGTCGACCAACCCGCACTGGGCCCGCGTGGTCGACTAAGGCCTAATCGCCCTGATTCAGGCTAGGCTCGAGCCCCTCGGTGGGGACGTATATGAGCTGTAATGATGATACCATTGTCACAGTATTCCGATATGGCTTACAGTAGCGCAACGCCTTTGATCTCACACGATGCCGCCAAGTACCCTACCGTCACACCCTGGACACTTCATACAACGGGCCAGAAATGACATTTCAAAAAAGGAACGACGGAACAAACAAAATGGTGACGAAATCCTATACGTTCGACAACCAAACTGTAACCAATCTGTATCAATCTGGGTGACGAGGGGGCGAGGTCGCAATCTAGATAGCGGCAGGGGGAGTGTCCATACTGTATGTTAGTACTAATATATATTTTAAGTAAGTACTTTGCTTCCGTTGCTCTGCGTTGCGCTACAGTATGCCGCTATATTGTAATACTGTGGCATAGTATTGTAGTAGGAATGACGGACGTACCTACCTACCGATAAGGAAGTATATCACCTAACCAATACCTGAAGAGCTTTGGCGATCGCTTCATTCTTCCTCCTCCTTTCAGTCAGCTGGTGACGCTCTCGACCCATAAAAGACTTCGCTAGGACATCTGAAAATTACACCCTTCACCAAAATGATCATTACACTAATATTATAAAAAGGTTGTCTGGAAGAGATTACTTTTAGCAATAAGACCGCCTACTGTACACTTCATTATAATAACCTATATGTATTAGCTTTACGAAATTGTTTTGGTGTACTATAAGTGTAAATAAATAAATAAATTATAAAGGTGAAAGTTTGTGAGTTTGTATGTTTGTTACTTCTTCACGCAAAAGCTACTGAACGGATCTGGCTAGAACTTGGTAGGTAGACAGATTATAGGACCTGGATTAACATGCACATAGGCTACTTTTGTTCACGCTCGCGAGCCGCTTGCGGCTCTCAGACTACGCACCCTCGAAAAGTCATAAAAACGTTGTCCACGCGGCCGAAGCCGCGGGAAACAGCTAGTTCTCAATAATTCTGGGGTGTGGGTTTCTTCTAAGTTCTAATATCACGGGAAACTTAAGAGGGGGGGGGGGGGGGGGGGGATATAGAGCAAAGTGAACATTTTAGAAATGATTTATAGAAATCCTGCAAAATTTAAAAATTCTTAATAAAATACCGCGGGCTACTCCTACGGGAAGCGGAAGCGGGATGATACCAAGATTTCATCTTTATGCCGGAACACATCAATGATGTTAACATTGATGTTTTGGCGGCAAGATGGTGTTAAGGCGGGCTCGGAAAATGGCTACCACCAACCAAACCAAGTTTTACAAAGTTGACGACTAAGGCGTGGTCGACTAAGGCCTGATCTCCCTAATTCAGGGTAGGCTCGAGCCCCTCGGTGGGGACGTATAAGAGCTGATATGATGATGACGTCCACAGGGCGAACCCCAGTTTTAGAAGCCTCTGACATGGCAATCGAGTAGTTGCAACTGGCACCACCGGCTTAAAGTACCTTGCGAAGCGCAGTAATGGTGAAGATAAAGCTTACGCACCAGTTACAAGAGTGTGGTCAGGAGTCCGTTTTTGAGGTACGTATTCCTTATAAAGACTGGTCTTCCAAGGGTTTTGTTTAATACAGGGTGAAATAAAATTGGTGTAGGTCCTGTTAACTGGGGGTTCCACTCGTCATACATAATGAACAACTTTCTCCAAGGAACCCATAATCAATTCTCAACACTCCATACTAAAATGCACAAAATCGGTCGATCAGCTGATCGATTTGTATTTTGTATGAAGAGTAAAAACAATGTTTTACGTTTTCAGAAAAGTCGTAGAACAAAAGTTGTTCAGTATAATGACCCCCAGTTAACGGGACCTACACTAATTTTGTTATACCCTGTATAAACAGGGGCTTCTACTCATATTGAACAACTTTCCCCAAGGAACCCAAAAAGAAAATCTACAATACATACAAAAATACACAAAATTGGTCGATTATATCATCAACCTGTATATTGAGGGCACGGTTCACCAAAACGCTGCGCTGATAGATCACGACACGAGGTGTGATGATGGACTTACATTTTGAACCAGTTCTGGTTAGTTCGCTGGCGCCGGAGCTGACGGCGGCGGCGGCGACGGCGGTGGCTGATCTGAGGTTGGCGCTCCCGAGCCATCACCAGGAATGTTGCCCCTGTGGGACAATACCAAATGTATAAGAAATAATGGTGGTTCTAGTTTAGTAATAAGAAAATGGCAGTCTTGGCGATCGAACACGCGAGAGTTGAACTTTCCTAGAGTGATACTCGTAGATCTGGCTCGATATTCGATGGTAAGTTCAGGAAATGTATGAAGTAACTTAAGCTTCGCCTGTACCTTGTAGAACTTTGACTGGGTTTTCTACTTAAAGCGAGGCATTGATTGGAACAGTTGTCTCTGTCTTTTTCTCTAGGTGTAAAGAGTATAAAAAATAACCACATTTTTGCACTTTTTCAATGTTTTTTCGTTTCAATTGAAAAAAACAACTAATTTTTAAAAATCCAACTGGCATATTGAAGTGTGTGTTTAGACTAATCGTCTAAGAAAATGTAGAGGTACTAAATCGGTCTGGTGTGCCAGTAGAATGCAAATATCCGTTTTAAAAGTGGCTTCTTTGATATATATTTTTCTGTTATAAAAGTTAACGAATCATGTTTCTGCAACTGACAAAATGAAGTCATTAAAATGAAGAATCAGCTTACAAAATTTCACTTTCATATTGCTGAGAAAAATCGACATCCCTGCGACCAACGTTTCCAATGCGACGCGACAATAGTGTAGTGTCCCTGCGGGCCGCTCTAGCGCGCTGCTTACAAACGTATTTTGGTTCGATCAAAGTTATTAAATTTTTTTGTCGATGGTTTGTCAAATTTCCGTAAAACATTGACATAGCGTTTTTTTAATACGGTATACAATGTGATTAAACTAGCAACACTGATATTATTGCAAAGAACGTGTAAGCTACGTTTGTATGGAGCGTGCTAAGATACACTCGCAATTTTGTTTATTCATTCGTGTTGCACAAATATTAACCTCATTCTCTTTTATTAACTGACTCGGTGGCTCAATGGTTAGTGCTCTTGACTACTGATCCGAGGGTTGTGGGTTCAATCCCCGCCCAGGGCAAGCATTTGTGTGATGAGCAGATTTGTTTGCTCTGTGTCTGGGTGTTAAATATCTATATGTGTATGTATCAGTCTCTGGTTCCCATAACCCAGGGAATCCTACTTTTGGGGTCAGATGACCGTGTGTGATTTGTCCTAGAATATTTATTTATTTATTCTACTATGTTACTATCTTATATATAAAAATGAATCGCAAAATGTGTTGGTAAGCGCATAACTCGAGAACGGCTGGACCGATTTGGCTAATTCTTTTTTTGTCGAGTTCGTTATTGTCAGGAGAAGGTTCTTATGTAGTGTAGGGTAGTGTAGTGTAGGGTAGTGTAGTGTAGGGTAGTGTAGAGTAGTGTAGTGTAGTGTAGGGTAGTGTAGGGTAGGGTAGTGTAGTGTAGTGTATGTAGGGTAGGGTAGGGTAGTGTAGGGTAGTGTAGTGTAGGGTAGTGTAGTGTAGTGTAGGGTAGGGTAGGGTAGGGTAGGGTAGGGTAGGGTAGGGTAGGGTAGTGTAGTGTAGGGTAGAGTAGTGTAGTGTAGGGTAGGGTAGGGTAGTGTAGTGTAGTGTAGTGTAGTGTAGGGTAGGGTAGGGTAGGGCAGTGTAATATAATGTAAGGCGGTACGTAGTTCGCCGGGACAGCTAGTAATATGTATTATAAATGTGAAAATGTGTTTGTTTGTTTGTTACCTTTTCACGCTTCAACACCTTGACCAATCTTGATGAAATTTAGCATGCGGGTAGACTGTGTCACTGGGAAGGACAAAGGCTACTTTTTATACCGTGAAAATTGCACAGTCCAATGCAATTCCTAAGGGAATTGAAAAAATACTCTTTTTTTGATAAATTTCTTTAAAAATCACAACGGTACAATGTATTGTTGTGATTGTTTGCACATAGATGTTTGAAGGGGTGAGAAATGACATAATTTACTAATTAGCATATCCTGACATAGTTCCCGAGGGATCTGGGGAAAACTCATTTCCGCGCTCGTGCACGTCCGCGTCGCACGCAACGGAGTAACAGATTGAAGTTATTTTTTGTTTAAAATTGGTTGAGGTGGTGGGAAGTAACATAGACTGCTAATAACAAAAGCGCGATATGGTTCCTGACCCTGAGGAATCTGGACAAAATGCGGCTCGCGCACCACACACCCTCAAAGACAGTCATAAAAACGATGACCTCGCGGGCGATGCTGCGGGTAAAAGCTAGTCACACTAATCACACTAATATTATAAAGGAGAAAGTTTGTGAGTATGTATATTTGTTACATCTTCACGCAAAAACTACTGAACGGATCTGGCTGAAATTTGGTAGGTGGACAGATCAGGACCTCGATTAACATAAAGGCTACTTTTTTCCCGCTCTGCGCATCATCGTAAAGTCATAGAAACGTTGTCCACGCGGGTGAAGCCGCGGGAAACAGCTAGTAATATTATAAATGTGAAAATGTGTTTGTTTGTTACCTTTTCACGCTTCAACACCTTGACCAATCTTGATAAAATTTGGCATGCAGTTAGACTGTGTCACTGGGAAGGACATAGGCTACTTTTTATCCCGTGAAAATAGCACAGCCCGATGCAGTTCCTGAGGGAACTGAAAGTACTCTTTTTTGGTTATTTTTTGGTTAAATCGGTTGAGGGGGTGGGAAATGACATAGACTGCTAATCAGAATAACCCGATATAGTTCCTGACAAATCTGGAGAAAACCCATGTCCACGCTCGCTAGCCGCTTGCGTCTCGAGCACCACTCACCCTCAAAGACATTCATAAAAACGACGTCCACGCGGGCGAAGCCGCAGGCAAATGCTAGTAAATTTAAAAAGCTTTTGACAGACTAATTTTGTGATTTTAATAAATATAAAATTAAAAAAAGAGTCAAAGAAGTACGGTTTCCAGCTAATACATGTTATTTTCTGAATAATATTTCATTATTTATGTTACCTATTGGTATTTTTAAATGAAGTACTTTGTGCTTTCTAACATTTTTTGTGAGATGTGGCGTTCCCAATACATAGCTCGTGAAAGTCGTTATGAATACCTGTCCCTCCCTGGTATTTCTAAACTATTGGACCTAGGAAAACGATTGATGGTATTGAGACAAACATTTTTCCAAGTGATGACTCCGGCCGGAACCCTGCATAATGCGTGGACCGATTTGTTATTGTAGATTTGGGAGCGTTATTTAGCGGATCCACGATCACAATCATTATAATTATAACAAACTTTACCTATCTCACATTGCAACTTCCGCCTTTGTGTTTCTTGTCCGGACATTCGCAATCAACATGGCTCTTTCTTTTACTGCCCTTCTTTTGAATCTTCGATGGGTCCTCAGGCTCCCTGAGGGCCAGCCTTCCTGAGCTGAAAACCAAGAAAAACTGTCATTAGAAACTCATGTGGTGGTAAAACCTAGCATGCAGAAACTTCTTCAGATTCAGAACCTGATGCAGAACAGAAGATTAACTAAGAACAAAACGTTAACCCAGGCGGAGGCATACTGGGTTTGAAGAGTTTCAAGAGGACAGTGATTCTAAGTGTTTCAGCAAAGGAAGGTTTTGGAAGGTGAAGGTCAGATAAAGATGCAGGCTTTCGAGTCCGTGCTGGGTCAGCGAATGTACATACTTACAGGGTACGCAACCAAAATCATTGGCGTTTAAGAACTTCGGCTTTAAGCCATAACTACTCGTAAAATAAACTAATTGTTTGATAATTATTAGTTATAACACTTGATATGGAAGGTAGCTTTTTAAAATAATGTAATGGCAACACCGCCTTACCTCGCTGTCAAAGGAGTTTTTGGCGGGAATTTGTGGCGTCCAGTTTAATGTTTTTCTTTTATTATCCGAAAAATTACGTTTTGTGGTTTTTGATGTTTAATTTTGGTAGTGTATTATTCAGCAAAGTATCATTAATGTGTTTAATGTGTAGCATAATAAAATAAAAGTGTGTATACTGCCGTTCGAGTTCCCACAAGAAGTCCGCGAAAGCTTTAGCAAAATTGCTATAATTTCGCTGGAGTGTGTAGGTTAGTTTGTAAGTAGTACTATAGTGACAGAGGTGACAATGATTGTGAAAAATACTGAATATGTGAAAGAAGTGAAAAATATTTATGAATTGAACTGAATGACTTGATTCCAGGGCCCAAGATAAATTTTAAAAAATAAATATGTAATTTTTTACCTCTTCATCACCTAAGTTAATTCCTTAAAAAAATTAAATTTCCATTGAAAAATTACATTTTTTATATATGTATGCCGATTGATAAGCCCTTTGCATTATCTTGCTGATGGTAGGTGACGATGATACCGAAGATGAAACCGGGTTTATCAAGATTCCCCAACGCAATGGGGAACGGATATCTTATCTTCAAGCCGGAACACAACAATGCTGTTAACATTGATGCTTGGCGGCAAGACTTAGATAAGATGGTGATAGTTACCCAGGCTGACTCAGAAAATACCCTTCCACCAACAAAACCGAGTCATACAAAGTTAGACTCCGTCGGTAATCGAACCCGCGACCTCCTGATGTGAAGTTAGTGTTCGTTACCATTACGCCAAGGTAACTTACTACTTAACTAATCTATTCCGACCGCCTACCTTCACAACTGAAATCAATACTTATTTTAAATCTAATCTTATCATTCCTCGTGACTTTGAACTTGACTTTGTGGTCAGGTGATGCTACGAAATAAAATGTGCGACACGTAAACTATGCGAATGTAAACGTAAATTCGCTTGAAGGTCGATCTGCGCAAGCGCAGCGTTACTAACACATGTAAAGTGAGTGAGCACGTCTAGACTATAGGATGTGACTATTACGACACGTTATGCCATAAAATGGCCGGTAAACTGCTTGAAATTTTCTGCATGAAACCTTCGACCAATACAAACATCGGTATTGGTCAATGCATAAACTCTTATATGTGTAAATAAATAGGCAGGTATGTACCGAGATATGTAACCACTCACCTTTAGGAAATTTTGTCGTAATGGTAAGCAGAATAGAATAAGTATATAAATTTCATTAAAATCTCTTCAAAAACTAGTTACGTTAGTACATAATTTGCAAAAAAAAATATTGAAAAAAAGGTAAGTAGGTCAATAAAACCTAAAGAAAAAAACATCATTAAATAGGACCTACAAAGAAACACAATATTGAGCATTTAATAATATTTAAGTAGCTAAGTATTTAACTTGTAAAAAATATCTAAATTAGAATCAACTTTTCGAAAATCGTAAATAGAAAGCATGTAAGTAAGTCTTTTTGCACAAATTGAAATAAAAACGCAAGGAGGCGTTAGTGGTTCTTTTATTCATCCTCGTCTTCGGCACGCACGGGTTCTGGCTCGGGAGAGTCATCTTCTGGTGGCGGGATGGGGGCCCGATCCTTCTCCGGCACTGGTACGGGGGCCTGGGGACTGTCCTGGGCGCCCATGGGTGCGCTCATGGGTTTGCGACCGCGATCTTTTCTGGCCGTACTAGTACCGCTTTCTCGTCGTGCCCCAAGATGGTTGCCCCTGGAAGAGTTAAGATTAGAGAGGTTTTTGAAGTAAACGAACAAAGGAGAAAACGAAATAAAAAGAAATTAAAAAATCTTGAACATGCTGGGGTAGAGAAATTGGGACCAAAAGATGGAAGGAGATGATGATCTTAAATGTAATAAATAAAGTAGAAAGGAATTTGGAAGCAAATGATCCAAAGAGCTGTAATAGTACTAAAAATTTTGAACGTGATAAACAGTTGGAAATTTGAAGTAAAAGATAAAAAGAGATGTGTCTTATTGCACTAAAAATCTTGATAAACAAAAGTGGAACAAAATTTGCTCCCGAAAGATGAAATGATACGTAATTTTGCAATAGATCTTGGAGTACCTAGTTTGAAACACCGACGGTACGTAAACTTTCAGTTCAAAAAACAAGAAAATTATAACCAGGTCAAGATCGTTACATGAAATCGTAGACATGCTTAAGTTAACAAAAACACGATAAACATCAAAGAAATAAAGTTACCTATATTATAACAAAAATAGAGGAGTTACAAAAAAAAATATTAAAAAATAAACATACCGTAACAAAAAAGGTCCTCTTCATATCACCAAGAAGAATCAATGCCATGTTGTTTATTGCTTTGTTAGTACCTAGTTGCAAATCAAATTCAAATGAAACAGCAGATAAATGTTTACAATATAAAAATATGTACGTATTTATTTTACGATGCCAAATGGCCCGACATTGGTAGTGGTGATAACAATAATCACAGGAGATACGGCCTAGTAACAGAGCTGATGATGATTGGAATATGGCCAAAAATTACAAATACATTTTCAGGTGCGGTGGCGGCGGCGACTCGGTGGCCGGGAATATTTGTTTTTGCCGCAAATTCGACGCGGGATAAGATGCTTACATCACTAAATACCTACAATAAAAAAAGTTCCCCCCCCCACTGAGTCGGTCTGTCTGTGGGATCGTGATAAACTCAAAAACTATCGAACGGATTTCCATACGGTTCTCACCAACGGACGGAGTGATTCATGAGGAAGGTTTATGTGTATATTACTCCTGTCAATCGCACCTCTTTCACGGAATTTCGCAGCATTATTACTTATTTTATGCTATAAATATAAATACGTTTCTCCTCCGTACTTCAATCTTTACTGTAAAGTTTTACAGTATCATCTATACGTTTCAAGTTCAATAACTCAGATTAAGACACGACTGTTATTGTAAGATATACTCAATACGATAAAGATAACCTTTGACATGGGACGCCCCTGATGGGGAAATCCTATAGTAGTGACCATTTGGTAAAAAAACTGGCCAAGTGCGAGTCGGACCCGTTCACCAAGGGTTCCGTACCACCACATCTCTGGATAAGAAACTTTAAAAATAATAAATCGAAAACTATGCATCATTAAAATAATTAAAAATTTGGTTAAGCTTGTGCCAAAGAAGCCCAGACCCCACAAGAAACGGTTAACTCAATTCAAAATTTGGACCGCCGTTCCTTACATAATTGATTAACGTACTTTAAATAAAGACTATATTTTTTTATGATTTAATAACAAATGTATACTTTTCAGATTTTTCCATATATTTGTAGTATAAGACGGTTTTACTTGCCAAATTTCATAGTTCTAGGTCAACGGAAAATACCCTATGAATTTTTATTCGGTTGAGAGTGTCGAAATGTACGTTATTTGCGGTATAAACAGCCGCATCTTTTTTTAACGCTAACTTAGAAGTTTGATTTTTTCACAGCCTCCAGGGACCGTAGACCAGCGTATATGGTTTTAATTTCAACTCGATACCTCCACGCATTCCCGAGATAAAGGGTATTGACAGACAGACAGACAGACGGACAACAAAGTGATCTTATAAGGGTTCCGTTTTTTCCTTCTGAGGTACGGAAGCCTAAAAACACTCGTAATGTAAGGGGTTCCGAAACTTGTGCTAAACAATTGAAATCAAAGAGAACTTGTTGATTTCGAGTGTTCGAGCTCTTGAGCAGAAACTTTCGCACCCTACCTACCTACTTACTGAAGAAAGAAGTGGACAAAGAACCATAGTTTCGGTTCGACTCCTGCCACGTACCAATGTGTTTTAATTTCGATTACATATGTATGTTCATCCGACGCTCTTACGGTAAAGGAAAACATCGTGAGGAAACCTGCACACGCCTGCGAAGAAACTCGCAGGTTGTGTGTGAAGTCGACCAACCCGCACTGGGCCCGCGTGGTCGACTAAGGCCCGATCGCCCTAATTCAGGGTAGGCTCGAGCCCCTCGGTGGGGACGTATATGAGCTGATAAGAAGAGTGCTGCTGCACTGAATAGGAAGGGAGGGTGGCTTTTACTTTAATTCAGTACAACATTACTCTCATTTGTACAACAATCCGAGTTGTCAATAATCATATTATAATTGTTTGCACTTGCTCAGCTTGCTTCTGATCGCGCGCGAATTTTAGGCACCCCTGTCCCCTACAAAGGTAGGGGCGCCATGGTACCTATTTAAAAAAAAAAACACAAAAATTTACAAGTTGGAAAAACAAGGTCTTGATTCTAGTTGTACATCTTAAATTTAGTTATTGGAACTAGACTAGAAAAAGCCTGTAACTTTGCTAAGTTGCTTTGCTAAGTATCTGACTGCTGTCAGCGAGCAGAGATAGGAACAAAATATGCGATGTCAACCGACCATTTTAAGTGTGGATTTAACAAAATAAAGGTAAGTACAAAATGCATGTGCAATGTGTGTGTGTGTGTGTGTGTGTGTATGTGTGTATGCGTGTGTGTTTGTGTGTGATTGGTGATGTGTGGGCGCTACAATATGAACACGAGCCAGTGCTGTCCAATCTAAGACAAATAAATTGTACAGTCACGTTGTGAGTTTTTTTTTAAATTAAAAATTTGTGCATTCTTTCTCGCGAAGCCTTCACCGTCTGTAGTAGTAGGGCACAAATCCATATGAAATAACAAAAAACGAAAAAACGCTAAACACGTAAAAAACCGACTTCCATCGCAACAACTTAGTACATTTTTGCATTATTATTTTTGGTTTTTGGTAATTTTAATAATAACGTAATACAACGATTTTATGAAAATTTATATGGGACCACACGGGAAGCGCTATAGAGGTAACACAAATAAACAAAAAAAACGTACAGTCGAATTGAGAACCTCCTCCTTTTTGGAAGTCGGTTGAAAATAGAGAGGTATAAATCCGAGTAAGTAATAATTTGGATTTCATATATATTGGAGGTACCTTACTCGGATTTTTCCTAGAATAATTAACTACCCACCTAAGGCAGTAGGCATTATTTATCATACGAGTATCAGCACATATACGTCCCCTCGGAGGGGCTCGAGGCTATCCTGAATTAGGGTGATCGGGCCTTAGTCGACCACGCGGGCCCAGTGCGGACGGTTGGTCGACTTCATACACAACCTTCTAGTTTATTCTCACGATGTTTTTCTTCACCCTAAGAGGGTCGGATAAACGTACATATTATGGAATAGAAATTCGAAAACACATTGGTACGTGGTAGAATTCGATTCACAACCTCGCCACAGATGACTAAATAGTTACTTCGACCTCGCGGACAGGAGGTAGCGAGCGGCCTTAACTATTTAGTCATCTGTGCCTTAGCTGTTACGCTACGGACGCTCACCGAAGTTCGTAGTTATTCACAATTTTTCATTCGGATCGTTACAGTCATTTATGAGAAAAAGAAACAAAGGATTTGCTGGGAGGTGCCTGATTACGATTTTTATTGGAATAAAGTATCTACCGTGTACGCTATGTAAAGTTATAGTAACGTAACGAGTTTCATTAAAAATCGTTAGAACCATTTTTGAGTAAAAATAATAAGTATTTCACTGTAGTGGCAACCCTTTTTATTTTTTAGACTCTACTAAGCTGTTTCCCGTAACTTCACCCGCGTGGACAACGTTTCTATGACTTTTCGAGGGTGCGCAGTGCGCGAGAAGAAAGCGGCTCGCGAGCGTGAAAAAAAATGCCTATGTGTTAATCCAGTTCCTAATCTGTCTACCTACGAAATTTCAGCCAGATCCGTCAATTAGTTTTTGTGTGAAGAAGTAACAAACATACACACTCACAAACTTTCGCCTTTATAAATAATGGTATTGTGATTAGTGCAAGATTTCGATCTTTTTTCCATTATACAATACTTTCTTTACACCTTCGTCGCTCGAAAGTGAAAGTTAGTGCCGTTGGAAATAAAATCCGCGAATTTAATAGCCGTTGGGGCAGTAAAGTTCTCGAGTGGCGACCGCGCACCGGAAAACGTAGCGTAGGCAGGTCTCGCACGCGGTGGACCGACGACCTGGTGAAGATCGCGGGAAGCCGAAAAAGCCGATGGATGCGAGCAGCGCAGGACCGGTCGTCGTGGAAATTCTTGGGGGAGACCTTTGTCCAGCAGTGGACGTTTTTCGGCTGATATGATGATGATGATTTAATAGTTAACTTGATGATTTAATAATTTGTAAACTTCACTTTGTATTGGGTCGATAACATAGCATTAAATCGAAAATACGTAGGCGACAATTCATTTATTCAGACCAGTGTAGAATTACTTAATCTGGAGAGATACAACAGTCGTATCTATTTGAATACACTAGACTAGTCCCGTCAATGTTACTTACAAACCGTGTGGGTTGGTTTGCTAGGAACCTGCTGGATGGCTTGTCGTGGGTCTGGACTACACTTATTCATTTGCGTAGGTGCAACTGTTAGAGAAACAAAGTCAATTGGCAGAAATATATTGAGCACCACATCCGCCAACCGGACTTGCCCCCACGTGTGGAGTGGAGTACTTACGGTCTAACCCAGCGTTTCCTAACCTTTTTCAGCCACTAGAGGACCATAAATAATTCATTAATGTGAATGCTGGTGTTGATTTTTTGGCGTTCCGTAGTACAACAAGGAACCCTTATAGTTCCGTCATGTCTGTCTGTCCGCGGCGTCTAGTAAAGTGGGGATGATTTTTTTCTCGTCAAACCCAGCCGTGTAGGGTATCGTTGGTTAGAGCTTAAAAAATAGTTGTGAGTCTTCTAAGACCATTTTATAATTTAGGGTTCTGTTTTCGAAAAAATAGGCTTGAAAGTGCTAAATTGTAGAGGGTGTCCTCTACCTAACAACTAAACTGCTGTATTTAATTATTTATTTTTTTAAATATGAAAGTAGTCTGTATAAAATGAATTTAAAAGGAAAACTATTAAAGCTAATAAGGCTTTTCTAGTTGACGAGCAATAGTCGATAAAAAAAATCGTATATACACTAACCTGCTCAAAAATGTTGCTAGCGCCTTTTAGAATATAACGTAATGTAAGTAAATCACTATAACAAACATATTGGCAACTACGGAACCCTACATTGCGCGTGGCCCGACACGCACTTGGCCGGTTTTTGCAAGTAATTAGTGATTATTTGGTATGGTGCTACTACTATACTAAGTTGTAATCTCAAATCGGATTCCAATCTAAGTAAGCGTAGCTATTACGAGACTTTTAGTGGCATTTATTTACCATCGGTAAACGGACCGATATACAAGGCGAGTGTGAATGGTAATACTGGAAGGGGTAGACCTAGACGTACGTACTGCGACCAAGTCGAAGACGTATTGAAGAAGTGTCAGGTCAAGAGTACCCTAAACCGACGAGCTTGTATGAAAAGATTGATGAATGTAGAGGAAGCGAGAGAAGTATGTCAGGATCGTAGCAAGTGGAAAAATGTGGTCTCTGCCTTCCCCTCCGGGAAAGAGGCGTGATCTTATGTATGTATGTATGTATGTTAAACGGACCGATGAGACCGGGGCCCCCATACGTAAACGTATACTATAGGCTAAAAAACGCTGGTCTAACGTTTTCGAGTCTATCTGGATAGAGACCGCGTTCCCCAGAAATTGGGACGTTATTAGTTTTTACAATGATGAAGTAGAAAAAGACCCGCGCAAACTCTTGATATCAATAAATTAGTAAGATCAAAGACGACGCGGAGCAAAAACGAGTGGCGTCACATAGTGACGGAGGTCAAGATTCACTTTCACTGAGGCAGCGAAACGAAGTGGAGTGCGTTTCATCAAATAGTTCATTTGACGTCATGTTGGCTAACCTGTCTGTTATGCATAGAGAATGTATGCAAAACAGGGAGGTTAGCCAACATGACGTCATATGAACTATTTGATGAAACGCACTCAAGCAATTGTGTCA
Source organism: Coleophora flavipennella (assembly GCA_947284805.1). NCBI lineage: Eukaryota > Metazoa > Arthropoda > Insecta > Lepidoptera > Coleophoridae > Coleophora > Coleophora flavipennella. The sequence continues at coordinate 4,893,247 of OX369266.1, forward strand.
AAAGCTTCTTCAGCAAAGTTAGAGTGAGAGTAAAAATAAACTAGCCTCACTTTTACCCATCATCGGAAGTCCTATTGATTTCATCATCATCATATCAGCCGAAGGACGTCCACTGCTGGACAGAGGACTCTCCCAAGGATTTCTACGACGACCGGTTCTGCCCTGACCGCATCCATTGATTTATCTATTGATTTTCAAGTCCAAAAAAGAGTCGTAACGAAGTTATTTGTTCAGTTTTTTTTACACGACTGCCCGCAAAAAAGGAGTATATTGTTTTCAGGTCTAATGTATGCATGTATGTCAGCCAACATGACGTCATATGAACTATTTGATGAAACGCACTCAAGCAATTGTGCCAAAAGCTTCTTCAGTAAACTTAGAGTGACAGTAGAAATAAACTAGTATGTTTCTTTATTCTACGATAACTTCTAAACGGCTTGATGGATTTTGGAGTGCGAGGTATAGATTCGTCTCGAGTAAAATGTATCTATCTTATATCACTCACGGGTGACATATGATATATTATACTCGACTTACCAAAAAGCAGGGGTAATGTTTTATGCAGTCGTGTTTTTATTAAATTTTCAATTTAAAGTTCTTATTCGGCCATTTTCAGGAATGATTATTAGCATTTTAATTAACCATTAAACACTAACTGACAGAAGCATATTTTTACCCGACTGCGCCAGAGGGAAGGGTTACATTTTTCGAGTGTATGTATGTATGTATGTATGTATATTTTTTGGCACGCTCTGTAGCCTAGACTTTGGAGTGCGAGGTGTCGTTAGAGTCGTCTTGGTCCCGTGAGTGACATAGATAGATAGATAAAACATTTATTTAAAGCTACATTACATTTGATACACAAAAAATAATAAAAACTTCTTCTACATAGGACACACTTTTACCCGACTGGTCAGAATAGCGGGGTTATTATGAAGTCGGGTTTTTAATTAATTCTTACATTTAAAAAATAAAATGGTAAAGTTATCAGGCAACAATCAGGATTGCTCTTAAAAATATTGCTAACTATTTGTATGCCAATTACTGGCTAAATATGTTGAGACTATCTAGAATTTTTAAGATCTTTGAACATTTTACACATATTTTACAAATTAACTTTTGATTGATTGATGATGCCGAAGATGGAATTGGGCTTACCACGATTCCTCAACGCAATGGGTAACTGGTTATCTTCAAGCCGGAACACATCAATGCTCTTAACATTGATGTATGGCGGCATGACTTAGATAAGATAGTGGTAGCTAGCCAGGCGGGCTTAGAAAATGCCCTTCCACCAACCAAACCGAGTCATAAAAAGTTAGACTGTGCCGGGAATCGAACGACCTCTTGATGTGAAGCTAATGGGACTTAACCATTACGCCACGGAGGCGGTCTGACGATGTTAAATAAATCTGTTTAATGTTAAAAATATTGCTAAGTATTTGTATGCCAATTACTGGCTAAATATGTTGAGACTATCTAGAATTTTTAAGATCTTTGAACATTTTACACATATTTTACAAATTAACTTTTGATTGATTGATGATGCCGAAGATGGAATTGGGCTTACCACGATTCCTCAACGCAATGGGTAACTGGTTATCTTCAAGCCGGAACACATCAATGCTCTTAACATTGATGTATGGCGGCATGATTTAGATAAGATAGTGGTAGCTAGCCAGGCGGGTTTAGAAAATGACCTTCCACCAACCAAACCGAGTCATAAAAAGTAAGACTCTGTCGGGACTCGAACGACCTCTTGATGTGAAGCTAATGCCAGAGTTTCATGACAGAATAAACCCAGCTACATAGATACACACTTTAAGATACCCATAACATCTCTTGTTATTGTTTTGTTGTCTGGTTATTTGCGCCCCTGGCCGAGGGCCAGCGCTCCGGAGCCGAAGCGGGCTGGAGCTAAAACTGAACCCGACCAACAGACAAACAGCTCCATTGCTCTCGTCTGTTTTTATCGGCTTCGCTTCAAAACTGTTGATGATGTTATGAAGTGTTGTGATAGAGAATTGTCTATTAGGTAGGTACGTTATTTATTGATTGCGAATATAATGTTTTTGACAGTAGGCTTTTTACTTATGTTAGATGTTTCATGTTACACATCATATGCGCGTATACTGTTATTAAGGCTCGTTCGTTTTATTAATTATCTGGGCCTGTTGGAATAAGCTGCTTAATAGGTATCGGAGGTATCTTTATAAGGAATTTAAAAAATACAAAATGAGCCAAAATGTACCAATTTTGAAACATCATATCAGCCGAAAGACGTCCACTGCTGGACAAAGGCCTCCCCCAATGATTTTCAATTTTCACGACTACCAATCCTGCGCTACCCGCATCCAGCGGCTTCCCGCGACGTTCACCAGGTCGTCGGTCCACCGTGTGGGTGGTCTTCCTGCACTTCGGATTTCGGTGCGCGGCCGCCACTCGAGATCTTTACTACCCCAACGGCCATATGTTCTACAAGCTATGTGCCCTGTCCACAAGTTAAATAACCAATTTTGAAGAGAAGAAGCACCAAAAAGAAGTCATGATAGAATCGTTGATGACATTTTCTATCTGTACTTAGGTATACCTACCTATCCGGCTATTGCGTCTAGAAAATGATCATCAATGATATAACTCTAAAGTTACTTGTTTAGAACTGTGCGAAGGCAACGCATCTCCGCAAACTGCATATTTGGATAAGGAAGAGTGCTATTTCAGTCTTAGGGGGGACGGGGACTCGGAGACAGTGAATACTAACTGTCCGGGGCAATGCGCCCGCGCAGAGCACCCAGCAACGCGCTATTTGTGTGCAGTGCATCAACCCCGTCAAAGGAACCAACGAACAACACCAACCATATTATATTTGATAGCTGTTTTGGATTTTTTATGCGACTGTGTGCAATCTGTGCGCGTTGGATAGGAAACTTTTATAAGTAAGTGAGATTGACAGAGCGATGAAAAATAAATACATAAAAGTTTAAATATAATTTACTGTACTTACTGGATGCTTAATATCTATATATGTATGTATTTAAAGTTTAAATGTGTGTGTGTGTGTGTGTGTTTGTGTGTGTACACGACTTATTCCGCTTACTTCAGCTGCCACTTAGGTCAGATTTTTTTTTCATACGTCAAAATTTTTGTAATTCCATGTATAGGTCAGAAAATCAAAACGGCCGACGTAAGTGGCACTATATCAGTCTCTGGTTCCGATAGTGGCATATCCCATACTATGGGAACCAGCCTGATTTGGGGTCAGATGAACATGAATGTTATTTGTGTCTGAATATTATTATGTGAAATGTAAGTTTTTTTTAAAATTCACAATTGGTAAGCCCTTGGCATCATCTCACCTAATGGTAAGTGACGATGATGCCTAGGATGGAAACAGGCTTACTAAGATTCCCCAACGCAATGGGGTTAAGCAACCTAACCAATCGAATTCAAAATTAAAAACCCGACTGCATAAAAAAGCATTACCTCTGTTTTTTGGGCAGTCCGATAAAAATGTATCCTATGTCACTCACAGGATCTTTTTTTTTTATGCACAATTGGTAAACCCTTGACAACATCTCACCTGGTGGTAAGTGACGATGTTGCCGAAGATGGAAGCGGGCTTACCAAGATTCCCCAACGCAATGGGGAACTGGCTATCAAAACGAATCTAACGAGCACTCCAAATTAGGTTACAGGCTCAGCCAAAGAAACAGAATACATAACTCGCGCGAAAATATTACCCTCCTATTTGGGTAGTCGGGTAAAAAGATTAGGAATAGAATTATATTGCAACTACCACAGATACCATGCCTTTTTTTTTAAAGTGAAGATTATGTCCGTGGTGTTTAATCTTAGAAAATTATGCTGCTTATGAAGGAAGACATCAGTCATGCCACTATTAAAGCGAGGTAGGTCAAATCAAAAACATGAATTATGCTCCTTAGCTAAGCAAGCGAACTTTACAAACAGTCCTCCATTATCTACTAGCAACTGTCTTCGGCCGCCCACAACGCCACCTACCCCCGCATTTTGCAAATAAATTCGGCTTGGACGGAGACACAATTAACAGGTTACTTGCCAGAGCCTAAAAGAAACTCCTACGTTTTACTTTGAACAAAAGAAGGTAGGTATGCATTTGCATTTCGTTCTAGCAAAACCTTTCCACCTGCCTATAGAAGAAAAAGAAAGATTCTTTTATTAAGGCTTATACCGCCGCCAACGACCAACTTTGTAACCTGTTTTGTTTTGTAATTCACGAGTTATGTATGAAGAGTGGTTTTGATTTCCTCGAATTCTATTTTAATACACAGAACTAAAGAAAACAATATCCAAAGGCACACTTTTTGTAGCTGTAACCATAGGACTGTTGCAATTTTAATCGAAACATAATGATAATTTATGAACTTCTCTATAAAACAATATAAAATGATTTTGTTTTCTTACTTTTTGAAATTCTTGTTTTTTTATTTATAATGAATAATATCAACGGCGAGTACAACACCCATCTCCGATTCGCTGACAATATGGAAGACCTAAGCACAATGCTTGATGGCCTCAGTAATAGAGTCTCTCAACAAGTGGGTTTTTTAAATGTCGGAAACACGGATAAGATAAATAAGGTGTCGCACCCACCCTTTGAAGGTCGGTCTACACTCGAAGTTGTTGACGAATATGTGAACCCCAGACAAACAGTCCAGCTTGGTAGGTCCAACTTCAAGAAGGAGATCAATCGACGAATCAAACTCGGCTGAGCAGTATTCGGGAAGCTTCGCAATATCACACCTCGGACACTGCATACAAATGGTCGTAAAATGACATTTCCAAAAACAAATAACGGAGCAAACAAAACCACGGTGAAAGCCCATACGTTCGGGAACCAAACTGTAACCAATCTGGGTGACGAGGGGGTGAGGTCGCAATCTAGAGAGCGGCAGGGAGTGTCCACACTGTATGTTAGTACTAATATACATAATACTTTGGCAATATCTTCACGTCCCAAATACCGCAGTGTCTCAAGACTAAGGTCTTTGACCAGTGTGTGTTGCCAGTGATTACATACGGAACTGAGACATGATCGCTAAACTAAGGGCCTCATAAGAGGGCTCAAGGTCACCCAAAGGGCGACGGAGCGAGCTATGCCTGGAATTTCACTACGCGATCGAATCAGAAATGAGAAGATCCGTAGGAGAACCAAAGTAACCGACTGAAGTGGTAGTGGGCAGGGTGCATAGCTCGTAGAACAGATGGCCGTTGGGACTGTAATGTTCTCGAGTGGCGATTGCGCACCGAAAGATGCAGCGTAGGCAGGCCTCCCACACGGTGGACCGACGACCTGGTAAAGGTCGCGGGAAGCCGCTTGATGCGGGCAGCGCAGGACCGGTCGTCGTGGAAATCCTGGATTATGCGAAAATTGAAAGCTACGTACCTAGGAATCCTGAAATTGCGGACGCCCAAAAATTTATTTATTTATTTATTTAAAATACAACAAGAGCTTACAGTACACCCAAACCGCTATTGTTGTTACACTTATAGTTATCTAAAACTAAGGAATATTCTACAAATATACATAAATAACAAAATCATGGATATAAAAAAGTTTATCTTATTGCTAAATGACGGACATAAAGTCGCTGACTTCCGTTACTGTTACCGCCAAACATAATTGTTAATAGCATTGATGTGTTCCGGCTTGAAGATAAGATAGCCAGTTCTCCATTGCATTGGGGAATCTTGGTAAGCCCGCTTCCATCTTCGGAATCATCGTCACTTACCATCAGGTGAGATGATGCCAAGGGCTTACCAATTGTGATTAAAAAAAAAACTGTACTGTTCTGTACCTACTAAATAATGAGAATACATCTTCCGTGATGAGATGAGCGACAAAAGGAAACGTCGTAGGAAGCATCCGCGAAGATATATAGCTACTTGTATTGTATAGCCAACCTTAGGAAATAGCGAATTTGCTGCGGCCATTGTGGAGATTTATGCTAGCATTGTTTAGTGATCGTAGTTGGTGTTGCTACAAAGTGTTAGATAAGTTTTTGTGTCTCTTGCGTAATAAGTATTTATTTTGGCCTTCTATTGTGTTAAGCCACAATAATTTCACCAATGTCAATGTAGAAGAAAAATCACAGTGAAAGTGATCAAAATTAGAACGAAACAAGGGAAATTTTTAAATTAATCAGGTATAAAAGAACGTTCATTCAGAAACTGTCAAATTTATGTCTTGGCAATGTTTATCACTGGATTATTAACGAGCCGATGATAATGATGAATCATGCTGCTATTTAGCTCATCAACCGATGCGATATTTAACATCAAAAACGTATTCACAAAATCGTTTCCCATACAAATTAAAGGTTACTATTTTTGAGTCACGAAATTCTAGTTTATGAATAGAATACATTTTCGAAATACTTTGTTTTTAAAAAGTTAAAATGACAACACAATTTTTTTAAAAATTTAATCTATCTACAAACTAGAATTTCGTCACTTGCTTATGTGTATAAATTTTCATCAGAATCTGCTCATCCGTTTTCAAGAAGTAGTAATTTTAAATTTGTATGGAAAACGATTTTGTAAATACGCTCGAAAACGATACAAGAATATTAAGGGCATATTCACAAAATCGTAACTGTAATAAGTATATTATTATATTAAGTAAGTACCTACTAAGCATAACGGCTAGGGCCGCTACCTCCTGTCCGGGAGGTTGTGGTTCGAATCCTGCCACGTACCAATGTGTTTTCGCATTTAGATTTCATTTAAACGTCTATTTGACGCTCTTACGGTAAAGGAAAACATCCTAAGGAAACCTGCACACGTCTGCGAAGAAACTCGAAGGTTGTGTGTGAAGTCGACCAATCCGCACTGAGCCCGCGTGGTTGACTAAGGCCCGATTGCCCTAATTCAGGGTAGGCTGGAGCCCCTCGGTGGGGGCGTATATGCGCTGATATTATGAAGTACCAACCACAAACATAAGAGCATCAAACATCCATTGTCCATCAACTGTTATAACGGCGACAAGCATTTTACGAATTTTATTTGTTTGCTTTTCATTTTAAGTTATTATTTCATTTGTGATTTATATATGAAAACATCATGTACGTATGTTTCGTAAGAATTTGCATTTATTTCCTAAAAACAGTGACAGGCATAATTAAAAAATGTAAATAAAATAGATATAGCCTTTTCGAGACTGAGTAAGATTAAAAAGTCATTTGTGGGGCAGTGTATAAGATTCTACAATAAAATTCCAGAAAATGTATCTAGTTTGTCAGAGAATATATTCAGGACTCATGTCAAAAAATGCTTGTGCTCTAGAGGATATAAAAAAATAATAGATTATGTAAATTACAAAGATATATTATGTTGATTCTATAACAAATACCATTATCTGAGACTGTAATCCGAATCATGACATTATTTGTAATATGCAATAAGTTTTTTTGACTATTTAAAAGTGTGTGTAAACAACTATATAAAATAATTTATTTTGATTTTGATTTTTGCAGTTATCGTTGTTATCATTGAAATGAGAAATTTACCAGAAAAGATTATGAACATCATATTGCGCTCATTGTACTAGTTACCACCAGCACCAAATATTTCCCCTATGATTTCATCTTCGCTTATCGTCACTCGCAACCTTATTCATACCTAGACCTAAATTTTATTGAGAAAAATGAGTTTATGTTTTATACAGTGCCTATTGTCTATAATTCTCAAGTTCGGCCAAAAATTCCAAGAATTCTTAGATAGAGGGGTCTCCCAATTTTTTTCTAATTATCACTATCATATGTTTTTCTTCAATGCACCGTAAATATATACCTTCTGAAATTCGAAAGGAAATTTCATAAATTTTAAATCCCTCATTTTGTCAAATTTCGTTTTTTGTGTATCTTACTAGCTTTTTCCCGCGGCTTCGCCCGCGTGAACATCGTTTTATGACTGTTTTTTAGGGTTATTGATTAGTAAATTATGTCGTTTTCCACCTAATTAACCATCTCTGTGCAAAAAATCATAACAATCCATTGTTCCGTTGCGATGTTAAAAAAAATAACCAAAAAAGAGTATATTTTTTTAGCTCCGTCAGGAACTGCATTAGATTATGTTATTTTTCTGGGATAAAAAGTAGCCTATGTCCTTTCCCGTGACATAGGCTACCTGCATGCAAAATTTTGTCAAGATTGGTTGAGGTGTAGAAGCGTAAATAGGTAACAAATAAACACATTTACACATTTATAATATTAGTAAGGATAAGGATTAGTGTTTCAAGTGACGTAGCTTGACATATCATTCTCGCTGGGCTAGTCCCGCCCGATCAAAGGTCGCTTGCGCTTGCGTCTTGTTATTCAACTGATATTAACGGTAAACACCATTTCCCGAGCGTCCTTGGGGCGTCCCAAGGCAAAGGTTGAAATTCGTGATATCGTAGTGTTTATTGGGAGTATGTTTACGAATTCATGGACACGGGTACTACACCGTATTTCATCAGCGTTTTAATTTTAAATAAATAAAAATATTAATATTCTGCGATTAATGAAATGAAGTTCAATAATGGCGACTAGGGCCATTATTTGGCTTGATGACTTCTAAGCCATTAGTTTTATCTCGAACTAAGGTGTTAAAATCACTAGGGCCTGAATTGTGACGACTGTACTAACAATAGATCAATGCTTTTCCTCTCTGGTTTCTCCAAAAACCCTCTATTATTACCAAATATTTGAATCAACTCATTGGTACATTGGCCGTCCAGATTTGAACCCGGTACCTCTGGTTAGATGGACCGAGTCGTTACCGGTTGAGCCACCGACGCTTTACCGCACTGGGCCCGCGTGGTCGACTAAGGCCTAATCGCCCTGATTGGGTAGGCTCGAGCCCCTCGGTGGGGACGTATATGAGCTGATATAATAATAATAATAAAATTTGAATCAAACAAACTGTTCTCTCAGTGTATGCATGTGGCAGGATTCGAACCACGACCTTCCGGGCACACCTCACGTACCAACTACCAATGTGATTTCGAATTTAGATTTCATATTATGTACGTTTATCCGACGCTCTTACGGTGAAGAAAAACATCGTGACACGCTTGCGGAGAAAGTCGCAGGTTGTGTGTGAAGTCGACCAACCCGCACTGGGTCCGCGTGGTCGACTATGGCCCGATTGCCCTAATTCAGGGTAGGCTCGAGCCCCTCGGTGGGGACGTATGAGAGCTGATATGACGATGCATGTGTCTGAGACGGATTTGTTTGACAATTAAAAACACTATTTGAAAAGCATAAATAGTTACCAATATTTTCATATCTTGAAAGGATATTATGCATAAGATAGCCAGTTCTACATTGCGTTGGGTAGCCTTGGTAAGCCCGCTTCCATCTTCGGCATCATTGTCACTTACAATCAGGTGAGATGATGCCAAGTGCTTACCAATTATGAATAAATTTGAAGCCTTAAATACATTACAATAGGTACATACAATCATATCTGAGTTTCATAAAGGCCCTATTAATAATTCTCTGTGAACTCTATTTTTTTATTTTGTCTAATTTAATTTAGGAATTTAGGAAGATTGGCGTAGCATGCTATAATTTTATGTATGTGTGCCGGAAGAAATGAAGAGAGCGACGAAGAAGAGAGAGAGATAGAATGAGTAAGGAGGACTGTGGAAATATTGAATACTAGCTTTTGCCCGCGGCTTCGCCCACGTGGACATAGCTTTTATGACTCTCTATGAAGGGTGAGTGGTGCGCGAGCCGCAATCAGCTTGCAAGCGTGGACATGAGTTTTCTCCAGGTACCTCAGGAACTGTATCGGGCTTTTCTGATTAGCAGTCTTTGTCACTTCCCCCCCCCCCCTTAACAAATTCTATACAAAAAAATCACTTTAATCCGTTGCTCCGTTGCGACGCCACTGACGTGCGCGAGCGTAGAAAACAGTTGTCCCCAGATCCCTCGGGAACTATGTCAGGATATATTTATTAGTAAATTATATTTTCCACCTCATTTCTGTGCTAAAAACCACACCAATCCATTTTTTCGTTACGATTTTAAATAAATTTGCGAAGAAAGAGTATTGTTTTAGTTTCCCCAGGAACTGCATCGGGCTATGATAATATCCACAGATGAAAGGTTGACTATTTCATTCCCAGTGATACAGACTACCTGCATGCCAAATTTCATCAAGATTGGTAGAGGTGTTGAAGTGTGAATAGGTAACAAACAAACAAACACATTTTCACATTTATAATACTAAGTAAGGATTTCTAAATCTTAAATAAAATATAGAGCGTCGGTGGCAAAACGGTTAGGGCCACTACCTCCTGTCCGGAAGGCCGTGGTTCGAATCTGCTACTTACCAATATCTATACGAATATCGATTTCATACTGGTATGTACGTTTATCCGACGCTCTTACGGTGAGAAAAACATCGCGAGGAAACCTGCACACGCCTGCGAAGAAATTCGAAGCTTATGTGTGAAGTCAATCAACCCGCAATGGGCTCACGTGATCGTCTAAGGCCAGATCGCCCTAACTCAGGGCAGGTCGAGCCCCTTGGTGGAGACCTATATAAACTGATATGATGAAATAACACATTACCTATATTATCAAAAAACTAATTCAAATCATTATAGGTATCAATCTAGTAATAAAATTTCCTAACAATATTAATATGGGTCAAATCCTCGAGTCGTATCAGCTCCAAAGGAGCCCAAGACGCACTTCTCGTTGCCGCGCTGGATGGCAATAGACAACCTTAGCAGCAGGTAGGACCTCACTTCACATCTCCTCTCTCGAAGGCGAAGGCCAATCTCCTTTGTGAAGGCAAAGGCCTCTGAGGGTTCAGCAGCCGGTTGTCTCACAGACCAGCGGCACAAAGCAGTAATTTGCCTCCAAGACCGAGTACTTATTATGCTTCTTTCTCACCGCAAATTGAGCAGCAGTACCGTACGGGTGAGGAGTGAGACAGAAAAAGTGGCTTCCCAAAGCAGGCACGTTCCTCTCTGCCATAGCACCTGTTTAAAACCTCCGGCCTTTTGCCATCAGATCGACTAAAGCCCGGCCGGCGGCTGCATCAAAGATGGAATATTCCATCTGGCCGAGACCAGTGCCCTCCGAGTGAGGTCATTAAGGAATTGGTGACGTGGGAATCTTCACAAACACGACTGCAACTCAGTGAGTGAAGGACAATTGCCTCCACCGTGGACTCGCAAATACATTGATGAGGTTCACAGATATTGATATTGCAGGCAGAGAGCAACTGCCACACGCAAATAGTCGCCGTCAGAAGAGTTCCCATATGTGCCTCCTGTTAAAAGATGATAAACTCGATTTATGTGTTTTTATTTTTTTACACGATTGGAATCTGTAAAAAAATACCTCTCTGTTCGTCTATGAAACACATCGCTACGTACCATAGTTCCAGAGTTTAAAGTAGCGTATGCTGCAAAATACATAAAAGAAATCCACTCAAAAGTATGAAACAATATTTTAATACAACTTAAGCGCGTTTTATTATCCCTACAGCGTCATCTATTGACATTCTGCTACTATGATTATAATGTTTGGTATGTGTAGCTAATAAATAGAAAAAAGTACTCTATTGCTATTATTGTAAGTATCGATAGATAATTTCCCACGGGACCTCTTTAGTTTTCCGGGATAAAGAATACCCGACTATACAATGATGGTCAAAACACCCCATCCCAATGTAAAGGTTTCATATTGTTACGTTGAGCCAATCTAAAGATACAATTTTTTGCATTCCTGTAGGAAACCTAATTTTTTTGGGATTCACAATGTCCCAGTTTTAGTTCGCGATAAGGGTATCAACGTGTAAAATTTGATTGTAATAGGTTAAGCCACATTTGCGTGGTGAGCCATTCTATAAATGAATACTTTTGATTTTCCCACGGGAACTCTTGAATTTTCTGGGATAAAAAGTATCCTATATGTTAACCCGGGCTATAAGGAACCACCATACAAAATTTCATCAAAATCGGCCCGGTAGTTTTTGCGTGATGCGCGAACATACAGACAGACAGACAGACAGACAGACAGACAGACAGACAAAAATTCCAAAAGTTATTGTTTTGGCCTCTGTATTGTTAGTAATGTCCACCACAGTTATTATTTTCCAAAAATATTCCATGTACAGACACGGCCCCGTTACAGTTTTATTATATTATAGATATACTCGTAGACAGACAAAATCACGAGTTCACGAAATATCGTAACATGATAATGAGCAGTGACGCGTCTGACAAACCGTCTATCTTCTATTTGATGGACATATTTACGACGTCTCATTCTGAGCTAAAGAACATGTATTTTTATTTTTAGTAGTTCAGTGGCTTACAGATTTTCATTTGCTTAACAGATATCGATAACAAGTATCCATCTTGCTATTTCACTTCACCGTACTTTTTATATAACAATGACTATGTATAAAAGAGCAAATTGCCTCTAATATGGTTGATGGGAGCGATTACTGACTCTCGCGTTATACTCGTGACCGGGTGCTGTTCGTTTGAACTGGCCTACTCTCGTCAAAGGCATTAATGACATTGAATGGTTTGTATGTATAACTTTTCGTGACATATTTATTGTTTTCATGTTCTAATGACATAATCTGGTTTAGTTCAAGGATCGAATTTTGACGTTATTAACTAATGATTGTTTATTTCTTGATTTTTTACTACTGACATTATGTTGTTATTATTTTATGACTATCAGAAAGAGTGTAATTTGCACCTATTTTCAATAAATACCTTGAAAATTGAATCAATATTAGTTTTATCGGACCCAAAGCTGTGATACTCGTACATGCAATGTAGACTAAAGAAAACTTTCTTGGAACTCAAAAACAATGAAGTTAGTATATAGCTCTATCTATAGTTTGACAAAGTAGAACGAACGAATTAGCCGTCACTGCAAGTTCCAACTGGAGGTAATTTTAACCAGAAAGCGACTGGAGACAGGGACTATTTTGAGAGTCACCATGTAAGGATCGGGGAACGAAGACTCCCAGAATAGGCAGACTGAATTATGAGAATGTACTTCTTTTAAATAATAACCATAGTTTTGGAAATTCTGTCCATCAATTTATTTAAAAGGATAATAAAGAAATATAAAACAGCATTATAGCACTTGACATATTATTATTAGATGCTGGATGGACAGAGCAGAATGATAGAAGGATACTTTGGTATATTATATAAATTTGGTTAATAATTTATTGTAATAAAATAAACAAAATCAGACCTAAAGCCTAACATAAAAAAGAAAGTTGAATCGTATTATTTTTGTGTTAAAAACTAGAGATGCAGCAAATAGATGTGGCAATAGAATAAATAATGTATTAAACTTTTAGAAAACTAACGAAAATACATTAAAATATTACCTACTATATATATTACCTTGCGAGTTTTTCTAAATAGCTGAAATATAATATTTTTGTACGTTTTTAAGCACCATGGCCCCATTATGATAAAAATCCAAAAATATCCATATAATTATCGAACCAGCTCACAAAATCTTACGAGAATCGGTTGAGAAATGCGACCTGTAGAGGAGCAGAGCCAGACATCCGGACAGACATACGAAAGCATTTTTGCCCAAGCTGAAACGGAGACGCGTCGCTTGCGCATCGCGCTCGCTCGGTCAATAAGTGTAGGTAAGTGAAGTACATGTATTGAATCGGATGAAGCACATGGTTGGTACAAACACTTTTAAATGCAATGCGGGCGCCGCATTTAGTTGCACTCCCCGCGCACGCCAAAGTTATCTCAGCGGCGCACGCAATTTGCAGCCACAGCACATAAAGCCTAACAGTAGCTCAATTTAGAATATTCATGCTGACAAGATCCTACATCTGTGCAGTGAATCCTTACTCATACGCATAAGTCATAATATGTCAATAAATATCTACTTATCTCCAAAAAATTGAATATGTAGTAGCTCAGCTTCGAAAATCTTAGAATTCAAAAACAAAGCACGCAGCACGTCATCATCATATCAGCCGAAGGACGTCCACTGTTGGACATATTTCTCCCACAAGGATTTCCATAACGACCGGTTCTGCGCTACCCGCATTCAGCGGCTTCCCGCGACCTTCACCAGGTCATCGATCCACCGAGCCTGCCTACGCTACGTTTTCCGGTGCATGCAGCACGTCAATTTGCACGATATCTGCGGAACTCAGTCCGTCTCATTCATCCGGCATAGTCTTTTACCAGACAGAGGAAATCATTGACAATTGTGTATGTGCAAACCGGAATCATATTGTTACATGGCATCATTGGAAGTTATATAGCTAGCGGTGTAACAATGTTTGAAACCCCTAGGCCAAGCATGTAATATTACAATGGCTCTCTCAGTTATGACTCCATGGTACACCACTAGCTTACAAGCTACATTTCGACAAAGCTTTTTATGAACGTGGAAAAGTCAGGTTTTCATAGTCAGGTTTTGTAAGGAGTTCTAATGGTATTACTTACGAAGTAACTAGTATCTCATCTGTGGTATTAGTTTGGTCGTTAGTTAGTTCTCATTGCTACCACGCTCAGTGCCTATGATGTTTGTCAAAGTTTTCGTCCGAAGTTAACCTACTGTCGTTACTTCTGTTAAGTGGTGCAGGCATGCAGTCATTCTGTTGCTATGCTAGGCGTCTGCGCAATTCAATAGCGAGCTCTGTCTGTTTGTTCATTGGCGAGCTGAGAAATGGAATGATAATTTCTTAGCGAGATTGTTTGCGAAGAATGAAATGACTTATCTAGAATATGGTGTCAATAAGTGTAAACTTTATAAATTGGCATATTCTAAGGATTTTGGAACAGTTTATTAAGCTTCAAGTTCCGTTTAATTGATTGTGCAGGTTTCCTCACGATATTTTCCTTTAAATTAGATTTAAGTATACATATATATTGTTTTGTAGTAACAATATCATCATTACAGCTCATATACGTCCCCACCGAGGGGCTCGAGCCTACCCTGAATCAGGGCGATTAGGCCTTAGTCGACCACGCGGGCCCAGTGCGGGTTGGTCGACTTCACACACAACCTTCGAGTTTCTTCGCAGGCGTGTGCAGGTTTCCTCACGATGTTTTCCTTCACCGTTAAAGCAATCGGTAAGTATGTACGTAAGTTTTTGAAAAACTCATTGGTACATTGGCCGTCCAGATTTGAACCCGGTACCTCTGGTTAGATGGACCGAGTCGTTACCGGTTGAGCCACCGACGCTTTTTCAGTAACAATATACTAAGTGATATTTATTAAACCTTATATGTATTTTGTCGCGTCCGCGCCTGACTGACAGCCGCGGGTACCAAAAGAATACCAGCGCTTCGCTTCCGAGCCTAGCATATTATGCTGAGTTGGGGCCCTGTGGTTGCAGTGGCACCTCATGAATATATGTAATTATTATTATTTTATATTTACCTCAACTTTTGTTACGTATTATATATTTTGGTGTGGTGTTACTGAAACCAATAAACGTATTTCTTTCTTTATTTTTTTCTTTCTTACCGTAAGAGCGTCGGATAAACTTGCATGTGAAATCTAAATTCGAAATCACATTGGTACGTGACAGGATTCGAACAACGAACTCCCGGACAGGAGGCGGCGGTCCTAGCCGTTACGTCACCGACGCTCAACTCATATTACACATTCTGTTATTATTTCAGCCATAGATCAATCACGGTTCAAATATAGCCTTAAAAAAAGTCGGTCAGGCAGACACACGGACTGACCGCAGTCATAGTAATAGCACACCCTGGACACTTCATACAACGGGCCAGATGACATTTCAAAAAAGGAATGACGAAACAAAAAAAATGGCGACGAAATCCTATACGTTCGACAACCAAACTGTAACCAATCTGTATCAATCTAGGTGACGAGGGGGGTGAGGTCGCAATCTAGAGAGCGGCAGGGAGTGTCCATACTGTATGTTACTACTAATATATATACTTTGGTAATAGGGTTCCACTTCCTCTTGCGGATTCTTAAAAAAATCTGCATTTTTCTTGTCGCTCGCGTTAATGTCTAATAGATATTATAAATGAATAGGTATCGTGATTGTACTCATATGAAGAGGTGTATAGGTGGTACGAAACCCTCGGTGGTCCAGTCCGACTCGCGCTTGGCCAGTTTTAAAATCATGTATGAATTGATAAGTCCATAAGTAAACAAGAATAAGATTGTACATTCAATTCATAAATAAGAATTTCCGCAAACTCTGGGTAACAAAAATAAAGAATATCAAGGGTAATAAAAATAAATAAGGAAAAATATTTACGAGGAAAAACACAACAAAAATACATTTATACAGTTGAAATGTCTCTCAGTAGGAAAACCTCACAAATAAATAACAAATATCGCTGGTTGGTGTCGATTCGGTGTAAAGAGCTGAAATAAATTAAAGAATTATTTCCTTGTATTTTCGTTACAGAAAAAAAAAGATGAAATGCGTAAATTTTGTTTGATCCTGTCAATTATTTCAAAGTATAAATGTGGCGGGCAAATTGTATGATGATTATTGTAGGCATTTTACATACGGTTATACGCTAGTACTCTTTATTGTACTGTGATACGGTCAAGCAAATTTTATAATTCGTCCGCATGTAAACGGTCAGGCAAAATGTAAATGCTGTAGGTACGCCGATTCAGGCAATTTGTAATAATTCGTCCGTCAGGCAAAATGTAAAATTCTGTACTCAGATTGTAAAATGACGAGCTAATAATTCGTCCGTATTTATACGGCCAATGCCAAAAAAGCGTCGTTGGCTCAACCGGTAACGACTCGGTCCTTCTAACCAGAAGTCCACGGTTCAAATCTCGCGTTGCACACGTCCGTTGGTGTAATCTAAATGCCCTACACGTGACCGCGGGTGATGATTAGTGCAACACCAGGCAACCACCGTCTATCTCTTGGATAGCACGGTTAATTGTGCCACACGATAAGAAGAAGAAGCCCAGTCAGGCAAGTTGTCAAAACGCCGTACGGCAGATTGTTAATTGTTAGATTTCGAAGCGAGCGATGTTAGGTTAGGTCAGGTTTGATTTATTTAACTGTGGGCAAGGCTGCTCCGCCCTTGCCATTATATAATTTGCCTGACATTTGTCTGTCCGTATGTGTAATGACGAATTATACAGTATGCCTGCGACATAAATATTAGTACTAACATACAGTATGGACACTCCCCACCGCTCTCTAGATTGCGACCTCACCCCCTCGTCACCGATAGGATTTCGCCGTGATTTTGTTGGCTCCGTCATTTGTTTTTAGAAATGTCATTTCTTGCCCGCTAAATGAAGTGTCCGGGGTGTGAAGATGTTAAATCTTTTTACATCGAATCGACACTATTGTAAACCGCTACGAATTGAGTTTGTAAAACGTAGGCACTTCAGACTTATTTACATAGAGATAGGTACTATTTTAACTCAACAATTCAATTCTACACCGCTATCAATGTTGCGATGATAATATGTTGCGATTCACATAAGAAACGCCACGTGTATTCATGCTATTGACTGGTAAATATAGAACGCATTGCCACAGAATTACAAAATATCGTAACACGACTAACACGGTGGCATTGCTGACGTCAACAAGAAAATCTATTGTCAAGGTCGCAAGTTACGTGAGGTTATGATTATTGGTCTTTGTGGTTATGAATGTGATTGATCGATGAGAGTTGCTAGGCATTTTTGACACAGGAGGGCAAAGAAAGAAAGAAAGAAAGAAAGAAAAGAAAGAAAATGAATTTATTTTGACGAGCAAGTAAGTATGTACAATATTTATACTTATATATACTTGTATTATAGATTTTAATACTCTGCCAAAAAGGGTACCGTCTCAGCATAATACTTTGGCTTTAACAAAGCCAAAGCGCTGATTTTCAGCCGGCACCGGAACTATGTGGGTAGACCCACGGACGAAACAATACATTTTATATTGTACCGAATCAAATATCTTCATAAATATAATTGTACTTGTACAATGATGCATGATGAGTATTAGTTCAATTATATTTTATATAAAAATATATATATATGTGTTAAATAATATTTTGCTTTTTAATTCTATTTTGCATAAGTTTGATCTTTCTAGCTTGTAAAGGAAATTCAGAACTCATATCAGTGTTGGTAAATATAAATAATTTTCGAAAGACCTAAAAACCTTTAGGTACAAACTTTTATTTAAAAGTTTTCAGTTATTTCGTATTTTTCTCAGCAAACCCTTTTATTTGATACCCACATCGTAGGAGTGCATTAAAAATAACAAGTCCGCCATTTTGGGTGCGCCGCCATGTTGGATTTCGAATGACGTTACACAGTTAACCATGCATTGTCATCCAAATTGAACGTGTATACAAAATTTTAGCTCAATCGGTTGAAGATTTTGAATTGAGTCGCAGGATTCCACCCGAACAAACATACATACATTATAAGTTAAATAAAAGTTTGTAAAAACATATTAGATAGCTACTTACCTAGAGATCTATAAAGAGAAGGTGTGAAATATACTTATCTATCATTTTATTGTAAGTAAGTACTTAACTAAAGATATTATCAATGATGACTTCTGATATATGGGATATTTCTTGATAATATTATGTTACAATAACTGTGAAAGGTGTAGTAGAGATGATATCATCTGTTCACTAAGATTTTTAGTGCACTACGAGGACGAGCGACGAAAGTACTTCAAGATAATAGTAATCTCTACAAATATTATAAACATGTAAAGTTTGTGTGTTTGTATGTAGAAGGTAATCTTCGAAACTACTTGATGTGTTCTGGCTTGAAGATAAGATAGCCAGTTCTCATTGCGTTGGGGAATCTTGGTAAGCCCGCTTCCATCTTCGGCATCATCGTCACTTACCATCAGGTGAGATAATGCCAAGGGCTCACCAATTGTGAATAGAAAAAATAAATAAAAAAAATATTTAATAAATCTTTCACTAATAGTTAGAATGGAACTTTAGGATGGACATGGGCTAAAAAAAACTCCGCTCACTCTCGATGTCCACTGGAACGAAGCCGCGAGCAACAGCTTGTAAAGGTTTTTTTTCATTCACAATTGGAAAGCCCTTAGCTTCATCTCACTTGATGGTAAGTGACGATGATGCCGAAGATGGAAGCGTGCTTACCAAGATCCTCCAACGCAATAGGGAACTGGTTATCTTATCTTCAAGCCGGAACACATCAATGTTGTTAACACTGATGTTTGGCGGCAAGAGATAGATAAGATGGTGGTAGCTAGCCAGCCGGGCTTAGAAAATGCCCTACCACCAACCAAACCAGGTCTTACAAGTTGACCCCACCGGAAATCGAACCCGCGAATGAAGAAGCAAATGGACTAAACATTAATACGCCACGGAGGCGTGAAATAAAACTGGATTGATTGATTTAACAACAGAAACTGAGACCCTGCTGAATACCTACAATTTGCGCAGTACAGGGGGCGTTCACGTATTACGTAACGCAGTTTTTGAAGATTTTTGACCCTCCCCCATATAACGCGCCGTAACGTTTTTCCGTACCCCGCCCCTCCCCCTCCCTAAAAACACTCAAGTGACCATTTTTACCTAAAAATTACATTAAATAAAATAAAAATGACGTACAATACCCCGTTAAATCTATAATATAAAAATGAATCGCAAAATGTGTTGGTAAGCGCATAACTCGAGAACGGCTGGACCGATTTCGCTAATTCTTTTTTGTCGAGGTTGTTATTGTCAGGAGAAGGTTTTTATGTAGGGTAGGTTAGGGTAGGGTAGGGTAGGGTAGGGTAGGGAAGTGTAGGGTAGGGTAATGTAGTGTAGTGTAGGGTAGGGTAGTGTAGTTTAGGGTAGGAAAGTATAGGGTAGGGTAGTGTAGGGTAGGGTAGTGTAGGGTAGGGTTGGGTAGTGTAGTGTAGGGTAGTGTAGTGTAGTGTAGTGTATGTAGTGTAGTGTAGTTTATGTAGGGTAGGGTAGTGTAGTGTAGGGTAGTGTAGTGTAGGGTAGTGTAGAGTAGTGTAGGGTAGGGTAGTGTAGGGTAGAGTAGTGTAGGGTAGGGTAGTGTAGTGTAGGGTAGGGTAGGGTAGTGTAATGTAAGGCGGTACGTAGTTCGCCGGGACAGCTAGTACATATATAAAAAGGGTTGATTATAATTCGTAGATTTTTATTTAAATTAAAAAAACCAGTGTTTTGTAACGCGTTGTTCGAACGTATTCGAACAACGCGTTACAAAACAATGGTTCGAAGTATCGTAACGTTTTACAAGACCCTCCCTCCCCCCAAATTGCATCACCTAATAGTTGATCGCTGCCGCTGGGGGCTTATTAAACCTTCCAAAACTGGATCAAAACTACACAAATAAACGGAGGATTATGTCCACGTTTCGTCCGTGACATGTGGTGGCAACAGAGCTGAATTGCCGTCACGGATGGCGTACTCCGTCAGTTCTCACGATCTATCATCCATCAGGATGAGGGAGTGCCTATTTGTTATGAGGTAGCCATCAGTAGGTACCTAGTCATGGAATAGGAAAGTATATGGAGTAAGCTGCATCGACGCATTAATAGGTATCACAGCCAGAAAAACTACTCCCGGAAACCAACTGCAGTGACCCGTCTCCATAATTTGTGCAGTTGGGGTTTTAAAAATGCTGCCAAAATTAACGCAAGTGTGCTGTTTCTCCACAGACTATTAATGAGTCATTTATGCTTGTGCCCTGTTTGCCCTGCTACCTGCAGGCCACCTCCTGAATGCCTCAGAACGAGGTACAAGCATGAAGTTATGAGTCGATAAAATTTAGTTTGGGGCAAATTGAAGTCATCGAAAGGAAAAGAAAAAGAGGAAGATAAAATGTAAAGCAGGCATGAAAATGTGGATGGTGGATGTGGACATTATTGGTAGGTAACTAAAGTATTTAACATAGACAAGACGAAAATTATGTCAAACGTCCGTGTCATACCTACTCCTCTGAAGGTTGGAGGCTCTACACTCGAAGTTGTTGCCGAATATTTGTACCTGGGACAAACAGTCCAGTTAGGTAGGTCCTACTTCGAGAAAGAGATCAATCGTCGAATCCGACTCGGCTGGGCAGCGTTCGGGAAGCTTCGCTATATCTTCACGTCCCAAATATTTAGTGCAGTGTCTTAAGACCAAGGTCTTCGAGTGTTGCCAGTGATGACATAAGAAACTGAGACATGATCGCTTACTATGGGCCTCATAAGAAGGTTCAAGGTCACCCAAAGGGCAACGGAGCGAGCTATGCTCGGAGTTTCTCTGCGTGATCGAATCAGAAACGAGGAGATCCGTAGGAGAACCAAAGTAACCGGCATAGCCCTCAGAATTGCTAAACTTAGTGGCAGTGGGCTGGGAACATAGCTCGTAGAAA
Source organism: Coleophora flavipennella (assembly GCA_947284805.1). Lineage (NCBI taxonomy): Eukaryota > Metazoa > Arthropoda > Insecta > Lepidoptera > Coleophoridae > Coleophora > Coleophora flavipennella. The sequence continues at coordinate 4,914,639 of OX369266.1, forward strand.
TCTGTTCTAAACAGTTCAAGTAGCTTTAGAGTTATATCATTGAGCTTTTTCGTTTTGGTCATTGGTTATCATTTTCTAGACACGATCGATATTTAGGTAATTATAGGCAGAGATATGCTATATATAAGGGGAGGTAGATAGATTACATGTGTCTAAAAAGTGAAGCAAAAAAAAGATGCCAATTGGCATCTCTTTTCTTAGTAACATTCAGTGCAATAGAAGGGAACTACGTATAACATTGTGTGTGTAAATGGATTCGATTTTCAAATGTTGTTTGTTAGTGCATAACCCATCTATGGTAACAAATCTCTGAGTATAGGTAGAAAATGTTACCTACGATTTTATCATGACTTCTTTTTGGTGCTTCTTCTCTTCAAAATTGGTTATTAAACTTTAGTGGCAGTGGACAGGGCACATAGCTTGTAGAACAGATGGCCGTTTGGGCAGTAAAGTTCTCGAGTGACGACCGCGCACCGGAAAAAGTAGCGTAGGATGACCTCCCACTCGGTGAACCGATGACCTGGTGAAGGTTGGGGAAAGCCGCCCGCTGGTTGCGGGCAGTGCAAAACCGGTTGTCGTGGAAATCTTTGGGGGAGGCCTATGTCCAGCAGTGGACATCCTTCGGCTGATATGATGAAAGTATACACATAAATAGGAAAGTGGCCAATTTTAAATGTATTGTTCTGTATCTTAAAGAACTCATATGACCTTTCAACATCAACAATGTTCTTTATGTAGGGTCACAGAAGTTGAAATAATAAGTACTTTAGGGTTCTGCACCCAACGGGAGCCAACGGGACCCTATTATGTTACGAAGCCTCCGCAGTCAATTTTCACAGCGTGTAATTGCCGCTAGAGTTACGTAGTAATTAAAAATATCCTTACTAATATTATAAATGTGAAAATGTGTTATTTGTTTGTTTGTTTGTTACCTTTTTACGCTTCAACGCCTTGACCAATCGTAATGAAATTTGGCATGCAGGTAGCCTGTGTCATAAGGAAGGACACAGGCTACTTTTTATCCCGTGAAAATAGCATTGCCCGATGCAATTCCCGAGGGAACTGAAAATATACTCTTTTTTGGTTAATTAACATCGCAACGGAACAATGGATTGTGTGATTTTTTGCACCGAGTTGGTTGAGGGGGTGGGAAATTACACGATTTACTAATAAGCATATCCTGACATAGTTACCCCCGAGGGATCTGGAGAAAATTCATGTCCACGCTCGCGAACCGCTTGCGGCTCGCGCACCGCGCACCCTCTAAGTCAGTCACAAAAACGATGTCCACGCGGGCGAAGCCACGGGCAAAAGCTAGTACTTAAATAAAATAAAAAGGCATACAAAAAACGTGATTTTTAAAGTATTTTTTTTTCTGCTCTATTATAATAAATGTAATTTATACATATACAAGCGTTATACTTGGTGTGCTTATAGTACTAATCCTAAAGTAATAAAAAACAAATAATAAAAACGGCCAAGTGCGAGTGCTCGAAGGGTTCCATTTATACATATACAAGCGTTATACTTGGTGTGCTTATAGTACTAATCCTAAAGTAATAAAAAACAAATAATAAAAACGGCCAAGTGCGAGTGCTCGAAGGGTTTCATTTATACATATACAAGCGTTATACTTGGTGTGCTTATAGTACTAATCCTAAAGTAATAAAAAACAAATAATAAAAACGGCCAAGTGCGAGTGCTCGAAGGGTTCCATTTATACATATACAAGCGTTATACTTGGTGTGCTTATAGTACTAATCCTAAAGTAATAAAAAACAAATAATAAAAACGGCCAAGTGCGAGTGCTCGAAGGGTTCCATTTATACATATACAAGCGTTATACTTGGTGTGCTTATAGTACTAATCCTAAAGTAATAAAAAACAAATAATAAAAACGGCCAAGTGCGAGTGCTCGAAGGGTTCCATTTATACATATACAAGCGTTATACTTGGTGTGCTTATAGTACTAATCCTAAAGTAATAAAAAACAAATAATAAAAACGGCCAAGTGCGAGTGCTCGAAGGGTTCCATTTATACATATACAAGCGTTATACTTGGTGTGCTTATAGTACTAATCCTAAAGTAATAAAAAACAAATAATAAAAACGGCCAAGTGCGAGTGCTCGAAGGGTTCCATTTATACATATACAAGCGTTATACTTGGTGTGCTTATAGTACTAATCCTAAAGTAATAAAAAACAAATAATAAAAACGGCCAAGTGCGAGTGCTCGAAGGGTTCCATTTATACATATACAAGCGTTATACTTGGTGTGCTTATAGTACTAATCCTAAAGTAATAAAAAACAAATAATAAAAACGGCCAAGTGCGAGTGCTCGAAGGGTTCCATTTATACATATACAAGCGTTATACTTGGTGTGCTTATAGTACTAATCCTAAAGTAATAAAAAACAAATAATAAAAACGGCCAAGTGCGAGTGCTCGAAGGGTTCCATTTATACATATACAAGCGTTATACTTGGTGTGCTTATAGTACTAATCCTAAAGTAATAAAAAACAAATAATAAAAACGGCCAAGTGCGAGTGCTCGAAGGGTTCCATTTATACATATACAAGCGTTATACTTGGTGTGCTTATAGTACTAATCCTAAAGTAATAAAAAACAAATAATAAAAACGGCCAAGTGCGAGTGCTCGAAGGGTTCCATTTATACATATACAAGCGTTATACTAGGTGTGCTTATAGTACTAATCCTAAAATAATAATAAAAAAAAACGGCCAAGTGCGAGTGCTCGAAGGGTTCCGTACCATTATCTATAAAAATCACGTTTCTTGTATGGAAGCCCCCCTTAAATATTTATTTTATTTTAATTTAACTATTCATTTTCAAAGTGAATAATACAACTCAATATTCTGTGAATATTTCAAGCGTCTACTTTTATTTTTGGTTTTTGTTAATTTTCTAAAAAAGTACTACACCGATTTTGATAAAATTTAAATGGAACTACACGGGAAGAACTAGCTTTTTATTAGAAAAAAAGGAATCATAAAAATCGGTTCACCCAGCCCAAATTTATGAGGTGTCAAACATAAAAAAAAATACAGACGAATTGAGAACCTCCTCCTTTTTGGAAGTCGCTTGATTAAAATTAGTAAGAGAGTCTTGGCAAAGAACAAAGAGTATATATACTAAGTTTACTGGCCTCGGGTAGCTGTTTACTTTTTTATATTTAAAGACCCATATAAATTAAAACATATTTGCGGAGTTTGCCGTACACACCCAATTTATTTAGTTAGGACAAAGTATATATATTAGTACTGACGTAGTTAGGATTAGCATCATCAAGATTAAGAATAAACCTTCGTTGTTTGAACTACTTAATCATGTTTAAAGACGTTATAAAACATCTTAGGCCAACAATGCATTGTTGTGTTATGCGGCGCTACATTGTCAATGCAAATATCCCGTGCTCGGCGGCAAGCGCGCGCGCAGTGCTATTATTTTGATGACTCACACATCAAGACGGGTTATTCTTTGCTATTATTTTGATGACTCACACATCAAGACGGGTTATTCTTACTAATTACTATGTATGACGGCACATGAAAGATCATCAGCATAATAAACAATACTGTCACAATGTGTGAAAGTATAAAGTCCATTAAAACTATAATTAGAAAGCAGTAAACGTCGACCTGAGTTGTTCAATTTTTGTAGAAAATATGAGCGACTTTTTAACGATTTCAAAAAAAGGAGGAGATTTCTCAATTCGAACGTATATATCCCTATATAAACGTCGTTTATGAACCGATTTTGATGATTCTTTTTTTGTTGGAAAGGAGATATCCAAAGGGTGGTACCATGATAAGGAAACCAGGATCTGATGATGGCATTCCAGAGAAATCGAGGGGAACCTTAGTTTCCTGTTTGAAGTCGGTTTTTTTTAAAAGCAACACACAACAAAGTCTCACAGCATAAGTAAAGTAAAAATTCGAAAATTGAAACTTTGTAATTACCTGTATCACACAAAAATATATTTTTGCTCTATCGTAAAAACAGTAATACCTACACAACTTGGTGTGATTATAATGCTCTTAAGGCCAAGTATGAGTCGCACTCGCGGCAAGGGGTCCAAACCGAATGGAAAAAAACATTTTCCTGACGCTCGCGTTGAATTTTTTTATTTGTTATACTGGTGAGCCTTCGGTGCGTGAGTCCGACTCGCACTTGGCCGGTTCTGTATATATATTTTTTTTTATCCACTATTGATAAGCCCTTTTTTAAACTTTTTCATCTAGTCGCCAATTTCATAAGGAAAGATATAAAGCAACAACCGATATCTACGAGTTATAGGCAAATATTTAAGTAATTAATAGGTAGTTAAATTAGCTACATTTTTATACAGATATTTAATAAAAGAAAATAAGTCCACTAAACATAAAAGAGAGTCATTTCGTATCTTCCGACCGACATCTACGAGTATATATTGATTTATAACTGGTGGAAAAATTCAGACTAAATCAACTACAAATAAGGAAAATTTTGTTTATAATTATACATAAATTGGTACACTTGGTCACCGTAAAATTGTAAAAACCGTAAGATTATAATCTAACGGGATCTCTCGCTAGATTGTGAACTGTCAAAAGATTGTGAACCGTAACATACTGCTTACAATTTCACTAGCGTCATTGTAATCTCACTAGTGACATTACAAGAACACTAAGCGAAGTGAATAATTAAATAAATGAGCTAGCGAAGCGAGCGATGTTAGGTTCGGTCAGGTTTGATTGATTTAACAGTCAAGATACAAGTTTTATTCGGAGATACAAAAATGGGCCTTGAAATTGTAAGCCGATTGACAATTTACCGTCATATTATAATTTAACAGAATTTAGTGTAGTGAAATTGTAATATTGCGGTTTTGACAGTATCCCGGCGAGATAATACAGGGTGTAACAAAATTGGTGTAGGTCCCGTTAACTGGGGCTTCTACTCTTCAAACTGAACAACTTGTGTTCTACAAGTTGGCTGAAATCGCAAAAAAAAAAATTGAAATCTAATAAAACGATCAGCTGAATGACCAATTTTGTGCAATTTTGTATAAAGCGTCAATATTTTTTTTGCGAATTGACTATGGGTTCCTTGGGGAAAGTTGTTCAGTATGATGAGTAGAAGTCCCAGTTAACGGGACCTACACCAATTTTGTTATATCCTGTATATCTGACAGCCACAAAAAGTCTCGAGAGTCGTGAATAATAAAACATGACAACAACAATATATCTAAGAAGAGAGTCGTTATAGGTAGGTAAGTGGATAGGTAATGAATTTTGTCAGTAAAAAAAGTTTTGATTTAATTTTATTATTTTTCTCTTTAATCGTGTGGCACAATTAACTGTACTATCCAAGGGATAGACGGCGGTTGCCTAGTGTTGCACTTAGCATAACCCGCGGCAGGCCTGTGGTACTCCACGCTGTATTCTATAATACAGTACTTTAAACTACAGTATATTATATAACTAGTGGATGCGGGCAGCTTCGCCCGCGCAGATCCCGATTTTTGCGGTTCCCGTGGGAATTTCCCAAAATCCTTTCTTAGCGGATGCCTACGTCATAACATCTACCTGCATGCCAAATTTCAGCCCGATCCGTCCAGTGGTTTGGGCTGTGCGTTGATAGATCACTATGTCAGTCAGTCAGTCAGTCACCTTTGATTTAGTTAGATACAGTATTCATGAAAATGTACCTAGGCAGTAAATAGCTTTTATTCTTTGCCCGCGGTTACGTGTAGGGCATTTAGATTTACACTTACGGATATATGCAACGCGACCTTCTTACACATCTGGAATCAGATGTGTAGGTTCATTCACGATTTATTCCTTCACCGTTAAAGCAATCAGTTAGTATATGTACGTAAGATTCGAAAGACTCAATGGTACATTGGCCGTCCGGATTTGAACCCGGGACTTGGTTAGGAGGACCGACTCGTTACCGGTTAAGCCACCGACGCTTTTATTTTTATATTTGTCATGTATAACGTGACCATTTATTTTGTTCGTCAGAGCGGGACACCAGCGCAGCGGAGTTATGTTAAAAAAAACTTTTTTATATTTTACTAGCGTTTAATAGAGAATGAATTAAACTGAATAGGTTGAACAAACCGCACAGGGCCCGCGTGGTCAAATAAGGCCCGATCGCCCTAATTAAGGGTAGGCTTGGGCCCCTTGGTGGGTACGTATATGAGCTAATATGATGAACACTGAATAATAAGTGGGTTTTTCAGTACATAAAATAATAGGTATATACTTAAATTATTTATCGTTTGGTCTGTTTGCGAAAGCGGGACGTTTTTGCCCACGCTGGGGACAGCGGGACAGACAGCCTGAAAGTGGGACTGTCCCGCCCAAAGCGGAACGTATGGTCACGTTAGTCATGTATGTAGGTAATGTGAATTTTATAATTTTGTTATAAATTATTTTTATTTTATGTTAGTTTTTTGACGATCATAATATTATCCTCGGACATTTTTATTATTATTTAATGTATAAACTTGACACTCATAATGTGAAATGAATGAATCTAATCTAATCTATAGGTACTCTCGGAGAAATGTTTTTAAGGATTCGTAAAAAATCCGTAGTGTCATAGACGGCGTTCGATATTGTCCATCAAGACGGGAGTCAGGATTATTGCGTGCCCTCTCGCATACAGTGGCCGACAATTCAACAGTAGACTTCCGTTCGTCGCAAAATAAGAGGGGACTCTCTTACTGTCTGTCTGGCTATGGCTGGACTTTAGATTGCTCAACATCCGTCGTTGGAGCACTGAGTCATAGCAGTGTTGCCGTTTTAGCGACTTTGCTGCTAGATTTAGCGGATTTTCAAGGTCTTATGGGATTATTTTTAGGATTTAGACCCCAAATTTTTTTTGTTACTTTTACCGTATTTAATATATATATTTTGAGCATAGACAACAGAATATTGAAAAATTACCATTTTATATGTTATTAATATTGGCAGCACCGTAAACCTTTTTCCGAAGTAACCTTTAACCTAACCTTTTTACCTACTCGTGTTTTTTTAATTTTTTTATTCACAATTGGTAAACCTTTGACAACATCTTACCTGATGGTAAGTGAAAAAAACATGATTGTCATCCTGACACTAAGTGACACTAGGATAGCCATGTCAAACTTGTCAAGTATAATGCTATTGCTTGATTTGGAACACAATCCAGTTTATAAATTTTGACAAAAGTCTGTTCTTATTACAACCTATTACAACTTATTTTGCTACTATTGCCACAGATGAGATACTAGTTACTTAGCTATTACCTCCCATTTAGGCTACCTAACTATTTTTACCCAAATGCGCCAGAAATAGGGTTATGCTTTCGAGTGTATGTATGTATCTATGTATGTCTATTTATTTCTTTCTTTGGCACGTTCTGTAGCCTAAACGAACGGCTCGATGGTATTTGGAGTACGAGGTGTTGTTAGATTTTTCTTGATCGCGTGAGTGACATAGGATACATTTTTACCTGACTGTAGAAAAAAGAGGTGTTCAAATTTCAGTAGTTTTGTGCGTATATATGTATATTTATACTTGTTATATATTGGTATATATAATACAATTATTATTATCTATCTACCCATATTTATATTTAAAACATATATATTTATCGTGGATTATTATTTCTTTGCCTTTTGGAAAATAGGCACCTTGCTATCAGATTCTTGCGCTATCGTTGTTTTACATAATATATTTGAATATATCTCATCTGCCAAGGGTTGTCTGGAAGAGATCGCTTTTAGCGATAAGACCGCCTTTGTACACTTAAGTCTGATAAAACCATTTTGTGATTATTCCTTGTGTGCAATAAAGAATTTATACATACATACATACATACATACAAATTTTATACAGACGAGATTTTCAATTAATTCCTAAAGTTATTATACTAAAGATCTGATTTAATTTTTAGCAACTTCTAGCAGATTTTTTAAGTTGTTTGTTCTTAAAAATCTAGTGACTATTTAATTAAGGTTTGGGGTATTTCTTTTTTCCTAAGCGGCAACACTGAGTCACAGTCATCTAATTGTTTCCGCCGAGTCGTCATCGGGTCAGGCCCTGCACTAGCGACCCTGAATGTCCATTTGCTATGGAACTGTAGAATTAAGGACCTAATAGTAGAGAGATTTACAAGTAGTTGAGCTGAATTTTAAATTCATTATGATTTATGACCCACACGCGTCAAATTTTTAGACAGTGTTTTATACCGGCGCAATGTTATCAACAACCGGATGTCTGAACGGGGGCCCTCAGATGTTGTTAGGGTTCCGTGCCCAAAGGATACAAACGGGACCCTATTACTGAGACTTTGCTGTCCGTCTGTCACTAGGCTGTATTTCATAAACCGTGATAGCTAGACGGTTGCAGTTTTCACAGATGATGTATTTATGTTGCCGCTATAACAACAAATACTAAAAAACAGAATAAAACAAATATTTAAGAGGTCTCCCATACAACAAACGTGATTTTTTTGTTCGTTTTTGCTCGATATTGATAACGGCAACAGGTAGACGCTTGAAGTATTCACAGAATATTGAGTTGTATTTATTCACTTTAAAAATAAATAATTAAATTAAAATAAAATTAATATTTAAGGCCCATACAAAAAACGTGATTTTTATAGATAATGGTACGGAACCCTTCCTGCGCGTGTCCGACTCGCGCTTGGTCGGTTTTTTTATCACAACCAACCTATGGTTTCAAAATGCTTGGTCAGTGAAGAAACGGTTTATCTATCTATCTCACAAACATTACGACCAAGCTGCAGATTTACAAAATCTATCTATTACTAAGTACTTAGATATAGGAAACGAATAACAAATTATTATAAACGTTCAATCGATTACAGAACTTGCCAAGCCAAAACTAACAACCGATTGTTAGACGGTATAGCGTGATATCGTGGTATTTTGTTTGTTTCTGAACGGTACCATATGGTAGCTATATTTTACAGAGTTTTACAGTCACAATTTTCAGGTTAATCTGTTTCTGTGGGGGTTTATTTCTGCGTAAAGTAGCAATAATAATCAATAAAAGTATAATCAATTTTAAAGGAAATTGGTGCATGTTATCAACCTATTTTAAACGTTTAATCGATTACAGAACTTGCCAAGCCCCAACTAACAACCGATTGTTAGACGGTATAGCGTGATACCGTGGTATTTCGTTACAGTTCGTTTATTAATGGTACGATATGGTAGCTATTTTACAGTCACAATTTTCAGGTTATTCTATTTCTGTGTGGTTAATTCCTGCGAAAAGTAGCAGTAATAATCAATAAAAGTTCAATCCATTTCAAAGGAAATTGATGCAAGTTATCAACCGACTTCCAAAAAGGAGGAGGTTCTCAATCTGACGATGTTTTTTGGTATGTTTGTTACGCCTTAGCAAGTTGTGAACCGATTTTTATGATTCTTTTTTTTATGCGGACTCCTATATAAATTTTATCAAAATCGGTGGAGTCCTTTAAAACTAACAAAAACCAAAAATAATATTGCAATATACTAAGTTGTTGCGACGGAAGCCGTTTTTAGTTTTCCGTACCCAAAGATTATGGAGCGTGTATTGAACACCCGCATTTTGGCATATCTAGAAGACAATGACCTCCTAAGTGATCGACAATACGGTTTTCGTCAAGGTCGGTCCACTAGAGATCTTCTAGTGTATGCTACGCATATATGGGGTGAAGCCATCGAGAAACACGGTGAGGCTCTCGCCGTGTCTCTTGACATCTTGAAGGCTTTCGACCGAGTCTGGCACGCTAGCCTTATTGGCAAACTTCCTTCATACGGGTTGCCTGTGGTCTGGGTCTCTGATTTCTTGAGGGAACGGTCTATTCGAGTAGTCATTGATGGCTGTTCCTCTGACCTATTGGCAATCGATGCCGGGGTACCTATCCAGTGCACGAGCGAACAGCGCTGAAACGCTGTCTTTGAGAGAGGCCATGATCGAGCGCATGAACCTATCGCTTCAGGCAGTGTCTGATTGGGGTGATTCCAACCTCGTAAGGTTCAATGCCTCTAAGACACAGGCGTGTCTCTTTTACACTAAAAAGAGTCCTTTCAACTTGACTCTTACTTCCGGAATGAATTCATTCAAATATCTGACCATCTTGAGCTGCTTGGCGTGGAAATCACACGTAATCTCAATTTCGGTAGATACATTGAGTCCAAAGCCAAAGTTGCTGCAATGAAGCTGGGTATTCTCTCTAAGGTGAGACGGTACTTCACACCTGGACAGCTTCTATCTTTATACCAAGCACAAGTCAGATCTTGTATGGAGTACTATTCTCACCTATGGGATGGATCAGCCCACTATCAGCTGGATACCTTGGATGCTATCGACCGACGCGCCCGGAGACTCATTGGAGACGATGAGCTTGTCAAAAACAAGCTTCAAAGCCTTGATCATCGCCGCAAAGTTGCCTGTCTTTCGGTTTTCTATCGAATTCGAATTCATTTCAGAGAGTGTGCTCAAGAACTTCACGACCTCATTCCCCCAGCTCCATTCTACCTTCGGTCAACGAGACGCAGGGGGAGGTTCCACGCCTTTGTTGTTGATATTCAGACTATACGCACGAAGCGTTACGCTTCCTCATTTTATGCGGACAGCGATGGAGTGCAACTCCTTGCCTGCGTCTGTGTTTCCCGACTCCTACAATTTAAGGATCTTCAAGGCGAGATTGAATACGCATTATTTAAGTTTGAGTGTACCATCCTCGACTACATCGTCACTTACCATCAGGTGAGATATAGTCAAACGCACTCAAATTTTTACTAAAAAAAGGGTAAAAACGGGACCCTATTACTAAGACTTCGCTGTCCGTCTGTCTGTCCGTCTGTCACCAGGCTGTATTTCATGAACGTGATAGCTAGACAGTTGAAATTTTCACTAATGTATTTCTGTTGCCGCTATAACAACAAATTACAAAAAATTTGAAAAAGTGAAAAAATGTGGGGTCTCCATACAAAAAACGTGAAAAAGAAACTAGCGCCATCTATTATGATGATACGGAACCCTATGTGTGCGGTTCTGACTCGCACTTGGCCGGTTTTTTTATAGTGTTTTACTTAATATTACTACGAAAATAGAAGATTATGTCATCGAGGTCTAAACCACTAAATCTAATAATAATATCGCATAACATAAGTACATCTTCATGTATTCTTCATCTTCAATAGAATTCGAATTATTCGCAACGTTTTCGCACCCAATTTGCATCTATAAATAAAATACAATATCTATGTACGTTGGTATTGTATTTTGAGATGCTAAAACTCTTAATCAATTCAGCCTTGCAGCTGCACTTCATAATTCACCGTCTTCGACCAATATAACAGCTATGGACCAGCCTACCCAAACAGCGGGTTTGATGCCTACAGAATGAGCGAATTCGCTCATTTCGTCTCAGTAGATCAGTATTCCCCAAATCGGTTCAAGGTCGATGTATGATATGAACTTGTACAGGATATGCAATGTCAATGTCAGTGAGTGTCCTAGAGGTGGTTCCAAATGAAATGCAATGGTCTTGTCAGATGGATCTCTAATTGAACACTAATTAAAAAAAATAATTATGCTAAGTCGTCGTGCGTCAATGCACTCAAAACTGGGTCGCGGGCAATGTACACTGTAGAAGCGCGACTGCTTCCAAATCTTAGCAAAATTTTTAAAAAACTAGTGGATGCCCGCAGCTTCGCCCGCGCAGATCCCGATTTTTGCGGTTCCCGTGGGAATTTCCCAAAATCCTTTCTTAGCGGAGGCCTACGTCATAACATCTACCTGCATGCCAAATTTCAGCCCGATCCGTCCTATGGTTTGGGCTGTGCGTTGATACATCACTATGTCAGTCTGTCAGTCACCTTTGAGTTAGTTTCACCTTTTTTTATATTTAGAGAAGATAAATTACATGTAAGTATGTAAATCGTAAAGTCGAATAGAGTGATATTTGTTATCTCATTCGTGCTACATTTCGAGTACGTCTCTCTATCTCTGTCATTCTTTATATTTGAATGAGACTCGGTAAAGTCTACCGAGTCTCGTTCAAATATAAAGAGTCTACCGGGTAGACTGTAGTGGTGTGAGTGTGTGTTTGCGTGTAATTGTATTTGACTTATTTTTTATGAGATTAATGTATGAATAGGGCCGGTCCATTATATATGGTCGAAGTTCACCGTACAAAACAACAAAAGAGATTATTTTTATTGGCATCCACGAGATCAACCGAATGTGCTCCAATGTCAATGCGATAATCAAATTGAAATTATTGATTGAACGCGTAATGAATGTGGGTCAAGACTCGAGTTGTTGGAAAGTCAACAATAAATTCATTGCAGAACAAAGAATTATAACGTAGGTACAGAAAGACGTCCACTGCTGGACCGAGGATTTCAACAACGACTGGTCCTGCGCTGCCCGCACCTAGCGGCTTCCCGCGACCTTCAACAGATCGTCCGTCCACCGAGTAGAAGGCAAGCCTACGCCATGTCTTCCGGTGTGCGGTCGCCACTCATGAACTGAATGAAATATTTAAATAAAATACTGCAATAACAAAAAAAAATAAAAATTGTCGTAGCACAGAGCAACTAGCGTGGTTGGATCGATCTCGCAGGTTAACTGACCTGAAGCACGACATTTCCTTGATGGGTTTTGACTGTTAGTGGCATTTTTCTCGACCGTTTCCGTCATGATGTATCACCCACCTAGGTCCATCGACTAATGTCCAGGTAGCAAACAGATTTTATCAATAACTAGCTTTTGCCCGCGGCTTTTCCCGCGTGGACAACGTTATTATGACTGTCTTTGAGGATGAGTGGTGCGCGAGCCGCAAGCGGCCCGCGAGCGTGAACATTAGTTTCTCCAAATCCCTATCCCAGATCGGGCTATTCTGATTAGCAGTCTCTGTCATTTCCCACTTCCTTAACCATCTCTGTGCAAAAAATCATAAAAATCCATTGTTCCGTTGGGATGTTAAAGAATGGAACCAAGAAGATACTATTTATCATTTCCCTCAGGAACTGCATCGGGCTATGATATTTTCACGGGATAAAAAGTAGCCTAAGAAAGGAACCAAGAAGATACTATTTATCATTTCCCTCAGGAACTGCATCGGGCTCTGATATTTTCACGGGATAAAAAGTAGCCTAAGATAGGAACCATGAAGATACTATTTATCATTTCCCTCAGGAACTGCATCGGGCTATGATATTTTCACGGGATAAAAAGTAGCCTATGTCCTTCCCCGTGAGACAGGCAACTGCATGCCAAATTTCATCAAGATTTGTCAGGGTGTTAAAGCGTGAAAAGGAACTAACACATTTTCACATTTATAATATTAGTAAGGATTCTTTTGAGGTCGCCACGAGGTTGTAGATGATTTGACAGCTACTGTCAAAATGAGTGTCGTCGGTGGTGGAACGGATAAGGCCGCCACCTCCTGTCCGGGAGGTCGTAGTTCGAATCCTGCCACGTACCAATGTGTTTTCGAATTTAGATTTCATATATACGTTTATCTGACGCTCTTACGGTGAAGGAAAACATCGCGAGGAAACCTGCACACGCCTGCGAAGAAACTTGAAGGTTGTGTGTGAAGTTGACCAATTGAAAATATGAAAGAACGCAACTCCGTGCTAATTATCATTTTCGAACGCCATAAATCCAAATACAGCACACATTACCAGGAATTTCGTGTACAAAGACAATGTAAACATAACACCGACAAACCAGACGATCAAAGTACTTGGCAGCGCAACGTATTTGTCGCAGGGACTTCAATAGCGATATAGAACATACATACATACATACATACCGCGATCATTATGTCTGTCCTCTGTTTTTCGGTACTCCTCTTTACTGCTATCGATCGCGAAAATATTTATGTGAACAGAACAGATGGCCGATGAGGTAGTAAAGTTCTCGAGTGGCGACCGTGCAACGGAAAACGTATCGTAGGAAGGCCTCCCACGCGGTGGACCGACGACCTGGTGAAGACCGCGGGAAGCCGATGGATGCGGGCAGCGCAGGACCGGTCGTCGTGGAAATCCTTGGGGGAGGCCTTTGTCCAGCGGTGGACGATTTTGAACGGAGTTAATTTTTACGGTTCCTTTTACCAGGTATCAGGACCCTATAATTGTTGAGCCTACGCTCATCGTATCGTAATAGGTACCCGGTAGATTTTTTTACAACTAATAAGTATTATCATGGCCAATTTACTGACAAATAGCATAGTAACATCAGACCGTGCGTTAAATATCAATTTAAAAAAAACATCAAAATCGGTTCACAATCGGCGAAGAAATCGTAACATACACACTGCAGTCGAACTAAGAATCTCTTTCTTTTTTGAAGTCGGTTGATAATTATAGTTTTATCGGCTACAATAATTAGTTGTGTGATGCTAGCGACTCGTATAACTTTGACAACGTAATTTTACTCCGTATATTCTGAAAAAAATAGAGAGTATAATGATGGATGGGGCCTGGGGTGTCAGCGCTATGCCTTTTCGTTCTTTCTTAAGACCCAAAAAAAAGAGAGTAGCTATTATGGGGCCTGGGGTATCAGCGCATTGCTTTGTCGTTCTTTCTTAGGATCAAAAATAGATAGTAGCTATGATGGGGCCTGGGGAGTCAGCGCTATGCTTTTTCGTTCTTTCTTAAGATAAAAAAAAGATAGTAGCTATGATAGGGCCTGGGGAGTCAGCGCTATGCCTTGTAGTTTTTTTTTAAAACAAAAATAAAGAGTAGCTAGATGGGGCCTGGGGTATCAGCGCATTGCTTTATCGTTCTTTCTTAAGATCAAAAATAGAGAGTAGCTATGATGGGGCCTGGGGTAACAGCGCATTGCTTTATCGTTCTTTCTTAAGATCGAAAATAGAGAGTAGCTATGATAAGGCCTGGGGTGTCAGCGCATTGCTTTGTAGTTCTTTCTTAAGACCAAAAATAAAAAATAGAGAGTAGCTATGATGGGGCCTGGGGTGTCAGCGCTATGCTTAGTTGATCTTTCTTAAAACCAAAAATAGAGGGCGGCTATGATGGGGCCTGAAAATTCCTTCCCGTCAATTTGGGCATTTAGGTCACCGGCTACTATCTTAAAATCTTTCTCCGGGATTCGGTCATAAACTAGTTTCAGGACGTCGTATAAATCTTTTAGTAATTCTTCGGAGCCTTCCGTTGGGGCATAACGTTTACAATGGTTATGTTGTAAATCTGCTTTTGACACGAAGAACGCAAATTCTATCGGACACTGCAATGAGTCTGATCACGTTTCCGATTTATTATTTACCATGAACCCCATGTGTTTCCCTTCACTATCTCCGCTATTAAATAAAATTGAACTATTGTCTACATTGCTTTCTCCTTTTCCTGGCCATCTAATCTCCTGTAGTGCTGCGATGTCAATAGTAGATCTATATGATTCTTTTTTACTTGGTATACAGCACTCGGCTGGTTTAAACTGAGTACGTTCCATGACGCAAATCGTAATCCCTTAATGCGCGCCGAGGGTTGTCGTTAAGAGGGGATCGTTCATATTCTTTTCGTGTCGGTTTCGTAACAATGTCTTTTTCCGTAGGTGGGGTGTTAACCCGCCGCACAACCCCCGAAATGCTGGAGGACCACACCCGTCGTTGGTCAGCGAATCCATCGGACTTAACCGTAGCTGTACTATCGACCGTTCCCCGATCCTCAACCCAGGGGACACTCCTCTACGCCGTGAGGGCCGGCGCGAGGAGGTTTTCATTCCTAACATTGGCAGGCATAGTAAGCATGAGCTTTCAACGACAACGGTCTACGGCTAATAAACTTTGCAGCATCCAAATCAATGGTAGTGAAAAGGATAATGTTTTATTTCGAATTCATTTCGGAGAGTGTGCTCAGGAACTTCACGACCTCATTCCCCCAGCTCCATTCCACCTTCGGTCAACGAGGCGCAGGGGGAGGTTCCATTCCTTTGTTGTTGATATTCAGTCTATACGCACGAAGCTTTACGCTTCCTCATTTATTATGCGGACAGCGATGGAGTGGAACTCCTTGCCTGCGTCTGTGTTTCCCGACTCCTATAATTTGGGGATCTTCAAGGCGAGAGTGAATAGGCATTATTTGAGTTTGCGTGTACTATCCTCGACTACATCGTCACCTACCATCAGATGAGATATAGTCAAACGCACTAAAATTTTTAATAAAAACACGGACATCTACAAGGGCACTTGGAAGTCCAATGACGGTACTACAACCAAATCGATTACGTACTTGTGGATCGCAAACATAAAAATGTCATAAAATAAGTTAGATCTTTTCGAGGAGCCGAGTGCCATAGCGACCACTACTTAGTTGAAGTAAAGGTCAAAGCTAAAGTCACAGTGACACAGCGAACAGAGAAAAAAGGGGCACTTGGTTTAAATATGGAGGGTTTAAAGGAAGATAATGTAAGAAAACAGTTTAAATTAGAATTGGCCAATAGATTTAAAGATTTAGAGATTCAAGGGGATGTTGATTTTTATTAAGAAGAAACATTTTTTTTAAATAAGGAATTAAAAAAGAAACGTCATAAAAGGAGAAAGTGGTGGAACGAGGATTGTGAAAAAGCCCTGCGAAAGAGAAGAAAGTACAAACTCCTCTCAGAACAGGATAGCAAATAGGACGCAACTTACCGAGAAGTACGAAGTAGGCTGAGAAACCTCATACAAAAAGCTAAGTGTATTTTCATATGAAAAGATATAAAAATACAAGAGAGATAAGATAAGAAAAGATTTACTGTTGAAGGAACCACTTACAAAGGTGTAGATAAATTCAGGTATTTAGGTTGCATCGTTACTGACACCAACCGCAGAGAAGAAGAAATCAATATCCGCATCCAAAACACCCTAAGATGCTCGGTTGTACTGATGCGATTCTTGGACACTAACACTGAAGGATGAGACCAAGCTCTTAGTGGCAAAGAGGAAAATTTTCCAGATGATATTGGGACCTACTAGAAGAGGTGATGTTAGCTGGAGAGTGCGGAAAAACCTGGAGCTGGAAGACCTTGTTGCTGAGCCCAACATAATTAAACTAAGTCGGCCCGACTTCGCTGGCTTGGCCACGTAGAGGATGGAGGAGGATCGCGCTGAAAAGAGAGCGTACACGGGACGACCGACAGGAAAACGTCCGGTTGGGACTAGAGTAGGATTGAGAGAGCTTCAATTGAGATTTTATCCGCGGTTGGTATTCCATGGGTCTTCATACTAAATGTATGGGAAATTTTTTAATTCAACAGCAAATAGTGTTTTTTAACTTTGTAAAAAATATTGATAGAGAACTAGCTCAGGGTGTTATGATTAATATTAGGTATAAAATTCTTTTGCAAATAAATTAGATACCAATAGAATGTGGTTGATACTCTTATCATTACCCACCTCACTTCCTCTTGATAAAAAAAAGATTACAAATTATTTTTTCGAATTTACTTACTGATTCTTTTGTGGTTGAAAAAATATGTACTGTTTTGGGTTCCGTACCCAAAGTGTAAAAACAAGACCCTTTTACTAAGACCCCGCTGTCTGTCTGTCTGTCCATTTGTCACCAGGCTGTATTTTATGAACCGTGATAGCTAGACATTTAAATTTCACATATGATATTATGTATTTCTGTTGCCGCTTTAACAACAAATACAAACAATTAGAAAAAGTGAAAGACTCCATACAAAAAACGTGTTTTTTTAAAAATGTAAAGAAACTAGCGCCATATCAACACGATAAAATTTATAAAATGACAGTAAAATAATAAAGCTAAGTTTGATCGAGGTTGCTTAATCTAGTATGATGGTACGGAACCCTTTGTTCTGACTCGCACTTTACCGGCTTTTTTCTCACAGTTTTTTACCTAACAACGAAAAAAAGAAGGCAGAATTAAAGTCAACTATGATGATTTGTTAATTGAAGTGATAAGAATGGCGTTGTTAATATCCTGTAATAAATAATTAACATATTTGTCCTAGCTAATATGCAACATATTTGCATTGTTTCCGCAAAATATAGCTCATGGCATTCGGAATGTGACTGTGAAACCGTTTCATACGGATATGTTTACTTCACACTGCAATGGAAAAGCTGGAAGATTAATAATGTGTTGGTTCATGGTTGTGGAAAAAATTGAAAACTCCTCGTTTTCATTTTTAAAGCAACTGAATGCGGTAAAGGATTCGTAAGAAGTTAAATTCTTCATGGGACTAAAAGGTACCACCGTACCAACTAAAATAGATTCTGTGAATAAAAACAACTAATACACTTACCGATCTGTAATGAATGAGAACAACATAAAAATTTGTAAGATAGAAATCGTAAAGGAGATTATTTCTGTGAGAAGTAAACGAGATGTGGAGAATAAACATATGAAACGGGAAATAAGTGTATAACAGACATGGGAAGAACATCAGTTTAATGAAGCGGTGAAGGATGATGTGGGGGTTGAAATTACCGTAAGGGTTGAAAAGCAACCTGTTGTGAACATTAAAGGAAGCTCTATTAAAACTCCACGATCACTACCTGAGCGCCCTCCAGAGACCCGATTGTCGTGAGGAGGCACAGAATAGGGACGAGTGGCGACTTTTGGTGTGTCAGAGGCTAAGATCCTCTTTGGGTCGCTGAGCCAGTGAAGTAGTAAGTAGTAGTATGATGGGGCCTGGGATGTCAGCGCTATGCTTTGTTGACCTTTCTTAAAACCAAAAATAGAGAGTAGCTACGATGGGACCTGAGGTGTCAGCGCTATGCTTAGTCGTTATTTCTTAATACCAAAAATAGAAAGTAGGTAGCTATTATGGTGCCTCGGGAGTAAGCGCTATGCTTTGTCGTTCTTTTTTAAAACCTTAATAAAATAGGGTAGCTATGATGGGGCCTGGGGTGTCAGCGCTATGCTTTGTCCTTCTTTCTTAAGATCAAAAATAGAGAGTAGCTATGATAGGGCCTGGGGTGTCAGCGCTTTGTCGTCTTTCTTAAAACCAAAAATAGAGAGTAGCTGCGATGGGGCTTGGGGTGT
This sequence comes from Coleophora flavipennella, assembly GCA_947284805.1. Lineage (NCBI taxonomy): Eukaryota > Metazoa > Arthropoda > Insecta > Lepidoptera > Coleophoridae > Coleophora > Coleophora flavipennella. The sequence goes on from OX369266.1 coordinate 4,933,679, forward strand.
CAATGCTGTAAGATTTTCGGTTATTTCTTAAAACCTCTGTTGTGATATTATTTTGCCAGCGATGTTTACAATTCACATTTGCCGAACAGTTTGAACGTTGTTTACATTCCTAATGAAGCCAGTAGATGAAGTAAGTAACCGGTAATTAAATATTATGATAGTATCATCGGTATGTTTTGCGTTTACCTTGTGTGTATTGAATTGCCTATGACAAACTATCATCATCTTGGCATGTTGACACTGTGTGGCCAGGAACACAAGGAAACACAGAACTGCCCTGGACCTGCGTCACTCAACCGATGCGCAAGGGTACTTATTGACGATGAGGAGCTAGTTGCTACAAACAGACTTCTAATCCTTGCCGCAAAGTCGTCTGATTTTAATGTGTCACATCTTTCCTCTCGCTTTCCTGCAATCTGTGGGAGTGATATCTGTAGAAGTGATTTAGTGAAAAGGAATGGAAGTGTGTAACAGTAAATGCGTTTTTTTTCATTTACGAAGATTAAAGAAACATGGCCATGCTACCTAATGCGAGGCCGGTAGGTTTTTACTTATGTCAGATGTTACACATCATAATGTGACTACTACAAGGCATGCTCGTTTTGTTATTCCTTTTATTCATAATTGAAAAGCCCTTGGTATCATCTCATCTGATGGTAGGAAGGTACATAGGTGTTCTTCCGGATTCGTTTCAGAGAGTGTGCGCAAAAACCAACAGGCCGGAATGTCAGATGTTACACATCATAATGCGACTACTATTTTGTTTTCTGTTATTCACTATTGATAAGGGCCTGGAATCATCTCATCTGATGGTAAAGTACGTCGGTGTTCTGCCGGATTCGTTTCAGAGAGTGTGCGCAAAAACCAACAGGTCGGAATGTCAGATGTTACACATCATAATGCGACTACTACTTTGTTTTCTATTATTCACTATTGATAAGGACCTGGAATCATCTCATCTGATGGTAAGGTATGTCGGTGTTCTGCCGGATTCGTTTCAGAGAGTGTGCGCAAAAACCAACAGGTCGGAATGTCAGATGTTACACTTCATAATGCAACTACTATTTTTTTTTCTATTATTCACTATTGATAAGGCCCTGGAATCATCTCATCTGATGGTTAGGTACGTCGGTGTTGTACCGGATTCGTTTCAGAGAGTGTGCGCAAAAACCAACAGGTCGGAATGTCAGATGTTACACTTCATAATGCAACTACTATTTTTTTTTCTATTATTCACTATTGATAAGGCCCTGGAATCATCTCATCTGATGGTTAGGTACGTCGGTGTTCTGCCGGATTCATTTCAGAGTGTGCGCAAAAACCTAAAGCATCCTTTAGGATAGGCCTTTAGGCCGGAAGGCAGGTAGGTTTTTTACTTATGTCAGATGTCAAATCATAATGTGACTATTGGTTTTTTTTATTTATTTATAATATTCACAATTGATAAGACCCGGCACACCCCGGACACTGCATACCGCATACCTGCATACCGGTCGCGAAATTTTGCACTCAAAACACAAATAACGGAGCAATCAAAATCGCGGCGAAATCCCATACGGTCGAGAACCATACTACAACCAATCTGTATCAATCTGGGGTGAGGTCTCAATCTAGAGAGCGGCAGGAAGTATCCATACTGTATGTTAGTACTAATATATTATACCTATACTTTGCCCCCGGTATCATCTCATCTAATGGTAAGGTACATCGGTGTTTCAGAAAGTATGTGCGCAGAAACTACACGATATTACACATTTCGACATACGATTCTTCTGACCTAATCACCCTCAAACTTTTGCTATAACTAGAACCCTAAGAATAATATTTTTACCTTTTTTTGCTGGTATCGTATAAGTATAATGTTATATTGCTGTGATTTTTTGCACACAGATGGCTGAGGGGGTGGTAAATGACATAATTTACTAATTATCATATTCTGACATGGTTCCCGAGGGATCTTGGGAAAACTCATTTCCGCGCTCGCACACGTCAGCTCTTAACGAAGCTACGGACTGAAGTGGTTTTTTGTATAGAATTGGTTGAGGGGGTGGGAAGTGACATAAACTTCTAATCAGAATAGCCCGATAGGGTTCCAGAGGTACCTATCTGAGGAAAACTCATGTCCACGATCGCGAGCCGCTTGCGGCTCGCGCACCACTCGCCCTAAAAGACAGTCATAAAAACTATGTCCACGCGGGCGATGCCGCGGGAAAAAGCTAGTAATATAAATGTGAAAATGTTTGTTAATTTTTCACACTTCAATACCTCAACCAATCTTGACGAAATTTGGAATGGAACGACATAGGCTACTTTTTATCCCGTGAAAATATCATAGTCGGATGCAGTTCCTGAGGGATTGGTTGATTTTTTAACATTTAAACATTACAGCGGTTTGTTGTGATTTTTGCTCAGAGATGGTTGAAGGGGTGGAAAATGACATTGGCTACTAACTAGCATAGCCTAAGACAGTTCCCGAGAAATCTACGAAAAACTCATTTCCAGGCTCGCGCAGTCGGCGTCGCAACGGAGCAACGGATCAACATGTTTTTTTGCATAGAAATAGTTGAGGGTGTGGGAATTGACATAGACTGCTGATCAGAATAGAAAGTATCAAACTTTCTATTCTGATCTGCAGTCTATGTCAATTCCCACCCATAAAGTTCCCGAGGGGTCTGCAGTTAAGCGCTCCTTACGATTGTCATCGAATTCTTCTTATCGCCTTCACCTTTTGGCATCCCTATAACCGTGATTGCTGGCTTCGTGAGTAGTTTTTTTTCGAATATATTCAGTACTTTTTTGTTTTTACGATTTTATTACTTAAGTATTGGATATATTGATTAATTTGAGCAGCTAGGTATCTCAAATTTATTTGTCTAGCTGCTAATACTAATTATAAAAATTAATGTCAACTTTTTATTACTGTTAGGAAGCAATATGGTACAGAAGCCGTTAACTGGAACAACCACTCATCATACTGAACAACTTTCCCAAGCGTCAATTCGGGTTTCTTTATGAACTCTTCAATCACTTGATTAACCATTTTTTAATGTTTTTGTATGGAGCATCGAAGCTTATGGATTTTTAGAGAAAGTTTTTCAGTGTGATGGATATGTATAAACCCCCGTTAACGGCTACTAGAACAAATTTGTTCAACTCTATATAAAGGCTTTATCTTGTGAATCGCTAAGTACCGAGATATCTATACGACCTATTACAGTCACATAATATTTGAGCGTCGGTGGCATAACGGCTAGAGCCGCCGCCTCCTGTCCGGGCTGGAGGTCGTAGTTCGAATCCTGCCACATACCAACGTGATTTCGAATTTAGATATACGTTTATCCGACGCTCTTACGGTGAAGGAAAACATTCGCGAGGAAACCTGCACAGTGCACACGCCTGCGGAGAAACTCACAGGTTGTGTGAAGTCGACCAACCCGCACTAGGGCCGCGTGATCGACTAAGACCCGATAATTCAGGGTATAGACTCGAGCCCCTCGGTGGGGACGTATATGAGCTGATATGATCAATATTCGAGGATCGTACGTTTTCTTAAACCAATTGCAATAATGAAACCACATATCGAGGAGATTTTACTCCGTTTTATCGGTTTAAAACAAACACTGGCTGGCACGAACGCAAGCCCCTCACGCTTGGCTGCGCGCCAAACGCCGGGCCCATCTCCAATAGACGAGATTTTCCTGGCTAATGGCTATTGCAGCTAGAGATTACTTCAATAATAAATTATTAATAGTTATTGGCTACTCAATCTACTTTTTTAAAGATATTTTAAAGCAGGTGTAAAAACATATAGGTACTGACTTAATCTAATCCTGTTTGCTTTTAACTATAGGTATAATAGCTCTTTTTCCTTGTAGTTAATTTGTTTTTAATCTTTTAACGCCTTAAAATTTATGTAAGTAAATGATTTCATATTTCATTTTGACGTAAAACGACTTTTAAAGCCCATACAACCTCATTTCTTGGAACAAGCAAACCTCATTAGTTAATCACTCCTGGAGGAAAATTGAAAATGTTTCACGTTAAACCAACGGCGCCCAGCTCCACCAGATTTTTCTAATTCACGATTGGTAAGCCCTTGGCATCATATCACTGATGGTAGGCGACGATGATGCCGAAGATAAAAGCGGGCTTACCAAGATTCCCCAACGCAATGGGGAACTGGCTAACTGATTGTCAATAGAAAAACTTTGTCCTGTTTTTCTTTTTTTTAATATACAATTGGTAAGCCCTTGGCATCCCCTCCCTTGATGGTAAGTGACGATGATGTCGAAGATGGGAGCCGGCTTACCAAAATTCCCCAACGCAATGGGGAACTGGGTATCTCAATCTTATCTTCATGCCAGAACACATTAATGTTGTTAGCATTGATGTTTGGCGGCAAGACTTAGATAACATGGTAACATAGATACCCTTCCACCAACCAACCCGAGTCTTGCAAAGTTAGACTTCGCCAGGAATCGAACCTGCGACTTCCTGATGTGAATCTAATGGACCACGAAGGCGGTTGAAATTTTAGTCAAGTAAAAATTCAGAGAAGTTTCACAAGCGCTAGTCTGGCGTGCTAGTCAGGCCACATTATATGTAGCCACAGCAGTAGAGCCCATATGTAGGTACTAAATTATCTAAATATATCTAGGCACAAAGTATAGTGCGTTGTGGAAGGTCGCTCTGCGTATCGATCGTGGAATTAAACCTTACGTAATGGTAGGGTTGCTAGGTTGAGCTGGAATGGGATTTTCCTGAATGTTAGGTGTTTTCTGTAATCCTATGTCCTTCTGAGTTTTTTTTGACACTTGTCAAGATTTAGAAATAGTAATAATTTTTAATTGATAGGTAGGATGATTATTTCACTGCTGCGGTAAATAATTTAATATAAACAAGTAGCCATGAATAAGCAACCGCACTGGGCCCGCGTGGTCGACTACGGCCCGATCGCCCTAATTTAGGTCAGACATGAGCCCCTCGGTGGGGACGTATATGAGCAGATATGATGAAGAGCCATAAGCTAATAGACTAATGATTATGTCCTATAAGGAAGTAGGTACGAGGATTTCTTAAACTATCAACATATTAGCTAGAGACGTATCAGATAAAAGATTGATTGTTGATTATTATAGTATCTCTACGTATTAGCATTACGAAATTGTTTTTGATGTACTATAAGTGTAAAGAAATAAAAACTGAATTTATGTGATTAAGTTAAAGAAACTGATTGTGATAGTAACTGATTGTTAACGGGAGTATTACCACGGTTATAATTTTTATTTTTACCTCGATATTAAATATATAACGTAATACTTAATAACGTAATAAAAAAATATAACCTCGGTAATAATCTCGTAAACAATCAGTTAAGTATAGTAAATGACTACGAAATTGTGATATTAAAATAAAAAAAAAGTTATGTTTTTTTTACGTTACGTTAAACTATACTGATTTTGACGAAAATCTTTCATTTAAAACATCCCAAAAATAAACACGTTCCATCACTAGCACGTAGGTGCCGTATGCGGAATAAAATATTAAACTATAAATTATTCCTCTGACAGCACCTGAAAAAAAACCGGTGGGTGCCCAAAGTGGAATACCTAAGGTGCCATTAGCGCAGGTGCTATTTGAGCGGGTGCCGTCTGTGGAATACCTCGAGAAAAGACGTTCACTGCTGGGCATAGGCTTCCCCGAGTTGGAGGGGTTTCGCCGTAATCGCCACGCAAACACGAGGATGGTACACGTACTCATATAATGCCTATTGAATCTCACCTTGAAGGTCCCTAAATTATAGGAATCGGGGAACACTTACGCAGGCAAGGAGTTCCTGTCCCCATAATAAATGAAATAGTGTAACGCTTAGTGCGGATAGGTGGAACATCAACAACAAAGGGGTGCAACCCCTCTCTACGTCTCGTTGACCGACGGTGGAATGGAGCCGAAGGAATGAGGAATGAGATGAGAAATTTTTGCACACTCTCAGAAAATGAATTCGATAGAATACCGATACCTCCGTGGCGTAATGGTTAGTCCATTCGCTTCACACCAGGAGGTCGCGGGTTCGATTCCAGGCGGGGTCAACTTGTAAGACTCGGATTGGTTGGTGGCAGGGCATTTTCTAAGCCCGCCTGGCTAGCTACCACCATATTATCTAAGTCATGCCGCCAAACATCAGCGTTAACAACATTGATGTGTTCCGGCTTGAAGATAACATAGCTCTCCATTGCGTTGGGGAATCTTGGTAAGCCCACTTCCATCTTCGGCATCATCGTCACTTACCATCAGGTGAGATGGTGCCAAGGGCTTACCAATTGTGAATAAAATAAAAAAAAACAGGCGACTTCGCTTTTGAGCTTGATGTTGTTGACTAGCTCATCGTCACCAATGAGTCCCCGTGCGCGTCGGTCATGGCTGCGTCTATCTTATGATTTTAAACATAAAAATGATGAACAGTTTTTACCGCAAGCGCAACTGAACAAAAAAAAATATGAACAGTTTTTACCGCAAGGGCAACTAAACATAAAAATGATGAACAGATTTTACCGCAAGGGCAACTGAACAAAAAAAAATATGAACAGTTTTTACCGCAAGGGCAACTAAACATAAAAATGATGAACAGTTTTTACCGCAAGGGCAACTGAACAAAAAAAAATATGAACAGTTTTTACCGCAAGGGCAACTGAACAAAAAAAATATGAACAGTTTTTACCGCAAGGGCAACTGAACAAAAAAAATTATGAACAGTTTTTACCGCAAGGGCAACTAAACATAAAAATGATGAACAGTTTTTACCGCAAGGGCAACTGAACAAAAAAAATTATGAACAGTTTTTACCGCAAGGGCAACTAAACATAAAAATGATGAACAGTTTTTACCGCAAGGGCAACTGAACAAAAAAAATTATGAACAGTTTTTACCGCAAGGGCAACTAAACATAAAAATGATGAACAGTTTTTACCGCAAGGGCAACTGAACATAAAAAAAATGAACAGTTTTTACCGCAAGGGCAACTAAACATAAAAATGATGAACAGTTTTTACCGCAAGGGCAACTGAACAAAAAAAATTATGAACAGTTTTTACCGCAAGGGCAACTAAACATAAAAATGATGAACAGTTTTTACCGCAAGGGCAACTGAACAAAAAAAATTATGAACAGTTTTTACCGCAAGGGCAACTAAACATAAAAATGATGAACAGTTTTTACCGCAAGGGCAACTGAACAAAAAAAAAATGAACAGTTTTTACCGCAAGGGCAACTAAACATAAAAATGATGAACAGTTTTTACCGCAAGGGCAACTAAACATAAAAATGATGAACAGTTTTTACCGCAAGGGCAACTGAACAAAAAAAATTTGAACAATTTTTACCGCAAGGGCAACTGAACCAAAAAAAATATGAAAAGTTTTTACTGCAAGGGCAACTGAATGAAATTGGCAAATGCGTTACTCCTAATTTAAAAGAAAAGATGGTGTTTTAAAAATTATACGGTAGCAATTTTTACGACTGACATTGTGGAGGTTCGTTCAAAAGCTTTCGTTTTGCTCCCACCCCTTCCCACCCTTTTCATTAGGGAGGAGGGGGCGGAGCGGGGGATGTGAGGTGATGTTATGCAACTGTGACCTAGATCTAGATCCAGGCAGCAAAGAGCCCGATTCACTTTCTTAAAATAGATAAGTGGTTTTGTCTTTATCCACAATTGTAAGCCCTTGAGATCATACATGTGAGAGGTGGTGCAAGCACCCGACTTTTTACTCAAGACTTGGTTCATACAAAACCCGGGTAAATATCCGATTTTTGGTTGAAACCCGGGTGGGTTGTTCGAGTTTTTTGCCCACTGCCCATTGCCCATCTGTGTTTCCCTTGATGGTAAATAGGTACGTGACGATGATGTTGAAAATGGTAGCGGGCTTACCAAGATGCCCCAACGCAATCGAATCTTATAAAAATTTTGACCAATCCGGGAATCTGACTAACTTAATGTCAAGGGAATATACTAACTACTACGCCGCGAAGGCGGTTATATGTATGTATGTAGTTTACGGTGCATTTAGTAGAATCTTCAGTGTTTTATTAAATAGTACAGTGATCTTAGTAAAAATGGAAAACATTTTTTTTTACATAAAATGCAAGGTGAGTTTTGATGGCGGATCATCATCATCATATCAGCCGAAAAACGTCCACTGCTGGACAAAGGCCTCCCCCCAAGGATTTCCACGACGACCGGCCCTGCGCTGCCCGCATCCATCGGCTTCCCGCGATCTTCACCAGGTGGTAGGTCCGCCGCGTGGGAGGCCTGCCTACACTATGTTTTCTGGTGCGTGGTCGCTACTTGAGAACTTTACGACCCCAACGGCCATCTGTTCTACGAGCTATGTGCCCTGCCCACTGCCACTTTAGTTTAGCGATTCTGTGAGCTATGTCGGTGGACCGATAGCGGCCTCCCGCGACCTTCACCAGGTCATCGTTCCACCGAGTGGAAGGCCTTCCTACGCTACGTTTTCCGGTGCGTGGTCGCCAATCGAGAACTTTACTGTCCCAACGGCCATCCGTTCTACGAACTATGTGCCCCGCCCACTGCCACTTAAATTTAGCTATTATAAAAATTGTTTAAAAGTTTGAGAGCAAGTTAATGCCACCTTTTCTACAACGTATACGAGGGCGGTTTGATAAATTCATGACTTTGGAAATAAGAAACACTCTTTTTACATATATATTTTTTTAATTTTCTACATAATCTCCTTTCAACTCTACGCACTTAGTCCAGCGATGTTCCAACCTCTTACACCCATCAAAAAAATATTTTGACGAAAATCTTTGCCCGCCAAGCCATTTCTTCAGGTTTGGGAAGAGGAAAAAGTCGCAGGGGGCTAAATCTGGCGAATACGGAGGGTGTGGCAATAATTCGTATCCTAATTCGAAAATTTTTGATGTCGCGATTGCAGACGAGTGGGCCGGTGCATTATCCTGATGAAATAGAATTTTTTTCTTTACTAGATGCGGTCGTTTCTTGATCAACTTTTCATTGAATCTATCTAACAATGAAGCATAGTAAGCTCCGGTTATTGTCTTGCCTTTATCCAAAAAATCGATGTAAATAACCCCTTGGCTGTCCCAAAAGACTGTGGCCATCACTTTACCAGCTGAGCAAACAGTTTTTGTCTTCTTTGGGGCACGTTCCCCGGTAGAAGTCCATTGCTTCGACTGTTGCTTAGTCTCTGGTGTATAATGATGGACCCACGTTTCGTCAACTGTTATGTACCGACGCATAAACTCACTCGGATTGCGATTAAACATGGCTAGGCAATCCTCAGAAGCTGTTACACGATTTCGTTTCTGGTCGACTGTTAGTAAACGCGGCACCCATCTTCCAGAAAGCTTTTTCATGCCCAGAATATCATGCAAAATATAAAAAACTCGTTCAGTCGAGATGTGCACAGCATCACTTATTTCGCGTATCTTCACTCGACGGTCTGCCTAAACAATATTATGTATTTTATTAACCATGCCCTCCGTAGTGACCTCAATCGGCCTTCCTGGGCGCTCCGCGTCATTAGTGGTAGTACGTCCACAACGAAATTCAGTGAACCACTTATGTACCATCCCATGAGAAGGCGCAGAATCACCATAATACTTTTTCAATTTGTCTTTGGTCTTCTTAATTGTTTTACCACGTAAAAAATAGTGTTTAATTAGCACTCGAAACTCGTTTTTCTCCATTTTCAAAGAATACTTAGAAGTCGCCTAACTTTTTTGTTTCTAAAAAGCTTGTTTTCGTGCCCAATTTGAAAAAAGAAATTTGAAAAAAGAACGGCATGCGCTTCGTAGTGAGTTTCCAAATATGAGACAAAAAAAAAATATTAAAAAAGTTTTTATTCAACCTTAAAGTCATTGAGTTGTCAAACTGCCCTCGTATCTACGCGATACGAAATATTAAATTCGATAAGTAAAAAATGCACATACAAAACAAATAAACACAAAAGAAAATCGCTTGAAAAAACTGTAAATAATAATATTAATGTACACTGAAAGTAATTAGGTTTACCTAATAAAAATAATAGGACGCGAAAGCATTAAGTAAATTAACGTGGTTCAAGGCCCACGAATCGTTCCAAGAAGAGATATGCTATATATAAGGGGAGGTAGATAGGTTACATGCGTCTAAAAAGTGAAGCAAAAAAATGATGCCAATTGGCATCTCTTTACTTAGTAACATTCGGTGCAATAGAAGGGAACTACCTATAACATTGTGTGTGTTGGCTTCGATTTCCAAATGTTGTTTGTTAGTGCATAACCCATCTAGGTAACAAAACTCTGGTTCCAAGTATAAATATTGCTAAAACGAAACGCAATCACTAAAACATGAAAACAATATGACACGAGAAGTTAAAAGTACACACGAGAAGTTAGTTATATAATACCTATGAATTGGCCGATTCAGTTTTTGAAGTGCAATGCCAATTTTTATTGAAAATAAAAAAGTAATTGTTTTTTTTTATTGACCTTATGGTAACACTACTTATGGTCTTTTATGAGTAACTAGTGGCATGTCTTTCATGTTCCAATCCCCTGAGCTATGTACCATTTAGTGGAACAAAGACGTTTTCTTAGTGGTCAGATGGGGCAATAAGACTAGTTCATCTTCTTGAATTTTCCTGAAAGTGACGAAATCTTATGCGGGGTATTCCCAAATATGCCATTAGTAACAAATAAACTGCTGCCGTAACTCTAGAGCTTTAAAATTTAAAATGTGTATTTCTTGCCTCAATATTCAGGCAATTTTTTTTTACAATCGGCAATTTCATAGGTAGAGACCTAATATAATTATTGAATTTATCATTAAGGCCTTTATTAAGAGAAAGGCCAGTTCACACGGACAGCACCTGGTCACGAGTATAACCCGAGAGTAAACCATATTTTCGCTATTACACTAAACTTATTTCATCATCAACATATCAGGCAAAAGACTCCCACTGTTCGACAAAGGTCTCCTCAAGAATTTTCACAACGACCGGTTTTGCGCTGCCCGCATTCAGCGGCTTCCCGCGACCTTCACTATCTAATTAATTTATTAAAAATATTAATATTTTTTATAAATAACCTTCAAAGAAAATTAAAATAAAAAAAAAGAAAACTTAATTTAAGACTTCAAATGTGAGTTTGTTGAGTAATAGGTATAAAAATATTCATTTTTTAAATCATAACATAAATATATAGGACTTACATCAGGTAGTTGATAAAAATGCCGAGGTACCAAAGCGCGAATACGATGATCCCTTCCCCCATTGTTTAAATGGGTGATGATGGTTCGATCTACGACAAACAAGCAGTATATTTTGTATAGGTTTCTTCTGTATAAAAAAACCGGTCAGATGCAAGTTGGACACGCGCAAAGTACTTAGGGTTCCGTAATCTTTTTCAAAAATAAATGTATTATTTCAATAAAGACTATTTTTTTATGATTTAATAACAAATGTATAGTTTTCAAATTTTTCCCTGTACTTGTAGTATAAGACGGTATTACTTGCCAAATTTTATAGTTCTAGGTCATATCAACGGAAAATACCCTATGAATTTTAATTCCCTTGAAAGTGTCAAAATATAGGTTTTTTGCGGCATAAACGGCCGTATCTTTTTACGTTAACTTAGAAGTTTGATTTTTTTCACAGCTTCATGGGACTAAATACCTATATGGTTTTAATTTTAACTCGATACCACCACGCGTTCCCGACATAAAGTGTCTTGACAGACAGACGGAGGACGGACGGGCAACAAAGTGATCCTATAAGGGTTCCGTTTTTTCCTAAGGGAACCCTAAAAAACACGTGAAAAATTATTTGAGTATAACATCAGCATAAGAAACAAAAAAAAATTTCAAGTAACCTATACTTCCATAATTCGTAGAAAAAAAAATGAACCTTTAAATCACGTGAGGTTCGATAGGGGGAGGGAGCGTCACGAAAAAATTACGACAGGTCACGTTTTGGGGGTATAAGGGACTTCACGTGCATTTTTCTACAGTGAACGAACAAAGAAAAAATCTACCACAAGAGTAGATAGATTTTTTCAGTTTCATTAAAAATAAATATTCATATGTTAAATACTTCAAAATAGCGAGTCTATTTTACGACATTTTGGCGCGCATGGCCTTGACAGCAATGAATTAAAATAATTTTCGAAAAACCTAAAAACTATTAGGTACAAACTTTTAATATTGCATTGTCACGCGATATACAAATGCATGCAAAGTTTCAGCTTGATTGGAAACCGGGAAGTTAATTAATCAAAAGCTTGTAAAAATACACGTGAGGTTGTAAGGGGGGGGGGGGGAGCCAAGAACCTTACCTTAAAAATTATAAAAAAGAACTACACATAGGTGGCCAATGATTTTCACCAAGGAGATGTATATTGAAAAAATTAGCCGCCAATTCGAAATAGTTTCAGGAAAAAAGAGATTGTATTTCTGTGGCTACCAATTTTCGGAACCTAGGTATTATTAACAATGCTTAGGCTTTACATCATTGCAATTTCCTGTTAGAGAACTACACAAAATACAAAAATACAAATCTGTGATATGTGGTTCAACTAGTGGAGGGAAGACTGGCAAACAGGTGGTAATATATACCTGCGCGACCGAGCGCTGCTCGGAGTCCCCTAGGCATATATAGGTTCCTTCCGTGGTTCAACTAGTGGAGGGAAGGCTGGCAAACAGGTGGTAATGTATACCTGCGCGACCAAGCGTTGCTCGGAGTCTCCTAGGCATATATAGGTTCCTTCCGTGGTTCAACTAGTGGAGGGAAGGCATGCAAACAGGTGGTAATGTATACCTGCGCGACCGAGCGTTGCTCGGAGTCCCCTAGGCATATATAGGTTCCTTCCGTGGTTCAACTAGTGGAGGGAAGGCTGGCAAACAGGTGGTAATGTATACCTGCGCGACCGAGCGCTGCTCGGAGTCCCCTAGGCATATATAGGTTCCTTCCGTGGTTCAACTAGTGGAGGGAAGGCTGGCAAACAGGTGGTAATGTATACCTGCGCGACCAAGCGTTGCTCGGAGTCTCCTAGGCATATATAGGTTCCTTCTGTGGTTCAACTAGTGAAGGGAAGACTGGCAAACAGGTGGTAATGTATACCTGCGCGACCGAGCGTTGCTCGGAGTCTCCTAGGCATATATAGGTTCCTTCTGTGGTTCAACTAGTGAAGGGAAGACTGGCAAACAGGTGGTAATGTATACCTGCGCGACCGAGCGCTGCTCGGAGTCCCCTAGGCATATATAGGTTCCTTCCGTGGTTCAACTAGTGGAGGGAAGGCTGGCAATCAGGTGGTAATGTATACCTGCGCGACCAAGCGTTGTTTGGAGTCTCCTAGGCATATATAGGTTCCTTCCGTGGTTCAACTAGTGGAGGGAAGGCTGGCAAACAGGTGGTAATATATACCTGCGCGACCGAGCGCTGCTCGGAGTCCCCTAGGCATATATAGGTTCCTTCCGTGGTTCAACTAGTGGAGGGAAGGCTGGCAAACAGGTGGTAATATATACCTGCGCGACCGAGCGCTGCTCGGAGTCCCCTAGGCATATATAGGTTCCTTCCGTGGTTCAACTAGTGGAGGGAAGGCTGGCAAACAGGTGGTAATGTATACCTGCGCGACCGAGCGCTGCTCGGAGTCCCCTAGGCATATATAGGTTCCTTCTGTGGTTCAACTAGTGGAGGGAAGGCTGGCAAACAGGTGGTAATGTATACCTGCGCGACCAAGCGTTGCTCGGAGTCTCCTAGGCATATATAGGTTCCTTCTGTGGTTCAACTAGTGAAGGGAAGACTGGCAAACAGGTGGTAATGTATACCTGCGCGACCGAGCGTTGCTCGGAGTCTCCTAGGCATATATAGGTTCCTTCCGTGGTTCAACTAGTGCAGGGAAGGCTGGCAAACAGGTGGTAATATATACCTGCGCGACCGAGCGCTGCTCGGAGTCCCCTAGGCATATATAGGTTCCTTCCGTGGTTCAACTAGTGGAGGGAAGGCTGGCAAACAGGTGGTAATATATAACTGCGCGACCGAGCGCTGCTCGGAGTCCCCTAGGCATATATAGGTTCCTTCCGTTGTTCAACTAGTGGAGGGAAGGCTGGCAAACAGGTGGTAATGTATACCTGCGCGACCGAGCGCTGCTCGGAGTCCCCTAGGCATATATAGGTTCCTTCCGTATAGGTTCCTTCCGTGGTTCAACTAGTGGAGGGAAGGCTGGCAAACAGGTGGTAATGTATACCTGCGCGACCAAGCGTTGCTCGGAGTCTCCTAGGCATATATAGGTTCCTTCTGTGGTTCAACTAGTGAAGGGAAGACTGGTAAACAGGTGGTAATGTATACCTGCGCGACCGAGCGCTGCTCGGAGTCCCCTAGGCATATATAGGTTCCTTCCGTGGTTCAAATAGTGGAGGGAAGGCTGGCAAACAGGTGGTAATGTATACCTGCGCGACCAAGCGTTGCTCGGAGTCTCCTAGGCATATATAGGTTCCTTCTGTGGTTCAACTAGTGAAGGGAAGACTGGCAAACAGGTGGTAATGTATACCGGCGCGACCGAGCGTTGCTCGGAGTCTCCTAGGCATATATAAAATTTGTAATTTTTATAATATTTAATTTATAATTTGTAATTTTTATAATATTTAATTTGTAATTTTTATAATATTTAATTTATAATTTGTATTTTTGTAATTTATAATTTGTAATTTTTATAATATTTAATTTATAATTTTTATAATTTGTAATTTTTATAATTTATAATTTGTAATTTTTGTAATTTTTTAATATTTAATTTATGATTTTATAATTTTTATAATTTGTTATTTTTATATTTAATTTATAATTTGTAATTTTTATAATATTTAATTTGTAATTTTTATAATATTTAATTTATAATTTTTATAATTTGTAATTTTTATAATATTTAATTTTTAATTTTTATAATTTGTTATTATTATAATATTTAATTTATTTTTGTAATTTTTATAATATTTAATTTATAATTTGTAATTTATAATTTTTAGTTTGTAATTTAAATAATATTTAATTTATAATTTTTATAATGTAATTTTTATATTTAATTTATAATTTGTAATTTTTATAATATATAATTTACAATATTTATAATATTTAATTTATAATTTGTAATTTTTATAATATTTAATTTATAATTTGTAATTTTTATAATATATAATTTACAATATTTATAATATTTAATTTATAATTTGTAATTTTTATAATATTTAATTTATAATTTGTAATTTTTATAATAATTAATTTATAATTTGTAATTTTTATATTTAATTTATAATTTTTATAATTTGTAATTTTTATATTTAATTTATTTTTGTAATTTTTATAATATTTAATTTATAATTTGTAATTTTTATAATTTGTAATTAATATAATATTTAATTTATAATTTGTTATTTTTATATTTAATTTATAAAATTTTATAATTTGTAATTTTTATAATATTTAATTTATAATTTTTATAATTTGTAATGTTTATAATATTTAATTTATAATTTGTAATTTTTATAATATTTAATTTATAATTTGTAATTTTTATAATTTGTAAGTTTCATAATATTTAATTCATAATTTTTATAATTTGTAATTTTTATAATATCTAATTTATAATTTGTAATTTTTTTAATTTATAATTTGTAATTTTTATATTTAATTTATAATTTTTATAATTTGTAATTTTAATAATATTTAATTTATAATTTTTATAATGTAATTTTTATAATATTTAAATATATTTTGTAATTTTTATAATATATAATTTATAATATTTAATTTATAATTTGTATTTTTTTTAATTTATAATTTGTAATTTTTATAATATTTAATTTATATTATTTTAATATTTAATTTATAATTTGTAATTTTTATAATATTTAATTTATAATTTTTATAATTTGTAATTTTTATAATATTTAATTTATTTTTGTAATTTTTATAATATTTAATTTATAATTTGTAATTTTTATAATTTGTAATTTATATAATATTTAATTTATAATTTGTTATTTTTATAATATTTAATTTATAATTTGTAATTTTTATAATATTTAATTTATAATTTGTAATTTTTATAATATTTAATTTATAATTTTTATAATGTAATTTTTATAATATTTAATTTATAATTTGTAATTTTTATAATATTTGATTTATAATTTTTAGTTTGTAATTTTAATAATATTTAATTTATAATTTTTATAATGTAATTTTTATAATATTTAATTTATAATTTTTAAAATATATAAAATATAATTTTTATAATATTTAATTTATAATTTGTATTTTTTTTAATTTATAATTTGTAATTTTTATAATATTTAATTTATAATTTGTAATTTTTATAATATAATTTATAATTTGTAATTTTTATAATATTTAATTTATATTTAATTTATAATTTGTAATTATTATAATATTTAATTTATAATTTGTAATTTTTATAATTTGTAATTTTTATAATTTGTAATTTTTATAATATTTTATTTATAATTTTTATAGTTTGTAATTTTAATAATATTTAATTTATAATTTGTAATTTTTATAATATTTAATTTGTAATTTTTATAATATTTAATTTATAATTTGTAATTTTTATAGTTTGTAATTTTTTAATATTTAATTTATAATTTGTATTTTTGTAATTTATAATTTGTAATTTTTATAATATTTATAATATAATTTGTAATTTTTATAATATTTAATTTATAATTTTTAAATTTAATAATTTTTATATTTAATTTATAATTTGTAATTATTATAATATTTAATTTATTTTTGTAATTTTTATAATATTTAATTTATAATTTTTATAATATTTAATTTATAATTTGTAATTATTATAATATTTAATTTATTTTTGTAATTTTTATAATATTTAATTTATAATTTGTAATTTTTATAATTTGTAATTTTCATAATATTTAATTCATAATTTTTATAATTTGTAATTTTTATAATATCTAATTTATAATTTGTAATTTTTTTAATTTATAATTTGTAATTTTTATATTTAATTTATAATTTTTATAATTTTTATAATTTGTAATTTTTATAATATTTAATTTATAATTTTTATAATTTGTAATTTTTATAATATTTAATTTATAATTTTTATAATTTGTAATTTTTATAATATTTAATTTATTTTTGTAATTTTTATAATATTTAATTTATAATTTTTATAATTTGTAATTTTTATAATATATAATTTATAATTTTTATAATATTTAATTTATAATTTTTATAATTTGTAATTTTTATAATATTTAATTTATAATTTGTAATTTTTATAATATTAAATTTATAATTTTTATAATGTAATTTTTATATTTAATTTATAATTTGTAATTTTTATAATATTTGATTTATAATGTTTAGTTTGTAATTTTAATAATATTTAATTTATAATTTTTATAATGTAATTTTTATAATATTTAATTTATAATTTTTAAAATATATAAAATATAATTTTTATAATATTTAATTTATAATTTGTAATTTTTTTAATTTATAATTTGTAATTTTTATAATATATAATTTTTAATTTTTATAATATATAAAATATATAAAATATAATTTTTATAATATTTAATTTATAATTTGTAATTTTTATAATATTTAATTTATAATTTGTAATTTTTATAATATAATTTATAATTTGTAATTTTTATAATATTTAATTTATAATTTGTAATTTTTATAATATTTAATTTATAATTTGTAATTTTTATAATTTGTAATTTTTATAATATTTTATTTATAATTTTTATAGTTTGTAATTTTAATAATATTTAATTTATAATTTTTATAATTTGTAATTTTTATAATATTTAATTTATAATTTGTAATTTTTATAATATTTAATTTGTAATTTTTATATTTAATTTATAATTTGTAATTTTTATAATATTTGATTTATAATTTTTAGTTTGTAATTTTTATAATATTTAATTTATAATTTGTAATTTTTATATTTTGTAATTTTTATAATATTTTATTTATTTTTGTAATTTTTATAATATTTAATTTATAATTTGTTATTTTTATAATATTTAATTTATAATTTTTATAATTTGTAATTTTTATAATATTTAATTTATAATTTGTAATTTTTATAATATTTAATTTATAATTTTTATAATTTGTAATTTTTATAATATTTAATTTATAATTTGTAATTTTTTTAATTTATAATTTGTAATTTTTATGATGTAATTTTTATAATATTTAATTTATAATTTGTAATTTTTATAATATATAATTTATAATTTGTAATTTTTATAATATTTAATTTATAATTTTTATAATATTTAATTTATAATTTGTAATTTTTATAATATTTAATTAATAATTTGTAATTTTTATAATATTTAATTTATAATTTTTATATTTAATAATTTTGTTATTTAATTTATAATTTGTAATTATTATAATATTTAATTTATAATTTGTAATTTTTATAATATTTTATTTATAATTTTTATAGTTTGTAATTTTAATAATATTTAATTTATAATTTTTATAATATTTAATTTATAATTTTTATAATATTTAATTTGTAATTTTTATAATATTTAATTTATAATTTGTAATTTTTATAGTTTGTAATTTTTATAATATTTAATTTATATTTTTTATAATTTGTAATTTTTATAATATATAATTTATAATTTGTAATTTTTATAATATTTAATTTGTAATTTTTATAATATTTAATTTATAATTTTTATAATTTGTAATTTTTATAATATTTAATTTATAATTTTAATAATTTGTAATTATTATAATATTTAATTTATTTTTGTAATTTTTATAATATTTAATTTATAATTTGTAATTATTATAATATTTAATTTATTTTTGTAATTTTTATAATATTTAATTTATAATTTTTATAATATTTAATTTATAATTTGTATATATTATAATATTTAATTTATTTTTGTAATTTTTATAATATTTAATTTGTAATTTGTAATTTTTATAATATTTGATTTATAATTTTTAGTTTGTAATTTTTATAATATTTAATTTATAATTTGTAATTTTTATAATATTTGATTTATAATTTTTAGTTTGTAATTTTAATAATATTTAATTTATAATTTTTATAATGTAATTTTTATAATATTTAATTTATAATTTTTAAAATATATAAAATATAATTTTTATAATATTTAATTTATAATTTGTAATTTTTTTAATTTATTATTTGTAATTTTTATAATTTGTAATTTTTATAATATTTAATTTATAATTTGTAATTTTTATAATATTTAATTTATAATTTTTATAATTTGTAATTTTTATAATATCTTATTTATAATTTGTAATTTTTATAATATTTAATTTATAATTTTTATAATTTGTAATTTTTATAATATTTAATTTGTATTTTTTATAATTTTTAATTTTTATAATATTTAATTTATAATTTTTATAATTTGTAATTTTTATAATATTTAATTTATAATTTTTATAATTTGTAATTTTTTATAATATTTAATTTATAATTTGTAATTTTTATAATATTTAATTTATAATTTTTATAATTTGTAATTTTTATAATATCTTATTTATAATTTGTAATTTTTATAATATTTAATTTATAATTTTTTTAATTTGTAATTTTTATAATATTTAATTTGTAATTTTTATAATTTTTAATTTTTATAATATTTAATTTATAATTTTTATAATTTTATAATATTTAATTTATAATTTTTATAATTTGTAATTTTTTATAATATTTAATTTATAATTTGTAATTTTTATAATATTTAATTTATAATTTGTAATTTTTATAATATTTAATTTATAATTTGTAATTTTTATATTTTGTTATTTTTTATAATATTTAATTTATAATTTAATTTTTTTATAATTTGTAATTTTTATAATATTTAATTTATAATTTGTAATTTTTATGTTTAATTTATAATTTGTAATTTTTATAATATTTAATTTATAATTTGTAATATATTTACAATATTTAATTTATAATTTGTAATTTTTATAATATTTAATTAATAATTAGAAATTTTTATAATTTATAATTTTTATAATATTTAATTTATTATTTTTATAATTTGTAATTTTTATAATATTTAATTTGTAATTTGTAATTTTTATAATTTGTAATTTTTGTAATATTTAATTTATAATTTTTATAATTTGTAATTTTTATAATATTTAATTCATAATTTGTAATTTTTATAATATTTAATTTATAATTTTTATAATTTGTAATTTATATTTAGACCAAGATATCATAATGAACAACTTTCCCCAAAGGACACGTAGTCGATTCGCAAAAAATGGACATGACATCATCTCACCTGATGGTTAGTGACGATATGCCAAAAATGGAAGCGGGCTTACCAAAACTTCCCAACGTAATGCGGAATTGGTTACCATAACTTCAAGCTGGAAAACATTAATGCTGTTAGCAGTGATTCTTGGCGGCAATACTTCGTTAAGATCGTGGTTGTTAGCCAGGTGTCCTTAGAAAATGCTCTTCCACCAACCAGTCATACAAATTTAAAAGACGCCGCCGGGAATCGAACCCGCGGCCTCCTAATGTAAAGCTAATGGACTAAAACATTATGTCAAGGAGGAGGCTAAAGGCTATATAATCCTTGGGGGAGGCCTTTTTCCAGCAGAGGATGATTTTCGGCTAAAAGGCTATAAAAAGCTGATCAATTTGTTGATACGTCGGGTCGCCTGGGGAAATTTGTTTAAGAAAAAAGTGTGTACACCAATTTAGTTATACCTGTCCTAGTTTTTAGGGTTCCGTACACAAAGGGTACAAAACGGGGCCCTATTACTAAGACTCCGCTGTCCGTCCATCTTCACCAGGCTGTATTTCATGAACAGTGATAGCTGACAATTGAAATTTTCAGTTGATGTATTTCTGTTGCCGCTATAAAAACAAATACCAAAAATTTGAAAAAATAAGTCTCCATACAAAAAACGGTTTTTTTTAAACGTGAAGAAACTAGCGCCATCTAGTACGATGGTACGGAACCCTTTGTGCGCGGATCTGACTCGCACTTTACCGGTTTTTTTTAATACTATACCTAATTTCAAGACTAGCAGGCACGAGTTAGCCACTAAGCCAATAAGAGATACTTATGTTTAATTAAATGTATTGTGACAAATTAACAGAGACACTTTATATGTACTTACGTGGAATACTTTAGCCTGGTTACTTTGAGGCCTCATTACAAAATAGAATCAACAGTAATTTATCATTTATCAACATTTCATGATTTGATTATTTGCCACGAAATGATTTGCATTTTTTATTTGTTCCATTCTGTGCTGTTTTTGTGGAACTTTGATGATTTTGTACTAACGGAAATTACAAGTGTTTATTTACGTGCCATTTTGAATGACGGACTAATGACTGAGTTTTTTTTACGCTAGCATGTGATTTGTTGCAACTTTGTACTTAGAATATTAAAAACTACTCGTTACTTTTTGTAAGAAGTTTCTGTATCAAAGCGTTTAAGAAGATTTATACAGGTAATCTATTGACACACACAGATACTTTCCCCACAGAGAGTCGAACGCATTGGAACACCTCTTGTAAGATCCTGGAAGCCTAGTACTCTTAAAACTAACCTTGAACTTAACAGCCCCAAGCAACTCTCGCTTGCACGTTTGGCTCAGGCGTAACGTGACAATGACGTCACGTAACGGGATAATGACGTCACACTTTTTCGTAAATGCAGCCCGTGTCAATTTATAAGTCGATATCACGTCAATAAAGACTAGATACAAGTAACCCTTTTAAATATCACTGAAACACAGCTGTATATAATTTCTTTGCTAAAGGATTGAAACTCTTACTTTGTCTAGGGTGTTAGTTCATAACCCTAAATCAGAAATATCAGGCTGTCCCAGTAAAGTGATATCAGCTGAGGCAACAAGGGTAAGAAAATGTAAGAAAGCGAAAGCGATACTACCATTCACCCAGAAACAGTGCGCATTGTGCAATGCCTTTGAATGCGAACCTTGCCTGCACTGCAATCACAATTTTCCACCAAATCTTCCTTCAAAAGTACTGGTTCGAATCTGGACGGCCAATGCACAATGTACCAATAAGTATATACAAGATGTTTCATCTTACGAAGGCAGGCGAGCCTCACTTTTATTACTTGTAGTTGTGAATTTGGGGCGTATAGACAAGCGTGTTTTGTGTGTAACTGATGACACTGAGCACTCAAGCTTACGCACACAACAAACAATGTGCATGAGCACTTACACCCACAATAAAGACTAACCTGCG
The DNA here is from genome assembly GCA_947284805.1 of Coleophora flavipennella. Taxonomy (NCBI): domain Eukaryota; kingdom Metazoa; phylum Arthropoda; class Insecta; order Lepidoptera; family Coleophoridae; genus Coleophora; species Coleophora flavipennella. Next base: position 4,956,023 of record OX369266.1, read on the forward strand.
GTCGTGAGATAAAACATCTTATACGTACTTGAAGTGACTTCTTTAACTGTAGAAGGAAAACATAGTGAGGAAACCTGCACATCTGATGATAGTCCTAGCCGTTTTCGGCTACAGCGAATGCAGAGTTGTCCGGCTTAGCTGCAGGCGTCCCGCTGAATGCAGTTGTGAATAATGATAGCGATGCCTACGTCCGTAGATGTTAATATAATAGAGGTCGCGGGTTCGATTCCCGGCAGAGTCTAACTTTGTAAAATTCGTTTTGGTTGGTGGAACGGCATTTTCCAAGCCCGCCTGGCTAGCTACCACTATCTTGTCTAAGTCTTGCCGCCAAACATCAATGCTAACAACATTGATGTGTTCCGGCTTGAAGATAAGATAGCCAGTTCGCCACTACAATGGGGAATCTTAGTAAAGCCTGCTTCCATCTTCGGCATCATCGTCACTTACCATCAGGTGAGATGATGCCAAGGGCTTACCAATTGTGAATAAAAAAAACCGCCGTCTCTCCTTTTTGGATAGAACGCTTCATAAACCCATACAATAGATAAATTGTAGAAGTGAATTATCATATAAGGTAGTTCTTATGAGGATTTCGAAGTAGATACCTGATAATATTGATAGATTCCTTTCCTTGTAAAATTCACTAGAAAATAGTAAAAAAAACCACACACACCTACATCAAGACCTTTGCATTAGGTGGATTGTGATTTGATATGTGACTGAAGTATCTACTGGGCCATGATGTGTCAAAAAAAATAGTTGGTTAGTCGTTATTGTGCTAGGAACCTTTGCGGTTGTCTGTATAAAGATTTTGAATTTGTAAATTTCTACCTAATTTTCCGAGTCATAGCAATTTTTTTTTAAATTAAGTTTGAGTGTGTTTGGCTGCACCTTACCTGATGGTAACACGCAACAGTGATGTTGCAACAGCGATAAGTTCACTATCGATAGTTGACCTTGAAAAACAAGTCGATAGCGCGATAGTCCTATTGTAATATTGACATGCTGTAATACTATCGATAGTGAAAATCAGGCGATACTATTGTTTTTGTCGATACTATCGAAGTACGATACTATCTTCAAAAAAGTCGTTACTATCGATACTATTTATGATCTATCGGCGCGTTCCAATAGTATCGATAGTTTTGCTTTAGTAACTATCGACGTATTTTCGATACTATCGACTGAAAATAAGTTAGGAGCAAGCAATAGTATCGTAAAATGTTCGACTATCGATAGGGCAAAACGATATCAATAGTGTTTGTACTGATGCTATCGATAGTATAGATACTATTGGTATTTAGCAATAGTATTACTTTTCTTTATCAATCGATACTATCGATAATATCGTCAAGGGTCAATAGTATCGATATGACTATCGATAGTATGATTGATTTTCATGCCTATGATAGTATCACGATACTATCGATAGACTATCGCTATCGCAACATCACTAAACGCAAGCTATTCACTCATTAACAATCCATAAACGTCCCCACAGCTGGGGCACCGATCTCTTCCCAAATTGGGGAACGTTAGGCTATACTCCACATACGAGGGCCAAGTGCGGGTTTGATGGAGTTTGTACGGCTAGTGGCAGACCCCACTGTCAGACGTTTTTCGAGCCGCCTATAAGGCATCTGAGACGGCTTGACGATTGCAATCTAGTGATAACAACCGGCATCAGCGGCTTAATGTGCCTTGCGAACCAAGAAAACGGTAGAAAAAATTCCATCCCATCAGGTAATTACCGTGATTCTGGCCAGTTAACCTGCGTGATCGACCCCAACCACGGAAGCCGTGCTGAGCCGCAATCGCTTCGAGCAAACAGTACAACCAATAAAATGTTATCATTATAGGAACTTTATGAGTCTAGAATAGGTTTACTGAGTAAATGTCTAAATATTAATTAAATACACATGTTAACATAAAATATAATATTTATTAAACAACATATTAAAAATATATCTGTCTTTATATTTAACTATCCCATTTTATTTTTACTTATTACACCATTATTTTTATAGTGCAGCCATTCATGATGACCGCTAAGGCTTTACGCTATTTCACTATTTACACTTTGTTTTTTTTAATCATATCAGCTCATATTCAACCCCACCGAGGGGCTCGAGCCTACCCTAAATTAGGTCCATCGGGCCTTAGTCGACCACGCAGGCCCAGCGCGGGACTTCACACACAACCTTCGAGTTTCTTCGCAGGCGTGTGCAAGGTTCCTCACAATGTTTTCCTTCACCGTAAGAGCGTCGGATAAACGTACATATGAAATATAAACTCGAAAATACATCAGTACGTGGCAGGGTTCGAACCACGATCTCCTAGACAGGAGATAGCGGCCCTACGTTTGTCAAAATATTGTAAGCAAAAGGCAGTATAACCCGCGCAGATAAGAATAGATCTGAAACTGAAGTGCCGCTCGCATGCTATCTACCCTAACTGCCCTACGGTAGGGTATGTAGTGTGAGCGAGATAGCATGCGAGCGGCACTTCATTTTCAGATCTATTCTCTATCTGCGCGGGTTATACATTTTATCTGCGAGTTATTCTTCAAACAAACAAAAAACTTAACGTACTAAAATAGTAAAATAGTGTCTCGTCTCATATGTCTTAGCGGTCATCATAAAAAGGGCCCTACGTTAGTTTAGTAGCTTGGCATAAAATCTTAACATTATTTATTTAAAGTTATTTTAACCCTACAGAACAATTATACAAAAATAGAATACCTGAATGTTGAGCAAACTGATTGTTTTTCAAGTGTGTATATTTTTCAACTTATCTTGTCAAATCTATTTCTAACTACATAATTATGTACTAAACAAAAACAGTAGAAGTTGCCCGAAACTGGAGTTTTTACTCTTATCATATTATAATATCATATATCAGCCTAAGGACGTCCACTGCTGGATATAGGCCTCCCCCAAGGATTTCCACGACGACCGGTTCTGCGCTACCCGCATCCACCGGCTTTTCGACCTTCACTAGGTCATCGTCCACCGAGTGGGAGGTCTTCCTGCGGTACGTTTTCCGGTTCGCGGTCGCTACTCGAGAACTTTACTACCCCAACGGCCATCCGTTCTACGAGCTATGTGCCCCGCCCACTGCCACTTAAGTTTAGCAATTCTGAGAGCTTTGTCGGTAAATTTGGTTCTCCTACGGACCTTAACGGTTTTTACTCTTATACTGAACAATTCAACATTGAATTTCTTTTTTTTTGCTTTCCCATACAAAGCTGTAGACATCGTTTTAAAAAAAGTATATAACCTTGAGCGACTAACTAGCCAATTTTGTATGAGGAGAGTCCAATTTACAATTTCAGAAAAGTTGTAGAACAGATGGCAATTGGGACAGTTAAGCTCACGAGTGGCGATCATGCACCGTAAGACGTAGCGTAGACAGGCCTCTCACACGATGGACCGACGACCTGGTGAAGGTCGCGGGAAGCCGCAGGATGCGGGCAGCGTAGGAACGGTTGTCGTGGAAATCCTTAGGGGAGGCCTTTATTCAGCAGTGGATGTATTTCGGCTGATATTATGATATACTGAACAATTCAACGTAGAATTTCTTTTTATTTTACTCTCCCTCCGTACAAACAGAGTAAAAAGAAACAATATCTTCATACAATGGTACATCGAGCGGTTTGTATGTGTGCGTATCACAGCAGGCACGCACGCACACTACAATAATAACGTGCAGTAGTCTTAAATAATTGTTATTATTGTAGTGTGCGTGCGTGCCTACTGACGCGCATACATACAGACCGCACGAAACTTTTGTAGAACAGATGACCGTTGGGACAGTCAAGTTCACGAAAGGCGACCGCGCACAGGAAGACGTAGCGTAGGAAGGCTTCCTAATTGGTGGACCAACGACCTGATAAAGGTCGCGGGAAGCCGCTGAATTCGCATCCAGCGGCCTCCCGCGGCCTTTATCCGCAGGATCGTCGTTGTGGCAGGCATTTGTCCATCAGAGGACATCTTTCGTCTGATGATATGATGATGATGTAGAACAAGTAGGATCCGTAATAAAAATTATCTCAGCTAGTTTGATAACAGCTAATTCACAGTTCTGTGTTTCGAACTTCTGTTATTCGCACTTTAGTTTCTCGCACTAGCTAGCGTAATGTTTCGAACTTGTGTTATTCGCACTCTAGTTTCTCGCTTTAGCTGGCGTAATGTTTCGAACTTCTGTTATTCGTACTCTAGTTTCTCGCACTAGCTTGCGTAATGTTTCAAACTTCTGTAATTCTTACTAGCTAGCGTAATGTTTCGAACTTTTGTTATTCGCACTCTAGTTTCTCGCACTAGCTAGCGTAATGTTTCTTACTTCTATTATTCGCACTCTAGTTTCTCACACTAGCTAGCGTAATATTACGCAATTATGTTATTCGCCCTCTAGTTTCTATTCGCACTAGCTAGCGTAATGTTTCGCATTTCCGTTATTCGCGCTCTAGTTTCTCGCACTAGCTTGCGTAATGTTTCAAACTTCTGTAATTCTTACTAGCTAGCGTAATGTTTCGAACTTTTGTTATTCGCACTCTAGTTTCTCGCACTAGCTAGCGTAATGTTTCTTACTTCTATTATTCGCACTCTAGTTTCTCACACTAGCTAGCGTAATATTTCGCAATTATGTTATTCGCCCTCTAGTTTCTATTCGCACTAGCTAGCGTAATGTTTCGCATTTCCGTTATTCGCGCTCTAGTTTCTCGCACTAGTTAGCGTAATGTTTCGCACTTCTGTTACTCGCACTCTAGTTTCTCGCACTAGCTAGCGTAATGTTTCGCACTTCTGTTACTCGCAGTCTAGTTTCTCGCACTAGCTAGCTTAATTTTCTCCAACAGAAGTAAGTTTCGAGAGTAGAATCACTAGAGTTTCTGGTTCATCATCATATTAGCGCCGAAAGATGTCCACTGCTGTACACAGACCTCCCCCAAGGATTTCAACGACTGGTCTTACGCTCCCGCATCCAGCTACTTCCCGCGACCTTCATCAGGTCGTCGGTTGACCGAGTGGGAGGCCTGTCTACGCTACGTCTTCCGGTGCTGGTGCGCGTTTCCCACTACAGAACTTCACTACACTCCGTTCAACGATCGTCCGTTCTACGAGCTACGTTTAGCGATTCTGTGAGCTATATTTGTTACTTTGGTTCTATGGACTTCCTCAGTTCTGATTCGATCAGGTAAGGAAACTCCGAACATGGCTTGCTTCATCGCCTTATTTTGGGTAACTTTAAAACTACTTATTAGGCCCATAGTAATGAATCATGTATCAGTTCTATATGTCAACAAACACACACTGCTCAAAGACCTTAGTATCGAGACAACCGTCTCCGTAGCGTGATAGTTAAGTTCAGTAGCTTCACGTCAGAAGGTGTCGGGTTCGATTCCCAGCGTAGTCGAACTTTTTATGACTCGGTTAGGTTGGTGGAAGGGATTTTTTAAATTTTCTATTTTTTTATTTATCTACAATTGGTAAGCCTTGGCATCATCTCACCTGATGGTAAGTGACGACGATGCTGAAGATGGAAGCGGGCTTACCAAGTTTCCCCAACGCATGAGGAACTGGCTATCTTATCTTCAAGCCGGAACACATTAATGCTATTAACATTAATGTTTGGCGGCTTGACTTAGACAAGATGGTGGTCTCTAGCCAGACGGGCTTGAAAAACCAACCAAACAGAGTCTTACAAAGTTAAGATTCCGCCGGGAACCGAACCTCAACCTCCTGATGTGCAGCTAATGGACTAACCATTACGCCATGGGGGTAAAAAATTGGATCTATCTATACTATTTGTGAACAATTTCGATTAAATTCTCTAACCTTCAGAGGAGTGGGTGCGACACAGACATATATGACATAATTCCTACTCAATTACAAATACTGTACTGTGACGAAGTCATACTTTTTACTTTATTTTCGATCTGTTTTGATATTATCTTCTTTATGTATATTTTTTAAAATTTTATTTTTCCATCCTGTCATTACCTGTTCGTTTTTATTTAAATTATTCGCTTTTTCGGTATCTCATTTTCTTAACATATAATATTATTATTAAGGCGGTTCGATAAGCACATTAGCGCCGCCAATAGAAATAAATAAATTACACATTCTCATGGACTTTATTAGACATTAGTATTTTGCGCATATACGGGGGCAACAACTATTGTTAAATTGCTAATTTATAACTGTAGCCACTTTTGACAATATCAGCAAACATAGCTCGTGGCTAATAGGTAAAATAAATTACACATTCTCATGGACTTTATTAGACATTAGTATTTTGCGCATATACGGGGGCAACAACTATTGTTAAATTGCTAATTTATAACTGTAGCCACTTTTGACAATATCAGCAAACATAGCTCGTTGCTAATAGGTAAAATAAATTACACATTCTCATGGACTTTATTAGACATTAGTATTTTGCGCATATACGGGGGCAACAACTATTGTTAAATTGCTAATTTATAACTGTAGCCACTTTTGACAATATCAGCAAACATAGCTCGTTGCTAATAGGTAAAATAAATTACACATTCTCATGGACTTTATTAGACATTAGTATTTTGCGCATATACGGGGGCAACAACTATTGTTAAATTGCTAATTTATAACTGTAGCCACTTTTGACAATATCAGCAAACATAGCTCGTTGCTAATAGGTAAAATAAATTACACATTCTCATGGACTTTATTAGACATTAGTATTTTGCGCATATACGGGGGCAACAACTATTGTTAAATTGCTAATTTATAACTGTAGCCACTTTTGACAATATCAGCAAACATAGCTCGTGGCTAATAGGTAAAATAAATTACACATTCTCATGGACTTTATTAGACATTAGTATTTTGCGCATATACGGGGGCAACAACTATTGTTAAATTGCTAATTTATAACTGTAGCCACTTTTGACAATATCAGCAAACATAGCTCGTTGCTAATAGGTAAAATAAATTACACATTCTCATGGACTTTATTAGACATTAGTATTTTGCGCATATACGGGGGCAACAACTATTGTTAAATTGCTAATTTATAACTGTAGCCACTTTTGACAATATCAGCAAACATAGCTCGTGGCTAATAGGTAAAATAAATTACACATTCTCATGGACTTTATTAGACATTAGTATTTTGCGCATATACGGGGGCAACAACTATTGTTAAATTGCTAATTTATAACTGTAGCCACTTTTGACAATACCAGCAAACATAGCTCGTTGCTAATAGGTAAAATAAATTACACATTCTCATGGACTTTATTAGACATTAGTATTTTGCGCATATACGGGGGCAACAACTATTGTTAAATTGCTAATTTATAACTGTAGCCACTTTTGACAATATCAGCAAACATAGCTCGTGGCTAATAGGTAAAATAAATTACACATTCTCATGGACTTTATTAGACATTAGTATTTTGCGCATATACGGGGGCAACAACTATTGTTAAATTGCTAATTTATAACTGTAGCCACTTTTGACAATACCAGCAAACATAGCTCGTGGCTAATAGGTAAAATAAATTACACATTCTCATGGACTTTATTAGACATTAGTATTTTGCGCATATACGGGGGCAACAACTATTGTTAAATTGCTAATTTATAACTGTAGCCACTTTTGACAATACCAGCAAACATAGCTCGTGGCTAATAGGTAAAATAAATTACACATTCTCATGGACTTTATTAGACATTAGTATTTTGCGCATATACGGGGGCAACAACTATTGTTAAATTGCTAATTTATAACTGTAGCCACTTTTGACAATATCAGCAAACATAGCTCGTTGCTAATAGGTAAAATAAATTACACATTCTCATGGACTTTATTAGACATTAGTATTTTGCGCATATACGGGGGCAACAACTATTGTTAAATTGCTAATTTATAACTGTAGCCACTTTTGACAATACCAGCAAACATAGCTCGTTGCTAATAGGTAAAATTATACAATTAAAAAACACCTTGTATGTGGGCAAAATACTTAATGATATCGACTAAAGTCCATTAGAGTAAATTGTTTATTTTTGTCGCCGCTAGTGTGATAATCGAACCGCCTTAATATAAATAGTATTGGTGGTAAAAACATATTATTTTATTAATTTGGACCCCTACCCCCACTCTCCAAGTCCCTGATTTTATAGTGCCAGCAACGACCCACCACCCTACAAGTCACTGATTTACTTGTGCCAGCAACGCGATACGAAGGGCGCGTCGAGGCTGCAACAGTGTATAAAATATGTTCCGTTCAGTATGATGGCAAGATAATATGATAGTGTGATCAACCAAGTCATTCAGCAGGCGACTCCAGGGAATCCCTTGTTCAGTTTCTCCACGTAATCCTTGCGGCAATCCATATCGTCAGCCGGCCTGTTGTACGGAAGCCATATTGGTTCCCCGATGAAGAAGCGTTTTGCACGAATGAAATTCTGTAAGAGATTTATTTACTAAATTTTATTTAAAGATAGCTGACATTTATTTATTATATTGCGATAGATTTTAGAAAAATCCGGCCAAGTGCGAGTCGGACTCGCGAAAAGTAGGGTTCCGCAGTCTCTTCAAAAAATAAATGTTTTTAAAAATTAGTTATCTGGTCAGTTGGTAATTTCTATTGTGTATGGAAAATCTGCGAAGAAACTCGAAGGTTGTGTGTGAAGTCGACCAACCCGCACTGGGCCCGCGTGGTCGACTAAGGCCTAATCGCCCTGATTCAGGGTAGGATCGAGCCCCTCGGTGGGGACGTATATGAGCTGACATAATAAATGGAAAATAGATAGATAGATAGATAGATAGATAAGCGTTTATTTAGGATTTCACCCAGCACACACAATACATTTTTATACAGTTACAGTACAAATTAACAATTTGGTATACAATTTAGTTACAAATAAAAGAATTGATACGAAATCAAAGTGGAAAAAAAACAAAACAAATACCTCCTCAATAACATCAAAAAATAAAGATATTGGTGTGCGCTGCCGCAATCCCAAACTAATGGGCCATGTCTCAATGCGTTACATTGCCAAGGAGGCAAAGCATTGGTTTTCAGACACCACCCGTAATGACGTTCGATAACGTAAACAGAACGATCAAATAAGTACGACTAAAGAAAAATATAAGAGAGAAAAAAACATGGGAAAAAACAAACATGTTCCTACCTACCTTGTGGTGAATTTTAAAATAATAAAAAAGTAAATAAAATATGTTTATCTACACTCATGTCGTAAATCCTTCATTTACTTATCAGAAACGCTAAGCAAATGATATACCTTTCGATGGAGCCGTGACTAAGGATCCATACAAATTTCATTTCGTTATCGCAAAGGTGTAACAAAATGAAGTTTTTTTTTTAATTTTTACGCAGATGTTTGCAATTTGAGCACACTAGCGTGTTTCGGAACGCAACCTTGGCGGCGCGCATGCGCGGTGCGATATTACTGCAAATTTATTTTCGCGCCATTAACGTTTGTATTTTTCCTTATGCAGTTTGTATATAAACAATGATTACTTTATTTTGTCTTTAATTTAAATTTGTTGTATGAGTGTAGATAAACTATTGTATGCAACTGTACATAATTAGTATTTAACACTCGTGTATCACTCGTGTTAAATACCCCTCATTATGCAACAGTTGCATAAATAGCTATTGATATTGTTGCGATTGAGAAAATAATACTATAAGAATAATAGGTGTTAAGTCACGTAATGGAGCGTATTAAAAATAAAAATAAAATAAATCAGGTAAAAATCGAATAAAATAAAAAAATTATATCAATACCAATAAGAAGAAAAGGACAGCTCCGTTATTTAAACGTGTCGCGCATATGCTTTAGCTGCGTCTCCAAAAGCACAACCTTCAAATGTTTTTTAAAAGTTATCCTTGAATGGACGTCATCTCTTAAAGGAGGAGGTAGATTATTCCAGCATTTAGTCGCTGCGTAACGGAAACTGCCTTTAAATGCTACAGTTTTATGTTTGTGATAGGTGAGGGGAGGGCGTGTTGATCTAACATTATATTTATCTTTGAATGAAGAGAATTTTAATTGAGAAAAAAGGTATTCGGGACTTTGGAAGTTGAATACGTTAAACATAAGACACGCAAGATGCAGCTGCCTCCGAGAGTCCATATTTAACATACGAGCTTTATTAAGAAATGGAGTGACATGACTTCGAGGTGGTATGTTAAAACAGAACCTACAGCATGCGTTTTGCGCACGTTGTATTAAACGTTGTGTCCTATGCAACAGCCGAGGCCCGTAAACAAGGTCACCGTAGTTAAGCCTGGATAAAACTAATGCCTCACACAATGTAATGCGGGTTTGTTCACTTAGCAGATTCCTGACTTTATACAGCACTTTTAAACGGTAAAAGCAATTACTGACCAGATTTGTGATATGTTTCTCAAAACGCAGCCCGCCATCAAAGACAACACCCAAATTTTTGGCTTCCTCCACTCTTTCAATGCTTTGACCTAATATTCTAACTACAGGGTTACAGCTCAGAATTTGAGCAATTTGGTCTATGATCAATCCAAATCCAACTCCACATTTTAAGTTGATCGACTATTACTCCTAAACTAAGAAAACGTACTTAGCCGTGATAGTTTTTCTTTTAAATTGATTATATGTCCTACCTCAAAAGGTAAAAAAGGAACCATTATAGGCTCACTCGTGTCATATGTATGTCTGTCCGTCCGCCTGTCACAGCCAATTTGCTCGGAAAATACTGGACCGATTGAGTTTAAATTTGGTATACATAAATGTAAATCGGTGACCCTAAGACAGACGGGTAACGTGGGCAACTTTTGGGTGGTAATATAGAAAATTAAAAAAAAGTTTATCAAAATATATTGTTAGACATATGTATCAAATGAGGGGGCTTGTTGTGAGAATCTCCATTTTTTTTATAATTTTAAGATTAATAGTTTTGAAGTTATTTATGAAAATAGACGAAAATTGACCCCTCCCCCCCTTAACTCCAAACTACTGGGCCTTAAATCTTGAAAAAGTCACAGTATATGGGCACAGATGTGATACTGGTTACTTATATGGGGTTGGATGCATAGATGACAGGAAAATCAAAAGTTCTTCCGTTACCAAAGGAAAAATGAAATTTCTGATGTCCGGAATAGGTAGACCCCTATTTACCTAGATCAAAGTATGTACTGAGAGGTCTTGTTATGTTAGTATTTTAGTGCGGAACCCTGTTTGTGTGGACCCGAGTCGCAATTGGCCGTTTTAGATGTCCTGAAAGTTAGCTGGTAGGGGGAGACTTAACTAAAATTTGCATTTTAAAGCTTAATCGAAGCTTAGTCGAGAATCCCGACTGAAATTATTCACAGGATCGGCAAACCGGGAAAGAAACTCTTATGTGGGAGTATGGCCTAACCTTCCCGAGTTTGGGAAGAGACTCGCGACCCAGCAAAGGGGACATTTATGGGTTGTTAACATAAAAACCCTCGATGCCCACACTCGGCAAAGCCTGCATTGTGCAGATTTCCATGGTAATATATTGTGATTATTATCTCATCAATCATATCAGCCGAAAGACGTCCACTGCTGGACAAAGGCTTCCCCCAAGGATTTCTACGACGACCGGTTCACCATGTCATCAGTCCAACGTGTGGGAGGCCTGCCTACGCTACGTCTTCCGGTGCTGGCGCACGTTTCCCACTATAGAACTTCACTACACACCGTTCAACGGCCGTCGCTGCGCGGTGGCCACTCGATAGCTTTACTACCCCGACTTCAAATTCCGAGCATAGCTGGCGCCATTGCCCTTTGGGTTACCTTGAGCCTTCTTATGAGCTCCATAGTAAGCCACCATGTCTCAGTTCCGTATGTCATCATTGACAACAAACACAGGTCGAAGACCTTAGTCATGAGACGTGAAGATATTGCGAAGCTTCCCGAATGCTGCCCAGCCGAGTTGGATTTGTCGATTGATCTCTTTCTTGATTTTTATCGATTGATTGATTATTCTCTAATGTCTTATTAGGTCTTAAAAAGTGCGCGCGTGTGTAATAAATGTGTGTGTATGTAATTCTTACTAATATTATAAATGTGAAAATGTGTTTGTTTGTTACCTTTTCACGCTTCAACGCCTTAACCAATCTTAATGAAATTTGGCATGCAGGTAGCCTGTGTCACAAGGAAGGACATAGGCTACTTTTTATCACGTAAAAATAGCATAGCCCGATGCAATTCCCGAGGGAACTGAAAATATATTTTTTGGTTAATTTCTTTAATATCTGTATAATCTGCCGAAGGACATAGGCTACTTTTTATCCCGTGAAAATATCATAGCCCAGTGCAATTCCCGAGGAAACTGAAAATATACTCTTTTTTGGTTAATTAACATCGCAACGGAACAATGGATTGTGTGATTTTTTGCACAGAGATGGTTGAGGGGGTGGGAAATGAAACGATTTACTAATAAGCATATCCTGACATAGTTCCCGAGGGACCTGGAGAAAAATCATGTCCACGCTCGCGTGCCGCTTGCAGCTCGCGCACCGCGCACCCTCTAAGTCAGTCACAAAACGATGTCCACGCGGGCGAAGCCGCGGGCAAAAGCTAGTACTTTAATATAGATGGAAAAAAGTCGGTTTTATAAAATTGCTGACAAGTGGTCTTTTCTAACTAGACAAGCAAAAACCTGATGGAAATGACCGATCGGCCGGAACAAACGGTGTTTTTTTTTTCTTATTAATTGGTACGAGGGTCAAACTGAAAGAAAAAAATCACCCCTTCTTTACATGTAGGGGAGGTACCATAAAATATTTTTTTTTCAAGATTTTATTCTACAACTTTGTCGGCGTGATTAATATGTATAACCATACCATGCCAAATTACAGGTATCTAGTATTAATAATCTCTGAGCTAAGCCGCGGACAGACGACAGACAGACATGGCGAAACAATATAGGTACCTTATTGACTTCGGAACAGTAAAAAAACACCGATTGTTCCCGCCGATCAGTCATTTCCATCAGTTTTTTTGCTTGTCTAGTTAGAAAAGACTACTTGTCAGCAATTTTATAATACCGACTTTTGCCATCTACCTACATTACACTGTTACATACGCACACACTTACATTTAATACGCATGCGCGCACTTTTCGAACATAAGACAATGCCAAGGAGGACTTACGAGTGCGACACTGAAAGTTTTTAAAACTGGCGACTTGTAAACAATATAAAAATAAGTTTAAATTTATAAAATGGAACTCCTTGCCAATATAGGGATGACGAATGCTAGTTATCTGAGTTACTTTTTAACATCTGTCAAAAACGGCATTTTGTTCTAAAAATGTTTGAAATAATTAGGCGTGACGTCATAGTTTAGCAGCGTCATTTAAGTACTCATTTTGTGATTTTGATTAATTCAAAATCGAAATGAAAAACAACACGAGTAAGGTTTTCCGAAGTTTAAGTAGGAGGGCAATTTAGTGATCAAGAGTTCATAATTTATTTCTGATGCTGTCATCATTCCTAATTCATTTGTCATTTGTTTCACGATTTGGCGGCAAATTGAAAATTGTCTTAGTCACGTCAGCATAATGCAAAATTATTGTACTAAGTTGTTGCGATGGAAGTCGGTTTTTTAACCTGTTTAGCGTTTTCAATTATTTTTGTTTAAGTATTAGCTAGCCAACTATGAAATACATACATTAGTATCAAGGGTGAATCGATGGTAGATGCCGGCGGGTATGATGATCATGTCACCTGCTGAGACAGCAATGCGGATCCACTGGTCGGTCCCGTCGCGCACGTCGAAGTAACCCGAGCCAGCTAGCACCAACCTGGAAATTATTGAAAGGTGTTTAGAGAAGGTCCTAATATATATATATTATACATGTATTACTTTGTAAGGACAGGTGAAAGGGCATCGAAAGTGGAGCCTTATTAAAATAAATATAATATACTAGCTGATGCCCATGCTGCAACGCGTAGATATCGAGGGTATGCGGTGCGCGAGTCGCATGGTATTTGCGTTTTTTTTGTTAAAACCTGGATTTCTGGGAAAGAAATCCACAAAAAGTTTCATTGTAATCGATCAACTACTTTCGAGTTTTGCTAACATAATGGAGACAAAATTTTTAAATAGATCTATGCTGTCATCTGGTCCAAAACTAAGGAACTATGGGAGCCAGAGATTGATATGTATATATATATATAGCAAAAATGTTTGACCTGGGTGGGGAACAAAGCCACGAATCTCGGCCCAGCTGCAGCATGCAGAACCTGCCCACTAGACCACAAAGTCGGTTTATGTCAACTTTGATGGATTAGTTACCAGTTGGCTATGATTATTATACTTACATAATATTAGAATTATACTATCGTAATATTAGATTGTCAGTTTTAACAAAATGTTCAAAGGGGCAGATATAAAGTAGACATCAATGTGCTCAGGTAAATTCAGAATTTTTGACAGCATATGTCAATATTCCTGAGGAAAAACAGAAAAAAAGTCAAGATACAATTAATACACTTTAATAACTATACCGGTATGAAACAGTTGCCGCATGCGGGGCAATAGACCATCTATGCGCTAGGGATTGGGGCTAGCAGTCAGTGGGCCGTTTATCAATTCCTGGAAGGAAGCATTAACATCTGCGCTGGCGTAAATAAAAGAATTTGTGGTCGTTACCTTTTCTAGATTGTCACTGTGTTATTCTACTGCGTTACGATACCAGTTTGCTTTAACGGTGAAGGAAAACATCGTGAGGAAACCTGCACACACCTGCGAAGAAACTCGAAGGGTGTGTGTGAAGTCGGCCAACCCGCACTGGGCCCGCGTGGTCGACTAAGGCCCGATCACCCTAATTCAATTTAGGCTCGAGCCCGTCGATGGAGACGTATATGAACTGATATGATGAATAATAATAATAAATAGTCACTTATCTGTTCTAGGATGCTAAGTGGGTGCATGGCTTTGCACCCTCAAGAGTGTATATGGAGTGTCACCTGGTTGTCAAGTCGCCTCGCCTGCATAAAGCTCAATAACATTGGAGATGCTCGCAAGATCTTAACTGCGGTTGCGTCAACCAGCCAGTCCTTAGTATGGCTACAAATACTTACCGAATTTCTTCATCTGTATGCAAATGTTCTGTAAAAAAGGACTTCAGTTTTTCTTCATAGTTCGGCAGACATTCTTTTGAGCACTGAATATCATCTTCGTATGTGTAACCACGCTTCTTCTTGAGTGCATCCAGAACTCCGTCAGTCTTGTATGTGTCCACGTTTATCTGAGGATAAGTTACATAATCTTAATACTTTAAAGAGCGTCGGTGGCGTAATGGCAAGGGCCGCTACCTCCTGTCCGGGAGGTCGTGGTTTGAAACCTGCCACGTACCAATGTGTTTTCAAATTTCGATTTCATATGTACGTTTATCCGACGCTCTTACGGTAAAGGAAAAACATCGTGAGGAAACCTGCACCCGCCTGCGAAGAAACTCGAAGGTTGTGTGTGAAGTCGACCAACACGCACTGGGCCCGCATGGTTGACTAAGGCCTGATAGCCCTAATTCAGGGTAGGCTCGAGACCCTCGGTGGGGACGTATATGAGCTGATATGATATGTACGTTTCCCTTACGGTGAAGTAAAACATCGTGAGGAAACCTGCACACACCCGCGAATAAACTCGAAGGTTGTGTGTAAAGTCGACAAACCCGCACTGGACCCGCGTGGTCGACTAAGGCCCAATTGCCCTAATTCAGGGTAGCCTCAAGCCCGTCGATGGGGACGTATATGAGCTGATATGATGAAATATTCCTTAGAAACTCATTGTAAAATCCTAGTAACAAAAAAAAGTAGGTATACTTAAGATTAACCTTATGCATACAATGCCCTACAACCTCCATCAATCTAGACTAATATAAATTTGTTTATAACCGACTTCAAAAAACGGAAGTCATAATTTTGGATTTACACAATTAAATCATTACTTATATGTTTGTCTATGTGGGCTTCTTAACATGTGTGCCAAATTTCATAATTGTATGTATGTTTGTCCACATATTTCTCAAACTCTAGAAACCGAGATGCAAATTCTCTTTATTTGGATTCAGTATATTTTAACTCAGAAAGAAAACAGTGCAAGTTTCATCAAAATGGGTTTAGTAGCTTTAAATATATGGAGTAATAAGTGTTTACCAATCACTGGAAAAACATGTAAGTAGTAGGTTTAACGCCGCAATTTTGTGATTTTAGTCAGTTTTTCTTAACGTTTTTTGCTTTGTCAATTATTTTCCAATCAATGTAATGTTAATAATAAACCAGATTATTTTACATCTTGATACCCAAGTTTTTCACAGTTCTATACACTTTTACATTTTTACACATAAGCAGAGATGGGAAAACATCCGGATCTTTTACCCAAAATCTGTTTTCAAACCTGGGTTTGTTGCCGGATTTATTCAAAAATTTCCACCAAAGTATTGAAATGAAGTGATACCAGATTTATGGGTTTTTCTTAGCCGTGGGTTGTATGATATTTTACTTTTACCACCCATTTCAACGTGTAGGGCATTTTAGTTTTACACTTACAAGACGTTTAAAATTCATACACAAAAAGATTTAGATGTGCAGGTTTCTTCAAGATGTTTTTCCTTTACCGTTAAAGCCAATGATAATAACATACTTATTATTCTTATTATCATTTATTTTTCAGACAAGTGATTCACAACTCGTTAGTAAGACTTAGCTTAGATATGTTAGTTATACCTAATTATTTTTAATTATTATTAAATTATAATAATACTGTGTAAAATCAAAATTAATAGTCAACACACATAGAAAAATAATCAGAAAATAAAATCATCATCATCATATCAGCCGAAAAACATCCACTACTGGACAATGGCCTCCCCCAAGGATTTCCACGTCGACAGGTCCTGTGCTGCCCGCAACCAGTGGCTTCCCGCGATCTTCACCATGTCGTCGCTCCACTGCGTGGGAGGCCTGCCTACGCTACGTTTTCCGGTGCGCGGTCGCCACTCGAGAACTCACTATATTTTTAATATATATTTGATTAATACACATTCCACACAATGTTTACTGATAAAGCAATGAAAATAAATGGTTGGTTTGCTAACATTCTTTATGACAAACGGCCCATCCGGACTTTGCATGGGTGGACATTTATTTTTTAAACATTTTGGGATAAACATAGAGTAAAGTAAATTATTAAATTTGGGTTGTGTCCGCTGTGTAGGGAGCTGACCGTGCATCTGAGCCCTGCCCGGTTACCTATTTCATAAATGTACACGTCTCTCTCCCTCGCCGCGTTGCCTGCTGCGCTGCGTGGGGCGCGGCGGCGTTTATTTTTCTATTAGTATTTTGTTTAGATTGTCATTTTTTAATTTGTAATAATCTTTTGAGTGGAATGTCCGATTTGAATAATTCAAAAAGTAATCTTCAGGTATTAAATCAATCACTCTTGAACACGAAATGATTTATTTGGATAAGGATTAATACAAAGGTATGGATAAAATGGTCTTATTTTGGTCGGCATTTCTATCAAATGTAAAAGAGTAGTTTGACATAAACTACAATAGTTGGATATATGGTACCGTGAAGTTTTTTGTAGATATTGATACATTCTTTAATATTGACATTTTTTGTTCTATCATCAATAGTTTCCACAGCGCATGCAATGAGATATTTTATTAAAGTTTTTTTACACCTTACGTTACATTATTGAAGTTTTAGTAGGTATCCCTAATTTTTTATAGTAATAAATATAGTCTAAGTTACTCAGGGATAATGTAGCATTCTAATGGTGAAAGCAAGTGAAAAAAGTGAAGAAATTGGTCCAGTAGTTTTGAGTTAATTCATTACAAACATACAAAATACATACAAATCTTTTTCTCTTTATTTCCTTCCTTTTGACTAGGTAGGTATATGTGACATGTTACATCCTGCTGTATGGGAATAGGGTGTAATGAGTCCACCTAGAGAACACCCGCCTGTGGGGTACAGGCATCCCATCCAATAACACTAATATGTCCTTTGGGTGGGACAGTCCTGCTTTCAGGCTGTCTGTCCCGCTTTCACAAACAGACCAAACAATAAACTAATCTGAATCTACCTAGTATTATTTTTGCACTCACTTAGTGACTAAGGCTTAGTTACTCAACTAATAAATATGTACCAAAAAGCTATTTATTATTAAGTATCGTAATTTTTTAAATAAATGCTAAGACATCAAAAAATATATTTTTACATATTTTCACTGGTTTTCCATTCTAATGAACTAGTCACGTATTCAAAACCATGATATATGTTTGCATATTTTATTCCTTTTAAATTGGTACTTTACAACATTATGTGAATTAGGACACTTTAAAAACTGTAATTTTCAAGGGACCCGCACATCATTCTAATTTGGATGATTCTTTGTGACTGCCAAATCGCTCCTGCATAAGAATACAAAAACAAATATTAGTTCTTTATCTGAACGCTTGTCATATTTACTTGGCCAGTAAATTGGATTGCAACCAATCTCATTCCTCAATAAAGAATGGCCTAACCTTTCAGAGATATAAGGATAGAGACTTGAGTTGTTATGCTATGCTATGGATTGTTAATAATGCCTTAGGTGTGTCAAATAGCCAAGAATGAGCAATTTATAATTGAATGTGTTCCTTAACCGATTGAGTATTAATGGGACCCATCTGTCCCGGTAAGTTGTTCTTTCCGTTGAGTATTAATGGGACCCATCGGCCCCGGTAACAACACGCGACCTTATGCTCTAAAGTACACAAATATAGTTAAAACTGTGTTGAAACTGCCTTGGGTTGATTTATGGACTTACGTCGTTATTAAATTCCGCTCTTAGTGCCATACGCAGTTTAATATAAAATCATAGATAAACTTTTCATAATTTGACAATTTCTTGTCATTTTCCGCCATTTTGGAAAATGGCGGGTCCGCCTGAAGGAAGGGAACGTCAATATTCAAGGTCGGCCTGGACGGTTAACTATGATCATTATTTAGGTGCTAATCAGCCTGCTTTAGAATGTGATGATGATGATGATGACGTAGAGCTGAGAGCCAAGACATTCATTGTTGGACATAGGTCTCCCCAAGTTAGAAGGGTTTTGCCGTAATCGGCTTTTGTCAAAAGGCGGGTTGGCAATGACAGTGTACAGTACGGTGGCACAGTACCACGCGGAGAGGACGCTGCTGCCCATCGCTCGGTTTAAGATCCCATATTCAGCTCTTTACGACATCCTCGGCTCGGGGATGAGATGAGGTGATACTGTTCTAGGGCCGCACCGAAGGCCATTATCTACGTGACGTAAGGTACAATAATAGCAAAGAACACAATAGTTTATCAATAGTCTGTAACCAATTTGTAACTGAGATAACACCAGTGAACTCAACTTCAAGCCACAATTACGCAAAATTTACCTCGAAGTATTCGACACCAGTTTTCTGGTAAAGTTCAGCAAGTGTGAGGAATTCTGGCGGGTTCCTGTGATGCTCCAGACGCTGGTCTGTCATCTCGTTGTCCATGTACCACGCTTTCACCATTTTTTAAGTGAAATAATGAAAATCAATACAAAATTACGAACAGAGATTAATTGAAGGAAAAAGCAAACAAAACAAGAAAAGCGTTTTTGACTTTTTGACATTGACAGCTGAGTTGAACTACATTGCCAGATAAAAAAATCTAAAGATGAAGGTTTGGTGTAAGGTGGGAAAAGAACGGAATATATCGCATTCGAGCCAAAGATGACCTATTATTACCGAGCTGCAAGAAATTAAAAAAAGATATTTTAAAAAACGCTGAATAGGAATAATAAAAAAATCTAAAGCCACAACTAAAGGTTGTCTGGAAGAGATTGCTTTTAGCAATAAGACCGCCTACTGTACACTTCATTATAATAACTATATGTATTAGCTTTACGATATTGTTTTGGTGTACTTTATGTGTAAATAAATAAATAAATAAATAAAATTATAATAGGCCTTTATCCTCCGAAACCCAAATGGAAACTTTTGATTTATACTGTACTAACTGTCCCGGCGAACTTTGTTCCACCTTACACTACACTACACTACCCTACCCAACCCTAACCTACCATACCCTACACTACACTACCCTACCCTACCCTAAAATCATTTGTTTTTGACTGATAATATTTTTTTTATTGATGAATATCATAATATTTTAATACTTATTATCCTATTCCGGACGAAGACAAATACAAAAACATATAAATCATAAATCTCCAGAACGGCTGGACCAATTTTTATGATTTACTTTTATGTTTTTGTGCATTTGTCTTCGTCGAGTACTCGAGGGACAAACGCCTAAGGCATAGCACAGAAGTGTGGACGTGCTTTTCTTCAAATGCCATGTCTAAAAGCTGTTTTCGAGAGTCATTGCGAATCGTCTCGCACGCAGGTTTGACGACTTCCAGCCTCCCGAATAAGCCGGTTTCCAAAAAGGCTTTAGTACCATGGACTACGTACAATTACATACGCTGCGACAGATTACACAGAAAACCGAGAAACCCTGTGATTCAGTCGAAACCTGGACTGTGCTACAGTCTCTCCAGCGGTGCCAAATTGACCATCGATACATCGAGGTGTTGAAGTGTCTGTATGAAAACGACACCATGTCGGTTCGCCTCCAGGATCAGAACACGAAACCTATCCAGTTGCAGCGAGGGGTGAGACAGGGAGACGTTATATCTCCGAAACTGTTCACCACAGCCCTGGAAGATGTTTTTAAGCTTCTGAACTGGGGTGGACTCGGCATCAATATCAATGGCGAGTACATAACCCACCTCCGATTCGCTGACGATATCGTGGTCATGGCTGAGACTATGGAAGGCCTAAGCACAATGCTCGATGGCCTCAGTAAAGTCTCTCAACAAGTGGCTCTTAAAATGAACATAGACAAGACGAAAATAATGTTAAATGTCCGTGTCGCACCCACCCCTCTAAAGGTTGGAGACTCTACACTGGAAGTTGTTGACGAATATGTATACCTGGGACAAACAGTCTAGCTAGGTAGGTCCAACTTCAAGATAGAGATCAATTAACGAATCCAACTCGGCTGGGCAGCGTTCGGGAAGCTTCGCAATATCTTCACGTCCCAAATGCCGCAGTATCTCAATACTAAGGTCTTTGACCAGTATGTATTGCCAGTGATGACTTACGAAACTGAGACATGGTCGTTTACTATTGGCCTCATAAGAAGGCTCAAGGTCACCCAAAGGGCAATGGAGCGTGCTATGCTCGGAGTTTCTCTGCGTAATCGAATCAGAAACGAGGAGATCCCCAGGAGAACCAAAGTAACCGACATAGCTCACAGAATCGCTAAACTGAAGTTGCAGTGGGCAGAGCATATAGCTCGTAGAACAGACAGCCGATGGGGCAGTAAAGTTCTCGAGTGGGGACCGCGAACCGTAAAACGTAGCGTCAGCAGGCCTTCCACGCGGTGGACCGACGACCTGGTGAAGATCGCGAGAAGCCGATGGATGCGGGCAGCGCAGGACCGGTCGTACTGGAAATCCTTAAGGGAGGCCTTTGACTAGCAGTGGACGATTTTCGGCTGATATGATGATGATGATGATATAGATATAGATATTTGGGATAAACGAAAGTTGGTGATGTGCTAAATCGTTAAAAATTTTATATTAGCCTGCTGATTACTATGTGCTAGTGGGGATAAGAACACCCGACCAAGCGAGTTGGACTCGCGCACCGAGGGTTCCATATCACCCACCACACAAGAATAA
Organism: Coleophora flavipennella; assembly: GCA_947284805.1. Classification (NCBI taxonomy): domain Eukaryota; kingdom Metazoa; phylum Arthropoda; class Insecta; order Lepidoptera; family Coleophoridae; genus Coleophora; species Coleophora flavipennella. The sequence continues at coordinate 4,977,809 of OX369266.1, forward strand.
CAATGATACCTATTCATTTCAAACAAAAGGCATCAACGTAAGCGACAGAAGTCAGAACTGACTCTTCAGTGCGAGTACTTTTACTTAGGTAAGTACTAAAAGTAATCACACTAAATCTCACGCTAGCCATCAGAACCCTCCAGCTATAGGCCCATTAGCCTCCTTAAAGCTTTGGGCAAACTATACGACCGTATTCTATTAGCCCGAATTAAGGACGTAGTCCAGTCACAGATTACTAAATAATTACGTCCAGTCTAAAAACTTACATCCTAACGAGCAGCGCGGCTTCAGAGCCCAACTGTTGGGCACACTCGTCCGTATAACGGAAGCGGAATAAGCGGATTCGCCCGCAGACAGTACACAGGAGCCCTCCTATTTGACGTACCGAAAGCATACGATAAAGTCTAGCACAACGGCTTTATATACAAGCTATATCAGCTGGGGTTGCCGGACCAGCTCGTACTCATTCTACAAGACTTTCTCAAGAATTGAAGCTATTGCTACCACATAGAACTAAGGTCTTCTCATCCCCCCGACCCAGCAGAGTGAGAGTCCCCCAAGGCTCCGTACTAGCGCCCACGCCCTTTTCGCTTTACATAAGCGAGATCCCTCGTGTTAATCTTGCGCTTTTCGCAGATGTCACAGCTCTCTACATACTCATATCCAGCCACTCCGCAAATCTTATCATCAAAAGCATCCAATCTTCAGCCCAAGTCTTAAGAGACTGGTTTAGGAAATGGAGGATTGAGGTAAATCCAGGGAAAAGCCCAGCGATTCTCGTTCCTTCAAACAGCTGAGGCCCGATAACAACTCCATCGACCGCAACACTACCATGTTCAGAGATCAATCCCATGGGAACGCTCAGTTAAGTATCTGGGGGTAACCTAGATGATCGTCTAACGTTCCGGGACCACTTTCAGCGAGTACGCAACAGGCTGCGTTCACTCTAGGCCGTCTCTACCTCATGACCATCAAGCGGAGTAAAATGTGCCTTAGAAATAATATGACACTTTACAAAACTTGCATCCGCCCCATCCTCACCTATGCCGGCGTTGCCTTCGCTCACACCAGCCCCTGTCTTATACACCGACTTCAGGTCATTCAAAATCGCTTACCCGTAGTTTAATTCTACGGTATGAAAATCTCCCTTGCGATTTGGAGCTCCCCACCTTATCTCACTAACTGAAGCAGGCCTCCACCGGATACTTTAAGTCTGCCGAGCACCACCCCAACCCTGTGCTCGTAAACGCCGACGTTTATGAGATACCCGCGAACCCCATTTGCGTAATCCGATGACCCCGACACGTCCTCACGGATCCTAATGATCCGACCGTGCGTGTCGTAGCCGCCAAGACCCCGCTCCCCAACGCACAGAGAAACTGCACCGACATACTACTACCCTCGCCGGCGAGGGCGGCGTCCCCCCAATTCTGGCGCTTACCAGCGCTATCGGCATATACCAAGCCGCTTTCCTTCGATCCTCCCTCTTCCAAGCAACGACCTAAGCCGTATTCCATGCCCACCTGGGCGCCCTTAGGCAGCTGCATTACTTTGTAGGTTAAGTGCCCTGCGCACTCGCCTTCCCTGTCCGTTGTAAAGGCCCACACGGCCAACAACAAGGATGTCCTTTTGAAAAAAAACGTACCTGTACCGTTACTGTTTTTAAGATAGAGCAAAAAAAAAATAACCTTCAAAAAACACTCATAAATTCATATTCTCAATTTTTATTATTTGTTAGTTAAACCCCCATGATAACTTAATAACACATAATCGGCCTATCAGGTTTCAAAAGATATAATTTTTAAAAGATTAACAGTAGACAAACAGCGTAGGATTAGTATGAGGTATAGTGTTGCCATCCGTCCCGTATTTCACGGGACGTCCCGTATTTCTTGTATAAATTTCTATGCCCCGCCGGGACAACCTATGTCCCGTATTCCTAGCTCAAATTGTTTTGTCGAAAGAGTATTTTCGCAAATGAACCTAAAAAGGACTGACGCCCGTCCGTAACAAAGGCACGCCGAATTTAATGAAAGCCGACCTGATAACCATGTTTAACTACGATTTTGACTGTGTTTGATTTTATAATCATGTCAAAAAACAAAAAGATATATTACGTGCAGTAAAATCTGTAACGAAGTATAGTTTTAAGTCTACATAAAACGATTTTTTTTTAAAATGCTATGATTTTTTTTTGTCCCGGGTGAAAAGGAGAAATCCCGTATTTTTTAAGATTTGTGTTCGTTTGTCCCTTAAGGCCCAAAAAAAAAGTTGGCAACCCTAATGAGGTACCTAATAGGGTCTAGTTACTTGCTACGGAACCCTAAAAAAATTGAGTTTACAGAATATTTTACTTTGCGGTGATGGCACCAGACTCTGAACCATTCGTCCATGACTCGGTTTTTTTGGAGTCGGCTAGATAGATTATTTATTTTATTTATATATTTATTGTTAATTAAATTGCAAATTTTTAGCTGCGACAGTAGCCGATCAAGTATAGCGTAATTTCGATTTTACCTTTGAGTATGCATTACTTACAAAATAAAATAATGTATAATCAAAGGCTGAAGTATAAAATATGAACACACGTAATTAAAACTTGCCAAGTTTTACATATAAATAAGTTGAAACTGTTTCAAGTTGGAACTAATAAACTCCTTTTTTTAATTCACAATTGGTAAGGCCTTGGCACCATCTCACCTGATGGTACGTGACGATGATGCCAAAGATGGAAGCGGGCTTACCAAGATACCCCAACGCAGTGGAGAGCTGGCTATCTTATCTTCAAGCCGGAACACATCAATGTTGATAACACTTATTTTTGGCTGCAAGACTTAGATAAGATGGTGGTAGCTAGCCAAGCGGGCGAGGAAAATGCCCTACCACCAACCAAACCGAGTCTTACAAGTTGACCCCACCGGGAATCGAACCCGCGACCTACTGGTGTGAAGCGAATGGACCAACCATTACGCCACGGAGGCGGTTAAACACTAACACATTATACAACGTTACATTTCCTAAACGTAACGTTTAACAAAACTCCTCACACCTCCAAACTGCGTCACGGTAATACTTGAATGGCTCATCATAATCTTTGGATGGCTGTCCGAAGTGAAAATGTAGGTACGGATAAACTCACCTAACTTGGTAGTACGTCTAACTTGGTAATAAAAGTTTTAGAAGCTATCCCTCAGTAGTGTGAGCAATTTCAGTTTTTTAAACTAAACCCTTTAGACTGGTGATGGACAGACACGCGAGCACTTAGGGCTCTATTACCTTTTTTCACCTGCGCGTCACCCTGAGTCATCATCATCATATCAGCTCATATACGTCCCCACCGAGGGGCTCGAGCCTACCCTGAATTAGGGCGATCAGGCCTTAGTACGCGAACGAAAAAGGTAATGGAGTGTGACGACTCGCGCGTGTATCACCAGCTATATGGCTTGTATTATTTTTATAAGTCTTGTTTTAGTTTTTGTAAAGGATTGTTTCGAATTGAGTAAGCGAGACGGTAACAATAACAAAAGTCACTCGACTAAGTTTTTTGTCACCAAGGCAGTGAATTACTGCGGCACAGTATTACGATATAGCTTACAGTAGCCTTTAATGTCGCACGATGCCGCCATGGCGTAGGTACTAATACTGGCCTATAGCACAAAACAGATAGGTACCAGCCTGGCAAACTCGCGGAGTTTGCCAGGCTGTGCCCCGCCGCCCGCTGCCTCGCAAGTATCCTTCAGTTGCTCTGCGTAAGTACATTCGTCGCACTACTGTAAGCCGCTATATTGTAATACTGTGACTGTAGTATGATTATTGTTATTGATAATAATTATTATTTATTGAATTTTAATACTAAACGTCGTGCTGAAACTTTTACAAGTATCTTATTTTAATAATACATACTTTTTGATACCTATAAGTAAGTATTTTTAAAGACTTTGATTCGTTTAATTTTTTTCACGCAAAAATAATGTTATTTTCAAAAATTAGAGAAGAATGCTATAGTAATATACAATTGTAAAGTGACTAAAAAGCTTTATGATACGTGTTTTTTTATAAGTCATTGTTTGTTTAAAAAAATGTTGAAATGTAATCTGCACATCTGCGATTTGTGTCTTTCATAATAATTTTTTGATTTTTACTACTGCCGAGTTGAGTGAGTATAATAGATAGAGGACTCATTCACTTAATTCTGTGATAAAATAATTAAAAAAAGTTGTAACTTATACTCAAGTCACACTATTGCAGATTACATTCTTTCTTTTTTGTAAATAAACACAATCATGATGTATATATAAAAGGAAACCGTGACTGACTGATCTATCAACGCACAGCTCAAACCACTGGACGGTTCAGGTTAAAATTTGGCATAAAGATAGCAATTATGACGTAGGCATCCGCTTCGAAAGGGTTTTTACTTTTTAGAAATAATAACAGGAACGGCGGGCGGAGCCGCGGGCAACAGCTAGTGAACGAAACGAAAAAGACCACATATTTTAAAGAAATTTAAATAAGGTTTTTAATCTATACGAGTACTCTAATTCGGTAATAGAAAAAAACAAAAAGCTAAGTAATAAAAGTAGTTATGGTATAACTTAGTTACCAAAGTCAAGGTCTTCCAAATAATTACTTATTAAGCATGGGTACAAGTGAGCGGGAGGGGGCTATCTTTACATCTCACAAGTGGAGGAGAGGGTCCAAAAAGTATCTACTGAATTAATTAACTATAGAAAAAAAAAACATATCTATGTTTTTACAGGAAAGGTAATCTAGACACAGTGCCTTACTTTGCTTCCGCTTAATAGAGTGAAAAATCAGAATAGGGATGACGACAGCATCAGAAATAAATTATGAACTCTTGATCACTAAATTGCCCTCCTACTTAAACTTCGTAAAACCTTACTCGTTTTGTTTTCCATCAAGTCTTCGATTTTTAATTCACCAAAACCACAAAATGAGTACATAAATGACTCTGCAACACTATGACGTCACGCCTAGGTATTTGAAACATTTTTAGAACAAAATGCCGTTTTTGACAGATGATAAAAAGTAATTTTGATGACTAGCATTCGTCATCCCCATTAAAATAGAAATAAAGAAATAAATTGCAAAGAATAAATATCAGAAAGAATAAAACACAAAATTCAAGTAAAAATAAATCTGTTTTATTATGATGTAGAATATTCCTAATTAAATTGTTAATTCACAGAATCATTTTTTTATTATCTAATTTGGGGTTTACACTTTTCGAAAATAAATATTCCTAACACCTTGGAATATTTTAACTTTATTAAATTATCTAGCTGTGGCCAACATTATGGGCATAACATATGCAAAACTATGCATTAAAAGTTAAGTTGTACAAGATATTTTTTTTGGACTCCCAATACAAAAATGGTTAGGTAATGAAAAAAAATCAAATGAAGAATTTATTTAACAAGATTTAAAACAAAAGTTCTTTTTCGGCATTAAAAAAAAACACCTTTACATCAAGTTTTTGGAAATAAAATGTCAATTTTATTGTTTTTTTTTCACGCTTAAAGTCGTATTTCGATGCTCTGTGTAAAATTGCCGCATGTATGCCACAGCCAAGTCTAGCGCTACCATTATTATGTTGAAACTACACACAAAATTCACATTTCATGTAAACTTTGTCACATTTAGGAAAATACAGTATTTAAACAAGCCCTTTGCTTTACGTCTTGTATTGTAAGGGTTTTCACTTTACGCTCTTCATTCATTGTACTACATGTTAGTATCTTCGTGATACTTATCGACGCCACATTATGACGTCACATTTAGTGTTAAAACAATGAAAATGGTACGGAACCTGTCATAGCGTAGTAGCATAAAGTTTATACTTTTTTTTCGAAATCTTTCGCGCACGATAAAATCTACCTATACATTTCGATAGGGAATGAAATTACAAAACGAAAATATATTGAGATATTTTAACCTAAAGTGTAAAATTACTGAGATATTTTGAGAGATTAAATATCGAAATAACTAATAGGTTTAATAATGTGCGAAAGATTTCGAAAAAAAAAGTGTTTACTTAATACATTGTCGCTATGCCACGCTCCATACAAAAATGATTCAACACCTTTGTGGTTTTGCCCACATTTTGTATTTTCTTGATCGGGGCAAAATAGTACACATATTTTACTTTACACAATTTATAGTATATAGAAACGATCTCTACTTACACTTATCATTACCACTCTGATATGACGATTGTATAAAGTTCACAATGATAAAGTTTCTACATCTATACATAGGTACCTATAGTTTTATTGTTAACCTTATGTTTTTGTTAGGTATAGCAAATATTAAAAGGCGTAGGAATGTTAAGAAACAAAAATAATGACCATGACAATTAAAAGTGCAATTAAAAATCAAAACACATGATAAATGCAATGCAACAATTAAAGTACACAAACAATTTTAAATAATTTCTCTCAATGGACGGACGTAGAAATCACAATTAACACAATGTAATAAAACTTTAAGGAAGAAACTAATTACATAAATAAAGTATGTAGTTACTTACCTGGAGACTTTCACAAACAAAATTATGAATAATTTAGATTCATTATTATGCATTAGGTATTTTATAATTATAATTTAAAATAAATTTGCGACGAAGTAAGTCACTTTCAAAAGAAAGTTATTCACACGATTGTCTATGAAGAAGGGCTATGTTTTTCTCTACCTATAGAGCTTTAAGATAAAAAAGGTAGAATAATTTATAATAACTGAGTTTTAACAAGTAAATAATGCAAATTATTTATTATACAAATATGCACATGTACATGTTGAAAATTTAGTACGTAGATATAAGTAGGTAGGTAATAAAAGCGATTAAAGCTAAAAATTATAGAAACTTGTATAAATGATATACTGAGATCAGTTGTAATTCTAACTAAAATTTTATCAATGGGAAAAAAGCCGATGGACAAAGCCGATGGATGCGGGCAGCGCAGGACCTTTCGTCGTGGAAATCCTTGGGGGAGGCCTTTGTCCACAAGTGGGAAAAATATACTATAATAATAATAATACGATTGATACAATGACTAACAACTCAAATTGCTAACAATATATCTGGGAAAATACTGAATATAACAACAACAACTAGACATAATATCAGAGGTCTACCGGCGCCGGCGCCTGGAGCGGCAGACGTTTGTGCGGGGATATAGATGCAGTAAGCAGATGCACAGCACACACTACTGAGGTCGCGTTTCCCCCTCCCACCTCCCAGCCCGCCTGGCTAGCTACCACCATCTTATCTAAGTCTTGCCGCCAAACATAATTGTTAACGGCATTGATGTGTTCCGGCTTGAAGATAAGATAGCCAGATCCCCATTGCGTTGTGGAATCTTGGTAAGCTCGCTTCCATCTTCAGCAGCATCGTCACTTACCATAAGGTGAGATGATGCCAAGAGTTTACCAATTGTGAATAAAAAAAAACTTGTACCAAAGAGTAGGATTACTAACGTTCTTGTACTCAGGTGAATTGTATGATTATTAGAATGAAAGCTGTCAATCAACGGAACGGGAATATCCTGTCTGTGCCGTTGTAGATAGACTTTTGTATTGTTTTGTATTCCGCGCACCTAGAGACCTATGTTTCTAAGCTATCGTGGGCAGGCCTCCCCACGGTGAACCGACGACTAGGTGAAGGTCGCGGGAGGCCGCTGGATGCAGGCAGCGCAGGAGCGGTCGTCGTGAAAATTCTTTGGGAGGCCTTTGTCCAGCTTTGGCTTATATGATTGTTTAAGTGGTGATAAAATCTCAAGTTTATCCACTAGTTATCGATCATATTGAGATATAGTTAAACGCACTCAAATATAATAATAAAAAAAACATTTTCTAAAATACCCACCGTGATTTGTTCTCCTACGTTAACGTTGGCGGAATTATTGTGCCTTCCACAATAAAAGGCCAGAACAAAACAAAACAAAATATAACACTAATCGAAATTTCGGTTTAGAACCGGTCGTCGTGGAAATCCTTGGGGGAGGCCTATGACCAGCAGTGGACGTCCTTCGGCTGATATGATGATTATGAGTCGAAATTTAGCAGTGTAATTGATTTATTACGATTGTTTTAGAAAATTCTTTGGAAGAAAAAACAATATTTTTTTGGTATTCACATACTTTTAACATCCATTCGAAAGTTTAGGTTCATCGCAGGTACCAAATATTTTATTTATGGTTAATTTAACCAAGCCAGCCTACGCATAACGTTTTGCGCCTGATGTTCGGCCTGTCGCTTGAAACTTCTCTCACGTCTGGCAGTGAACCTGTTAACCCATCGCTAAGTTTAATTTTCGAGCTGTCATTCTAATCATTCTACAATTCACTTGAGTATATTTAAGGCAGCGTATCAGTTGGGCTGTACATCTATAAACGATAAATAAATTACATGGCTCCTGGCCCTCTGGATGGATGCTGTTAAGGCGGTTCGATTAGCACACTAGCGCCGCCAACAGAAATAAATAATTTACTCATTTTTATGGGCTTTAATCGAAATTATTTAGTATTTTGCGCATATAGGGGAGCAACTACTATTGTTTGAGTGGCCACTTAACAGTTTTGCAAAAAACCACTTGTTGCTAATGTTTACAGTTAAAAAATGACAATTATCAAAGTCTTGCCGCCAAACATCAGTGTTAACAACATTGATGTTTTACGGCTTGAAGATAAGATAGCCAGTTCTCCATTGCGTTGGAGATTTTTGGTAAGCTCGTTTCCATCTTCGGTATCACCGTCACTTACCATCAGGTGAGATGATGCCAAGGGCTTACCAATTGTGAATAAAAAAAAAAAAAAATTAAACAATAGTTGTTGCCCCCTATATACGCAAAATACTCAATGATTTCCATTAAAGTCCTTAAGAATGAGTAAATTATTTATTTTTAATGGCAGCGCTAGTGTGCTAATCAAAGAACCTGTATGTAGGAACAAACAAACTTTCTCTGTCTCGTATTATACATAATTGAGAGTAGCCTTAAACTTTCAATCAGTGTCAACTACAATATTTTAAAATGTTGATGAAAATTATTAAAGAATTAAAATATTTAAGTAACTATCACATCAATAAAAAGGTGTAACACAAATAAAATATGTACAAACTTATCATGTAATCTAATCTAATAATATTAGGATAATTTATCCGAGGATTTATAATATCTTTCACATACTCACACCAACCTATTTATAAGTAAAATTTTACATTATCGTCAATCGTAAATATTTCTTAATATCATTTAAGTAATCTGAAAGTCACGCACCGCAAATTAAAATGTCCATACCTAGACCGAAAAACCTCTACTAATCACAATCAATTAAATTGTACTATGTATCTTAAAACAGAGGTCAATATAGAAATGATTATATATATATTATATAATTTTTTTTTTGTTGAATCGTCAATTTTAAGACAGTTAAATACTCGTAGCTTGGCAAGTATTTACTACATTTTTAATTAGAAAATAATGTCTTAGGCTTCATAATGGAAGTTCCGTTGACAATTTACTAACAGCTAGTATACGCTTCACTGTGGTAGAGTATTCGATCGGTGATCATAATTAAAACCTAGATTCTCCACAGCCAAACTGCGCCATAGCAAAAGATCTCACACAGCACACAGGCTTGGCCTTAACAAGTGATGGGTTTATGCCGGGACATTTAGAGCGTATTGGGCGTAAACTGACGTAAAGCGAACTTAACAGCGTATTAACAAAATCGCTTCCCATACAAAATTAAAATAGTGTATATGCATGATTTTTTTTATCGCATTTCTTTTAAAAATATGAAAATTCCGTAAAAACAATGTCAAAAAGTGAAATGAAAATTTAGATCGGCCAAGAAATACGGAAGATATAAGCATTTTCAACTACTAATTAGACAGAGAGATCCGATATGTAAATGTGACGACATAAAACACAAGGTCCATATAAATAAACTCTATGCTACATTCTGTTTTGCTAGAAAGAGATAGAGATAAATCTTTAATGGCTTATGTCTTGGTTATTTTTATAGTTAAGTATTCAAAAATATTTTATGTATACCGATTCTTATAAGAAATATGAATTATATGAATGAGCTTTTAAGCAAAAACAAAATAATCGTGCATATTCTCCATTATTAATTGATTAAAATGGATGGGCCGATTCTGATGATACTTTATACTTACAAGCAAGTTACTTAGTTCTAGTTTGTGGGTAGATTACATTTTCGAAATGATTATTTAAACAAAAAAAGATTTGAGAAGGTTAAGATTACTATGAAATCGTTAAATCACTATTATTTAGTGGCAACACAATTTTTTTAACTACGAGTACAAACTAGAATTTCGTGACTTGCTTGTGTGTAAATAATTTTATTGGAATTGGCCTATCCATTTTAAAAAAAAAATTACAATTGGTAAGCCCTTGGCATCATCTCACTTGATGGTAAGTGACGATGATGCCGAAGATGGAAGCGGGCTTACCAAGATTCCCAAACGTTGGCAAGACTTAAATAAGATGGTGGTAGCTAGCCAGGCGGGCTTAAAAAATGCCCTACCACCATTTTTAGTAATTTTCAGTTTATATGGGAAACAATTTTGTGAATAAGTTCTTAACGTAAGCAGACTATGCCAAATGCGAATAAATGTCAAGGCATAAACCTATCGCTATTTTTATAAGATGATGGGCGGGCGAGCTTACTGTAAGCGCCGCCTACAATTTGGTATGCTTGACGGTATCAGTCCAGTAGTTCTGGATAGTCATGGCTTCTAGAGAGTTTAAGAACGAGTCGTTGTCCAAACTGTACATCTCCTCTGAGTTGTCCTGGAATTAGAAAAAAACGAGTTTTGACATCAGTTCTTTAGGGAATCAAATTTCAATAGCTTAATCAATTTTATATAAAAAAAACAATTTATTAAAATGTATCCTATGAGTCTATGACACTGCAAGGGGATCTTTATCTTTTAAAATTACTGCAGCGGTCTGTAATGTTTGCGAGCCACGTTAATGATGGCCGTAAGCGCAGCAACGCAGAACCGGTCGTCGTGGAGATCCTTGGGGGAGGCCTATGTCCAGCAGTGGACGTCCTTCGGCTGATATGATGAAGCGCAGCGTAGCTAACCTAGAGGCCATCATACTGGGACCAGCAGTGCAGCCATTACGGACCAAGGCTTGTTATAGTGCGTTACTCAAAAAATGCGAGTAATTTTAATAAAACCAGTTCAGTTTGTGATCATCCTAGCGCGGAGTTTAGTTGTTGGATCACTTCTTTATCATTGCACTTTTTAAAAAAATAGGTAAATAATGCTTGTTGTGCCTATGCGACCTCCTTTCTGGTGAGATAGATACAGCCTTATTCTGAATAAAATCTCTTTGTACAGAAATTGTGGTCCTACGATCGCAGGCACATTTGCGATCCTGTTTTCCGATTAGTATGGCAAAGCCAGCGTCGGTGGCGTAACGGCTAGGGCCGCCTCCTCCTGTCCGGGAGGTCGTGGTTCGAATACCGCCACGTATCAATGTGATTTCGAATTCAGATTTCATATGTACGTTTATCCGACGCTCTTACGGTGAAGGAAAACATCGTGAAGAAACCTGCACACGCCTGCGAAGAAGAAATTAGCGCGTGGTCGACTAAGGCCCAATTGCCCTAATTCAGGGTAGCTTCAAGCCCCTCGATGGGGACATATATGAGCTGATATGATGATGGCAAAGCCGACTTTGAATAAAATCTCTTTGTACGGAATTTTGCGAGTTTACCGAATAGTATGGCAACGCCGACTTTTCTCAAAGAACACTTATCAAAGTAATGATCAACTTGCAAGCATTTTTGAGTAAACAATATACCTAAAGTGTGCTACTTTCCACAGATTGAATTGGCGCTTTAGTCACAACGCACATGTTACAAAATAGATTATCATTAGATCTCATTTTATTACTAACGTCCATTGCATCTCCTTATGCATATGCGTACGCGCGTAATTAAAAAAAGCCGAGTTTAAATTATAGCGGGTCGCGTTTGGAATGCCCTCAGCAGTAATCTGTGCCTCAGCAGCATTCATTTCATATTTCGTTTTCCTACCAAACGTAGGTCGAGGCGTGGAACCCTCAGATCCTCGCTATTAGTTCTGGGACGCTTGCATCCTAGATTAATCTCAAATCAATAAAAAAAAGAAATAAGATTAAAGAAGTAAATTTCCAATGAATCTTTTTTTTTTCAGCTCTACAGCTACGTATACCCTAGTCAGGTGCTACTCGGTGTACCCTGACAGTAGACATTGAAGCACCATATAAAGGTAAGTGTTTAAATTGTCTCCTTTGATGTACAATTCGCAGCGTATAAGTTGAACACAAATGGCGGTAGTTCGCGCAGGTAGGGAGCCTGCGGGTATGTAGCGCGGGTTACGCGGGGGGCTGGCGTCCTTAGTGTGCGCTACCCCCGCGTCCCGCACTTCAATTGAGACCTACAAATAAGACACTGCGCCAAAGTAAAAAGAAAGAATAAATAGTAGGTTATCTTCGTACCATCAAATGTACCATTGTATAAAGATAACCTACTATTCTTTCTTTTTACTAATTCGTACACATACAAACCGCGCGATGTACCATTGTATGAAGATAACCTACTATTCTTTATTTTTATTATGACGGCGCCCTGTCCAACTTAGATGCCACTATCTTTATCTACGTTTAGTAGGCTACATACAAATAATATTGTACTGTATTTAATGCAAGGGGCGACGGAACAAGGTATGCTCCTACGCGATCGAATCAGAGATGAAGAGATCCGAAGAACCAAGGCAACTGTGGGCGGGGCACTCGGAGGTATAAGACGCACATAGCTGAAAGAACAGATGACCGTTGAGCAGTAACGTTCTCGAGGAGCGATCGCGCACCGGAAGAAGTAGCGTAGGCAGGCCTTCCACTCGGTGGACCGACGACCTGACAAAGGTCGCGGGAAGCCGATGGATGCTAATAGCCGAATCTATCCAGATTACGGGCTCAGCTGACCGGTGTAATAAACGCGCTTCATTCGGGCATTTTGTACTTGCATAAATCATCATCATCACATCAGCTGAAAAACGTCTACTGCTGGACAAACACTTTGGGGAGGCCAAAGGATTTCCACAAAGAGCGGTCCTGTGATGCCCGCATCCATCGGCTTCCCGCGACTTTGAATAGTTCGTCGGTCCACCGTCGGACCGTCGGTCTTCCGGTGCGCGGTCACCCCTTGAGAACTTTACTGCTCCAACGGCCATATTATGTTCTACGAGCTATGTGCCATGCCCACTGCTACTTAAGGTTAGAGATTTTGTGAACTTTGTCAGTTTCCTTAGTTACCTCAGATCTCGTCATTTCTGATTCGATCGCGTTTGGAGACTCCGAGTATAGCTTAGAATTATCATATTTATTGAAAGGTACCATTAAGTTTAAGGTCGATTTACACGCAGTTCAAAGTCAAGCTCAAACCCACCCCGCCGTGCATCTCCTTCACCCCGGCAACTTAACTCACCGCGTGTGTCAACTAAACTCGCCGGTGGTAGACGGGCGAGTTAAGTACAGTTCATACGAACGGACAGTTGAAATTAACTCGCCTGTACGTATCGACTGTAGACGCAACTTGTTACTTGCTGATCTAAATCGATTATGTTGCAACTTAACTCACTACTTAACTAAACTGCGTGTAAATCAGCTTTTAGAGAATCTGAGAGCTATGTCGGTTACCTTGCTTCTACTACGGTTCTCTTCATTTTTGATTAGTTATCATTATTATTAAAACGTAAAAATACCTTGACTTACCCTGATAGTGCTATCATCAAGATATCCACTTGAATCTGGGTTGGAACATTTATCATTCAACGTCTGCGGCTTGTTTAGGTACCTTCTCCTGTACAGGACGAAGGCGGTACTCCCAGCCAGGGCTGCCAACACAAGAGCTCCAAACGATATGCCTGCTATAGCCCCTGTGTCCATACCATTGTCATTCACTACCCTTTGGTAAGACTCAGATTCCAGACTCGGTGGTATTCTAGTCTGTAAAAACGCCGTCTCTAAAGACAAAGGTTTTTCTGTAACTATACGACTTTCTGAAAGCCCTTCTACGCCTGTGTCATCTTTGACGAAATCCGGCCTGGTTAGGTTTTTCTTTTTATTGAAAGTTGTGTTTTGCGGTTCTGTTAAGTTGGCGTATACAGTTGTGACGTTGCTTTGGTTAGCGTCTGTTATGTTGGTATCATTGTCAGTTTGATTGACTGGTGTCCACTGCAATGAAGGATGGACAATCTCTGTTACGTTGGCAACTGTTGTGTTCTGAATTGTAGGCGTAAACTCTTCTGTAGCAACTTTCTCAGTTTGGTTTTCAACTTCAGTGAGATTTGGCGTCACGAATATGGGCTTAGTCGTGGTGGGTGCTGATTTGGGGAAGTACATGGCCCTGCCTTGACGCTCTGCGGGTCTGGGTTCCTTTCCCGTGTCCGTGGTTATGTGTTGTAGCTCTTCTGACTGCGGTGCGGCGAATGAGCTGCTTGCTGAAAAAGAGATAATAATTAAATTAGTAACTTTTTTTTTATTTACAAATACAAGTAACTATTAATTTGGTTCTAGAATTTTATAAATAATTATGATTATTTTATAGTATGAATTGAGTAGGGATTTATTTATATTAAATTTATGTAACATATTATTATATTATACCTATGTTGTATTACGTATGATTTAGATTTTAGATAAGTATCTAGTATAGTTTCCTTTTTGTAATTTTGTGGAATATGTTTCATTTGCACAGGCCTCATTTTTATGTAGGTGTATCCAATCTCTTGGTTGCCTGGAAGATATTGCTTTATTAAGCAACAATGACGCCTAAATGGTGCAATGTAAATTTTTACCGTAGTGTAGGCACGCCTCCCACTCGGTGGACCGATGACCTGGTGAAGGTTGCGGGAAGCCGCTGGATGAGGGCAGCGCAGGACCGGTCGTCTTGGGAATCCTTGGGGGAGGCCTATGTCCAGCAGTGGACGTCCTTCGGCTGATATGATGATGATTTTTTTTCTATATGTACTAGTTTTTATTACTTTTTATCCTACAATAAAGAATAATTGATTAATTTTGACGGCCCACCTAGTGGAAAGTGGCTTGTACTCGTACAGCCGCGGGCTGTAAACAACTATGACATCAGGGGTATAGTATTGTGATATGACTAGGTATTTATAGTCCTAGTGCTTTGCCAATGGAGGCATCAGTGCTTTGCCGATCCTCCAGGACTAAAATGAAATACTTAGTGTCATAGGGTCACTAAGCTCGCTGGCTATCTTGCCCCACCCGCCGGAATGCTATAGGCTACTTGGCGGCAGGTATAGAACAGTGGTACCCACCCATTCAGACCTTGCGTAAAGGGTCCTACCACTAGTATCATCATCTCTTATCAGCCGAGAGCAGTTCACTGCTGGACAAAGTCCTCGCCCAAAGATTTCTACAACGACCGTTACTGCGCTGCCCGCACCCAGGGTCCTCCCATGACCTTCACCAGGTCGTCGGTCCACCGAGTGGGAGGCCTGCCTACGCTACGCTATACCACTAGTCATCATCATCATCATATCAGCTGACGGACGTCCACTGCTGGACATAGGTCTCCCCCAAGGATTTCCACGACGACCGGTTCTGCGCTGCCCGCATCCAGCGGCTTCCCGCAACCTTCACGAGATCATCGGTCCACCGAGTGAGAAGCCTGCCTACGCTACGCTTTCCGGCGCGCGGTCGCCCCTCGAGAACTTTACTGCCCCAACGGCCATCCGTTCCACGAGCTACTGCTACTTAAGTTTAGCAATTCTGAGAGCTATGTCGGTTACTTTGGTTCTCCTACGGATCTCCTCGTTTCTGATTCGATCACGCAGAGAAACTGCGAGCATAGCACGCTCCATTGCTAATTGGGTGACCACTAGTATGCTAAAATAATATGAAAATAGAGTTGCAGTTTGGGAAAAAAATACTTTTGAAAGGCCGGTATTCCTGTAATAGGACCCATGATGACAATCCTTCGTAATACCTGCCAGGGGTGGCCAAGGGATTACTGAATGAATTAATCCCCTATCTGGGAAGTCCTATCTTTAGAACTGAGACCAGAATAATAAATTAAGGTTGTTCAGGATAATGAACACAAGCACAAGTTGAATTTAATCCCTTGTGGGTGCGGATTTGATTATCTTACTCTAATTATTTTAATGACAATCCTCTGGGCGAACAAAACGAGGTGTGTGTACTATGTTGTTCTATAGGATAAACATGTATGTATGTATGAATTACTTATTGCACACCCGGTAAAGTACGTTCGGGGAATCATCTGCAGTACACCCGAACGGAGTTCTGGAAATGTGTTGAAGCATTTTTTTTAAATACAAAAACAATAATTAAATAGGTATTTATAATTATTCATAAATTTTAATCACTTCAGAATCGTCGCCTACATTAATAATTACAGACTGAACAAGATTCGCGCGACCCCGTGCAGGTGTAACGACGGCGGTGCCGCGATTGAACTCAGGGCGGTCCCTTTGACGCAACCGTTTGACGCGAGCCGCCACCGGCGAGCGGCATTTATCAAAGTTGCGAACGAACTTTATAAGTTTGGATAACGGGGTTTCTCTACGTGGCTGAATCAGAAACGAGGAGACCCGTACAACTAAAGTAGTCAACGTAGCCCATACATAGTTGGCGATCGATTTGTATGAGTAGGTAGGTAGTCTAAAAAAAATGAGTTGACATTAGCGCCTAGTACCTATAGTAAACTTAAACATCAGACCCTGAGCAAAGTATACATATTAGTACTAACATACGGTATAGACACTCCCTGCCCCTCTCTGGATTCCGACCTCACCCCCTCGTCTCCCAGGTTGATACAGATTGGTTTAAGTTTGGTTCTCGAACGATATAGAATTTGGCCGTGATTTCATTTGTTTCCTCATTTGTTTTTGAAAATGTCATTTGTCATTATGCAGTTGTGTTTGTACTTTTAATACCTAATTCTTTTATTTGATTTGTGTTACGTTCAGAAAAAATGACTGCTATGGATAACTTACATATAGTGCTATCTTAACTGCTACAAGTCGCAGGTAAATAATAACTTTACGAATTAATTAAAAATTATAAACCCGGCTGCGTAAAAACTTAACCCCCCTTTTTGGTCAGTCGGGTAAAAATGAATCCTTTATCACTTACGGGATCAAGATGAATCTAACGATACCTCATGCGTTAAAATCCTTCAAGCCGTTCAGGCTGTAGCAGGCAACATAGAAATCTACATACATACTTACATACACTCGGTCAGTCGGGTAAAAAGGGTTTGTAAATTAACAACATAATCAACAGGTTCCGGCCGATAAATGTATACACAACTGAATACTGTGGTGGGACATGGAGTTGCGTAAACAACTTTTCTATCAAGTCCTACAAGTTACAATTATCGATTTCTACAACACTTTATATAGCGACGGTAATGAAAGTAAACCCTGATTGCGCCTGATGCTGATTATACACCTATATTTTAAGGTGGTTGGCCTCGCACGCTATATAGCGCCGCCAAGAAAAATTAATAATTTACTTATTCTTACGGACTTAAATCGAAATCATTGAGTATTTGAGTAACAAATTTTGTTTATAATTGTTATTTCGTAACTGTAAATATTAAAATAAAGAGTGTCGGTGGCGTAACGGTTACGGCCGCTACGCCCTGTCTGGGAGGCCGTGGTTTGAATCCTGCCACGTACCAATGTGTTTTCGAATTTTAGATTTCATATGTACGTTTAACCGACGCTCTTACGGTGAAGGAAAACATCGTGAGGAAACCGGCACACGCCTGCGAAGAAACTCCATTGTGTGTGAAGTCGACCAACCCGCACTAGGCCCGCGTGGCCGAAGGCTCGAGCCCCTCGGTGGGACGTATATGAGCTGATAAGAAGAACTGCAAATATTAGCAACAAGTTATGTTTGACAAAACGGCCCCTTTGTCAATATCGACAAACATAAATTGTTGCTAATAAGTAAAGTTATGTTATACACAACAACAATTAAAAGCACCTTGTACCCCTGTATGTGAGCAAAATACTCAATGATTTCGGTTGAGGTCCTTAAGAATGAGTAAGTTATTTATTTCTATTAGCGGCGCCAATGTGCGAGTCGAAACACCCTAAGTGAGAAAAACGGATCTAACGATTTGGATGAAATTTGGTATTTAGATAATATTTTACTTTCCAAGTCTATTTAGATAAAGTGGCAACCATGAGAAAATCCGTTCTATTACAAATTAAAGTTTTCTATAAGCCACTTGTCCGTATGGTTCCCGGCTAAGAATAGGACCATCCCATCTCTTCCAATGGGTGTCGTAATAGGCGACTAAGGGATTTAAAACCGGAGGATGGGCAGCAGCGTCTTTCCGTGCATTGCAACACACCTGCAATCAAACTGCGATCGCCAACCCGCCTGCCAAGCGTGGCGATTACGGCAAAACCCCCCATATGAATCCCACACCCAGAAAACGGCCCCTAGTCCCCGGCGGCCCCGCTATTCCTGGCTCCGGTAGCAGTCATGGTAACGGCGGGGTAGGGGGTGCGAAGAATCCCCGGCAGATGCCAGGCTACCAAACCCAACGACCTTTGACTAAGGTCTTTGACCAGTGTGTGTTGCCAGTGATGACTTACGGAACTGAGACATGGTCGCTTACTATGGGCCTCATAAGAAGGCTCAAGGTCACCCAAAGGGCAATGGAGCGTGCTATGCTCGGAGTTTCTCTGCGTGATCGAATCAGAAACGAGGAGATCCGCAGGAGAACTAAAGTAACCGACATAGCTCACAGAATCGCTAAACTGAAGTGGCAGTGGGCAGGGCACATAGCTCGTAGAACAGATGGCCGATGGGGCAGTAAAGTTCTCGAGTGGCGACCGCGCACCGGAAAACGTAGCGTAGGCAGACCTCCCACGCGGTGGACCGATGACCTGGTGAAGGTCGCGGGAAGCCGATGGATGCGGGCAGCGCAGGACCGGTCGTCGTGGAAATCCTTGGGGGAGGCCTTTGTCCAGCAGTGGACGATTTGTGGCTGATATAATGATGATAAGCCACTCAACAGATGGCGCCACATGCCTAGACGGTGAGCAAAGCTCAGTCGACCATTTTCAAGCTACTGTACAACTTTACTAATGAATGGCACTACATCAGCGAGCAAAGCTCGTTCACTCAGGAGTCAGGTAATTAAATTCTAAATGTGAACGCAACTAAAACTATAGAATTTCGTCATGACGATGCCGAGGTGTTCTAGTTTATAGTCTAGCTAACTAACACTTTCCAACTTTTTGGTTGAGCTTGGTCACAAAATTGACAAGAAATGAATGGTTTTCTTAATTTCGAGTTTCGAGGTAAGTCATATTATTGCATAATTGGTTCCTTTTAATAAAGTTTAATTGGAATAAAGTGTTACAGTCGTAAATTACATAACAATGTTTCCGTAAAAGTCTCCAATAAAAGCTGTTTCACATACAAGTATATGCGTTAGGTAAATGGCAGAGGCAGTGCAGTGTCACGCAGGTAATTTAAATGTGTGGACGCTGCTTCTATGTTTTTTTGTTTAAATTGGCACAATGACTGAGCAAACGGGATTTCTTATCCTTACTAGTAAGTTTCATTCCAAAACACATTAGCGAATGTCAATTTTCACGGGAATGGATGCGGAAAAATGGGTTCCAAACGATCCCTGTGGAAAACCATCCGGCGGTTTTGATTTCGGCAAGATAGCAGGCATTTATCTAACCAAGCTGAAGTCATATCAGTGTTCGTATACGATCATCACTTGTATATATGACTAACTTTCCTAAGATATAGAAAAGGATTATCACAACCAGAAATAACTTCTTCTTTATATTGTGTGGCACAATTAACCGTACTATCCAAAGGATAGACGGTGGTTGCCTGGTGTTGCACTTAGCATCACCCGCGGTCACATGTAGGGTATTTAGATTAACACCTACGGACATGTGCAACGCGACTTTCGTACACATCTGGAATCAGATGTGCAGGTTTCCTCACGATGTTTTCCTTCACCGTTAAAGCAATCGGTAAGTATATGTACGTAAGTTTATAAAAACTCATTGGTACATTGGCCGTCCGGATTTGAACCATTTGAAATAACTGGTTAGTTGATAAATACTGATGTTGGATAAACGCTGCGTCAAAAAAGCTTGTGTGAAACGACTTTAGTGTAAAGGAGGTTACAGTCTGTAACGAAATAAATTTAAATGCGATGAAACCGCGTAACTGATACACAAATGAGCCGCAACGGATATGTAATAACAGCGACAAAACTGTCGTTTTATCGCATTTGGACTCACCTTCTCGAACGGCTTTAATTTTCCAGCTTTAAAATGTACGAAGATAGGTACTATGACGCACCAACAAAGAGTCGTCAGGGGCAGTAAGCTCAGTGGGGTCATTTCTATGATTAAAAATGCGGTTTTAAGTTGTGAAGTAAGATGTAGAGCAACCTTTATTTCACATCAAGCACCCCTACTGTGAAAATCACACTCAGAAAATGGGACCTCTGCCCTCGCTCGCAGTCACGAATGGAATGCGACTCGTTTCAGAAAAGTCAAAAGCTTTCGAACGACCTACTAGTTTGAATTTAGTAACTACTAGCTGTCCCGGCGAACTTCGTTTCACATTACACTACACTACACTACCCTACTCTAGACTACCCTACTATAGTCTACTAATTCATTAATAGATTAGAACTGCGCTATAAGTATCAATAAAATATTTAAAATAAAATCTTACAACGCAATCTTGACTAATAATGTGTGAACTACAAGATTTTTTAAACCCGATTACATCATCATCATCATATCCGCCGAAGGACGTCCACTGATGGACATAGGCCTCCGAAGACGACCGTTTCTGCGCTGCACCAGGTCATCGGTCCACCGAGTGGGAGGCCTGCCTACGCTACGTTTTCCGGTGCGCGGTCGCCACTCGAGAACTTTACTGCCCCAACGGCCATCTGTTCTACGAGCTATGTGCCCCGCCCACTGCCACTTAAGTTTAGCAATTCTGAGAGCTATGTTGGATTACATAAAAAATAAAAATGTGCGTACAAAACATTAAAATATAGGACATTATCTTTCCGGTCACTATTTTTAAATATTTCATTTTAAACTATCAAAACTAAGGCATAGAAATCGATGCGCAAACGCGCCGCGGCCAGTTGCTTCTGTTCATTCCATTTATAATTACTTATATATAAAAATGAATCGCAAAATGTGTTGGTAAGCGCATAACTCGAGAACGGCTGGACCGATTTGGCTAATTCTTTTTTTGTCGAGTTCGTTATTGTCAGGAGAAGGTTCTTATGTAGGGTAGGGTAGTGTAGTGTAGTGTAGGGTAGGGTAGTGTAGTGTAGTGTAGGGTAGGGTAGGGTAGGGTAGGGTAGGGTAGTGTAGGGTAGGGTAGTGTAGTGTAGGGTAGTGTAGTGTATTTAGGGTAGGGTAGGGTAGTGTAGGGTAGGTTAGTGTAGGGTAGGGTAGTGTAGTGTAGGGTAGTGTAGAGTAGTGTAGGGTAGGGTAGTGTAGTGTAGGGTAGGGTAGAGGAGTGTAGGGTAGGGTAGTGTAGTGTAGTGTAGGGTAGGGTAGGGTAGTGTAGGGTAGGGTAGGGTAGTGTAGGGTAGGGTAGTGTAGTGTAGTGTAGGGTAGGGTAGGGTAGGGTAGGGTAGTGTAATGTAAGGCGGTACGTAGTTCGCCGGGACAGCTAGTTAAATATAAATAAAACACGAAAATTTTAAACTAACAGCTACTTGTAGACATGGCTAAATGCTGAGATCTTATAAAAACATTTTTTTTATTATTTTCGTCCCCTAAATGTTCTTCAAATATCGTGTGGCACAATTAACCGTGCTATCCAAGGGATAGACGGTGGTTGCCTGATGTTGCACTTAGCATCACCCGCGGGCACGTGTAAGCTTCAAATTTGTTTCGTCTTGGCTTAAGGCCAATCAAGTGACCTAGCCTCGTACCATAGACTAGTAAACAATGAACAAAAACTGTAGGTTGACACAATCCACTCCGAATTGGTGCCATCACATCGGTGAGTCAATTGAAACGAAGGGTCAAGGCTTAGCCCCTTTTCGGGCAAACTGAATGTTGATGGGAACATCCACGAATTCAATTAGAAAAGAGGGACCTAATGGATAACTGGATTGTATAGGACCAGTTACTATAGGGTAAGGTTTAGATTTCATATGTACGTTTATCCGACGCTCTTACGGTGAAGGAAAACATCGTGAGGAAACCTGCACATGCCTGCGGAGAAACTCGCAGGTTGTTTGTGAAGTCGACAAACCCGCACTGGGCCCGCGTGGTCGTCTAAAGCCCGATCTCCCTAATTCAGGGTAAGCTCGAGCCCCTCGGTGGGGACTTATATGAACTGATATGATGATGATGAAAGTTTAGATCCGCAGGAGAACCAAAGTAACCGACATAGCTCACAGGATCGCTGAATTTAAGGCTCCAGACACTAGCTGCAGATTCGTAGTTTGGGCACAGTTAAATCGCAACTAACTAGGGGAACTGCATCCAAGCCGCTGGATTCAGCAACGCAGGACCGGCCGTCGTGGAAATCCTTGGGGAAGGCCTTTGTCCAGCAGTGGCCGTCTTTCGGCTGATATAATGAAAGTTTAGATCCAATAGGTACAGTCTAAACGGAGACGTTTAGATATGGGAAATCGTGCGGGGCCGAGGGGAGTGACGGGGGAGGTGGGGCCCCAAGTTCCATAGTCAAATATCGGGACACGTCATTCATTGGTTTTTAACTGTTATTTTATTTTTACGTTCATCTCAAAACGGGGCTATAAATAAGCTTTTTTACATTTTTAAATAAAGAAAACTAAAAAAAAAACCGGCCAAGTGCGTGTCGGGCCACGCGTAATGTAGGGTTCCGTAGTTGCCATTATCGCGTCCATATCTAATTTTCAAATTTCCAAATGCAGCGGTTTAGTTGTTAGGGGTAGAGGACAGTCGACTCCAACAAAATTTAGCAGTTTCAAGCCTATTTTTTCGAATTATAAAATGGTCTTAGAAGACAAAACTATTTTTTAAGCTGTAACCAACGATACCCCAAACGTCTGGGTTTGACGAGAAAAAAAACATCATCCCCACTTTACTTGTAGGGAGGTACACTTAATTATTTTTTTACAGTTCTCTCCGAGTAATTATTATATATATCTTTGCCAAATTTCAGTTCTTAACTACTAATTGTCTAGGAGCTAGGCCGCGGACAGACAGTCAGACATGACGAAACTGTAAGGGTTCCTTGATGTAGGTACTACGGAACCCTAAAAAAGGTAATGTATAACTGTAAAGTGGTATCAGTACTTAAAATCCTTGGCTACAAAAATTGTCGAAGAGCACAACATTCTGCATATCCTCGGCAAGTCAGTCTTCATGATCATCATATCGACGTCCACTGCTGGACAAAGGCCCCCAAGGAATTCCACGACGACAGGTACTCTTTGCACCCCCCGCCCCGCCGTTACCATGAATGCTACCGGAGCCAGGAATAGCAGGGCCGCCGGGGCAGTTTCTGGGTGTAATATTCATTGGGGGGGTTTTGCCGTAATCGCCACGCTTGGCAGCGCCACGGTTGGCGATCGCAGTGTGGTTGCAGGTATGTTGCAATGTACGGAAAGGACGCTGCTGCCCATCCTCCGGTTTTAAGTCCAGTAGCAAAGTATATATATTAGTACTAACATACAGTATGGACACTCCCTGCCACTCTTTAGATTCCGACCTCACCCCCTCGTCACCTATATTGATACAGATTGGTAAAAGTTTGGTTCTCGAACGTATGGGATTTCGCCGTGATTTTGTTTGCTCCGTCATTTGTTTTTAGAAATGTCATTTCACGACCGTTTGTATGCAGTGTCCGGGGTGTGCCAGTAGACAGCTCAAACATTTTACCATTTATACTCTCTTCTGAGCAGCTTACTGAGTTCCCGTGGTTTTGCAGAATCCTGCGCTCTTTGACAAATTTGTAGTTGTAGTAGTAGAGATCTAACTCACTGACACCGCTCTTTATTTTTTTTAAGTAATCGTTGCGAGCGTCGGTGCAAGAGCCACTTGTATTTTCGAATTTCTATTTCATATGTACGTTTATCCATCGCTCTTACGGTGAAGGAAAGCATCGTGAGGAAACCTGCACACGCCTGCGAAGAAACTCGACGGATGTGTGTGAAGTCGACCAAAACCCGCATTGGGCTCGCGTGGTCGACTAAGGCCCGATCGCCCTGATTCATGGTAGGCTCGAGCCCCTCGGTGGGGACGTATGTGAGCTGATAATATGATGAAAAAAGTAATCATGCTTATTTGGAATCCCCTTTTGTATGACATGTACTGAGAAAAAAAAATGAGTCGATTATTTGGCGATTTTTTGTTGAATTTAGGATACTTATCTTCAAGTGACACGTGCATTTAACATTATTTTCGTCTTGTCCATGTTCATTTTAAGACCCACTTGTTGAGAGACTTTACTGAGGCCATCGGGCATTGTGCTTAGGTCTTCCATATTCTCAGCCATGACCGAGATATCGTCAGCGAATCGGAGGTGGGTTATGTACTAGCCGTTGATATTGATGCCGAGTCCACCCCAGTCCAGAAGCTTAAAAAAATCTTCCAGGGCGGCGATGAACAGTTTCGGAGATATAACGTCTCCCTGTCTCACCCCTCGCTGCAACTGGATAGGTTTCGAATTCTGATCCTGGAGGCGAACCGACATGGTGGCGTTTTCATACAGACACTTCAACAACTCGATGTATCGATGGTCAATTTGGCACCGCTGGAGAGACTGTAGCACACCGGAAAACGTAGCGTAGGCAGGCCTCCCACGCGGTGGACCGACGACCTAGTGTAGATCGCGGGGAGCCGATGGATGCGGGCAGCGCAGGACCGTTCGGTGGAAATCCTTGGGGGAGGCCTTTGTCCAGCTGTGGACGATTTTCGGCTGATTTGATGATCTTCAAGTGAAGACTTTTATTCAGCTTCAGCGCGCGGCAGTCAGCTAAAAGAGGGCGTTGATTGTACTTAATTTTGTTGAGCTGATGGGCACTTTGTGTTAAGTGGGTGCTGTCAGCCTAACCACTCTAACCTTCATAAAGTTAGGTTAAGTGTTAAGCCGTATAAACGTAAATCATATACCTAATGTCTGAGTAGAGATCATATACCTAATGTCTGTTCTAAAAACTGTTCTTAGATCTTTACGAATATTCGATAAGTACTTACGCAATTTGTTGGACAAGTCATGACAAATGGAATGTATTATCTAATTGCGTTTTCTATGCAATAATAAGGTTAAAAGTTTTTTTACAGAATACAAATATTCATTAAAACAACAGTTTTTTCTTGATTTTAATTATCACACTTAGTATGATCTTCAACACATGTTGCAATCCGCGGTATTGAACAAACGCTATTCAATAAAAAAATTGTTACTTTTTTAATTTTCTTGAATTTTCCGAAAATAACAAAATAATATGATGCGAGGTATTCCCGAAAAAGAGAGTGGTAATGAACATACTGCTGCGGATATCTCCAAGTATATAAAATAAAATAAAAAAACCATTAATTGAACTACATAATTTATTATTTATAAAAAGATTTTTGTCAAAATAGAGCGATTTAGAGGTTTTCATGGATTACAAATATATTTGAGTGGCGAAAAAGGAAAATTCAATTCAAACAACGTTGTTGACATTGATGTAGAATGCATACAGTACGCTGAATTCTAACTTAGCCCAAGCTACGCTTAAAAACCACCGTGCTCCTAAAATATCTAAACATTCTGCAACTGAACATTTTGAAACACTTGACAATCTGACACCTTGGACATTATGGTTATGCACTAACAAACAACATTTGAAAATCGAATCCATTTACACACACACAATAATAAAGGAAGTTCGCTTACGTTACACCGAATGCTACTAAGAAAAGAGATGCCAATTGGCATCTTTTTATTTGCTTCACTTTTAGGACGCATGTAGTCTGTCCACCTCCCCTGAGATAATATGTCGCAGGTATATTTTCGAAGTCTGATATTATAATTTACTAGTTTTTAGTGAAACTATAATTGCACGTTAAATTGTCAATCGGCCCATTATCGGCTCCATCATTTCTTACAATTTCACAGCCCATTCGAATATCTGCGAATAAAACCGATGATTGATGCTACCCAGGGGGGTGAGGGGGGAGGGGGAAGCTTTGCGACTATACAATCAAACCTGACCGCGCCTAACATCGAAATGTCACTATAGTGGCCCCGTGAAATCACAATGACACTAAGAATAGGCCGGTGAAATTGTAAGAAAATCCACAGTGGAGCTTATTGAAAATTTACCGTGCAATAGGGTATATGAATTAATTTTTTTTATCGCATTTCTTAACAAAATATTAAAATTCCGTAATAACAATGTCAAAAAAAGAAATGAAAATTTAAATCGGCCAAGAAATACGGAAGATATAAGCATTTTCAACTACTAATTAGACAAAGAGATCCGATATGTAAATGTGACGACATAAAACACAAGGTCCATATAAACTCTATGCTACATTCTGTTTTGCTAGAAAGAGATAGAGATAAATCTTTAATGGCTTATGTCTTGGTTATTTTCATAGTTATTCAAAAATATTTTTTTTGTTTACCGTTTCTTATATGAATGAGCTTTTGTGAAATTATAATATCACGACGTTGCCAATATACCTGCGACATAATAGCATATCTCTAACGGAACCACCATTTGATTTCTAAAAGTATCTAAAATGCTGTTTGAATTTATTTATTTACTAGCTGTTCCGGCTTCCCGGGGGAGCCTTTAACCCCTATGGGAACGCGTCCCCAAGGTGGCGGATAGGGGAGTGCTCGCCTGGTTCTGCGTAAGTAGAACCAGGAGGGTAGGAGCGAAATAAAATAGCTCCCGCGGACCAAAAGGCCGCAGAAGGACACTGCGATATAAAACCCCTGGTGCGGGCTTCTTCGACACCTTCGGAGCAGAGGCCACAGCAGTGCTGTGAGTCTGGGCTGGGGCTCACAGAAGAGATGGCGGCGGAAGAACCCTTCGGGGCCAACGGCGGCGCTCACACTCCGTAGCGGGTGACAGTCTTGGCGTCAGGTGGCAACCGGTCGTAAAAATAAAGCCAATCATCAAACTCCAAATCATGAAAAACATAGATAAGAAAAGGGCGAACAATGCTAGGGCGTCCCCCTCAAGCGACGATAACAGTGATGGAAATGCAACAAATGCTAGGGCGTACCCCCAAAGCGACGCAAATGTCATCAGAGCATCCGGGATATCACCCACAATGCGCATAGCGAGCTGGAACGTGGGCTCGATGACAGGACGCAGCTCAGAACTCAGCGAAGTATTACATCGAAGACGCATCAACATTTGTTGCATCCAGGAGACGAAGTGGAAGGGGTCCAAATCACGTAATATCGGGTATAACTACAAGCTGATTTATCATGGAACAAGGCCGCAGAATGGAGTCGGCATTGTAGTAGACAAACACTTTCAAGATCGCGTAATAGAAGTAAACAGAGTAAGTGAAAGACTAATGTCAATCAAGATTGCCCTGGACGATCAACCGTGCATGAACATCATAAGTGCATACGCCCCCCAGTCTGGAACCCGAAGCGCGGAAAAGGAATCTTTCTGGGAAGAAATTAGCGATCTGCTGCAATCTATACCAAACTGTGAGCCGAAGTTCATCGGCGGCGACTTGAACGGTCACGTTGGCGAGAAAACTACCACTTACCAGAGAATACATGGCAACTTCGGATATGGTAAAATCAACCCGGAGGGAGAGAGCATCCTTCAAATAGCACTGGCACACGATCTTGCAATTATTAATACCTTCTTTACAAAACCTGCAGAACATCTAGTAACCTATAAAAGCGGCGGGGCATGCACTCAGATAGACTACATTCTAACTGATAGAAAACAACTAAAGACATGCAAAGACTGCAAAGTCATACCCGGGGAACCTCTTACCTCTCAGCATAGAATACTAGTGGCAGAGTTCAAAATACCAAAAACATACAAAGTCAAGAAGGAGAAAATCACAAGAACACGGTGGCATAAATTAGAGGGTGAGGAAGGTCTCAGACTATGTGAAGACATCTCACAACACCTTCAGGAGCAGCAGGATGATACAGCCGATGCAATGTGGAGAGATTTTCAACTATACTGCAATGAAAAAGCAAAACAATATTTAGGAGTATCTAAAGGTGCCATCAATAATAACAAGGATACTAGCTGGTGGAATGAAGAAGTGAGAGAAAAACTGGAAACTAAGAAAACACTCTTCAAACTATGGCAACAGACTAAAGACGATGCTGACCACCAGGCTTATAAAATTGCTAAGAAAATCGCAAAACGAGCCGTCGCTCAGGCCAAGGCAACCGCCAGGGATGATTTCTACGCTAAACTTGAAACTGCCTCAAACGATAAAGAAATCTTTAAGCTGGCAAAACGCAAACACCAAAGTAGTAGGGATACTGCCACAAACAAATTTATCAAAAATGAACAAGGAAAACTACTAACATCAAATAAAGACATCAGAGACCGCTGGAAAGAATACTACACAGAATTGCTTAATGAGGTATTTCCGAGTGAGGCACTACAAGATATCCCTGCTACAGAAGGCCCTATCCCATGTATAAGACCAGAAGAGATAACTTTGGCAATCAAACGAATGGCAAATAACAAAGCCTCTGGCCCTGACGATATCCCTGCTGAATTCTGAAAGCGAATAGGAGATACCGGCGTACTGTTCCTGACGAAACTTTTCAACAAGTTCCTGGCTGATGGAATTCCCGACGAATGGCGAAAGAGCTTTCTCATCCCTTTCTATAAAAATAAAGGTGATATAAGACTCTGCGGCAACTACAGAGCTATAAAGCTAATTTCACATTCCCTCAAAATATGGGAAAGAGTCATCAACAAAAGGCTGCTTGAAATAACTAGCGTCACTGAAAACCAATGCGGATTCGTCGCTGGTAGATCCACAACTGATGCCATACATTCGGTCAGAACACTTATGGAAAAGTACAGAGATAACAAAACGGACTTGCACATGATATTCATCGACCTAGAAAAAGCTTTCGACCGGGTACCGAGAGAATTAATTTGGCACGCTCTAAGGGCCCAGAGTGTCCCCGAGCATTACATAATGACTGTCAAAGATATGTACCACCAAGTATCAACCAAAGTGCGAAGTCCGGCCGGAACAAGCGATGAATTTGATGTAAAGGTTGGTGTGCACCAAGGTTCTGCACTCAGTCCTCTGCTATTTAATATTGTAATGAACCATCTCACCTCAAATCTACAACGAGCGCCGCCATGGGACATTCTATATGCAGACGATGTCGTCATCATCAGTGAAGATGTCAACAACCTACAGCAGATTTTAGAAAAGTGGAGGGAAGCTCTGGAAACATCAGGTCTGCGAATTAGCAGAGAGAAGACCGAGTACATGCATTGCAATTTTA
This sequence comes from Coleophora flavipennella, assembly GCA_947284805.1. Classification (NCBI taxonomy): domain Eukaryota; kingdom Metazoa; phylum Arthropoda; class Insecta; order Lepidoptera; family Coleophoridae; genus Coleophora; species Coleophora flavipennella. Next base: position 5,007,387 of record OX369266.1, read on the forward strand.
GTGGCGTCAACAGCAAACACACCATCTGTCTACAGAACACCCAGCTAAAAGAAGTGGACCATTTCAAGTACCTAGGGTCAGTCATCAGTAAAGATGGGTCAATAGACACTGATGTCACCCATCGCATAAATACCGGGTGGATGAAATGGAGAGAACTATCTGGTGTGCTATGCGACAGCCGAATGCCTGTGCGCATAAAGGGAAGAGTATACAGAGCAGCCGTACGACCGGCCATGACATACGGAGCCGAATGCTGGCCACTCAAAAAGCAGCACGAAAATCAATTACACTGTGCAGAGATGAAGATGCTCAGATGGGCAGGTGGTGTAACTAGGCTGGATCATGTCAGAAACACACATATAAGAGGCACCTTTAAAGTGAGACCTATCCCAGATAAACTACAGGAGAGCCGTCTGCGGTGGTACGGACACGTTATGAGGCGACCATACAACCACATGACCAGGAAAGTGCTGGATATCGAAATGAAACCCCGAGGACGAGGAAGACCCCGAATCACATGGATGTCCATAGTAAATAAGAACCTCAGAGAAGCCCAAGTTAACAAAGAGACGACCCAGCACCGAGCTGCCTGGAGACGCATGATAAGGAGGGCCGACCCCAAATAAAATGGGAAAGGGCCAGGCAAAGAAGAAGAAGAAGAAGACTAGCTGTTCCGGCGAACTACGTACCGCCTTACATTACACTACCCTACACTACATTACACTACCCTACAATACCCTACCCTACACTACTCTACCCTACACTACCCTACACTACTCTACACTACCCTACACTACCCTACATACACTACACTACACTACCCTACACTACCCTACACTACAATACCCTACCCTACCCTACCCTACACTACCCTACACTACACTACACTACCCTACTCTACCCTACCCTACCCTACCCTACACTACCCTACACTACTCTACACTACCCTACACTACCCTACATACACTACACTACACTACCCTACACTACCCTACACTACAATACCCTACCCTACCCTACCCTACCCTACCCTACACTACACTACACTACCCTACTCTACCCTACCCTACCCTACATAAGAACCTTCTCCTGACAATAACGAACTCGACAAAAAAAGAATTAGCCAAATCGGTCCAGCCGTTCTCGAGTTATGCGCTTACCAACACATCTTGCGATTCATTTTTATATTATAGATTTAAGTATTCTTTTTATGAATGTATTTTTCTAGTCCCTACGAACACGATGACTCGCAAAAGATTATGTTGTTATTTGACAACTTTTCAGGCTGGATTATGAATTGCTGTCTAATGAAAAGGTACCTCACTTTTCATATGAAAATTCTCATTTTTTCATTTATTTTACTTTAGAATCTAGGGGATAATGCAGTTCGTCGACCGGTAACAAAAGGCGTGATTTATCGTCCTGTATCCCATTGTTCTTTGCCTTTGAACGGAAAACGGAACGTATAGGCATAGTTGAAGCAGTCGTTAGCCCGTTACGCTCCGATCTACGCAGTAAGACACTAAGAAAATACATAATGAGATTAAATAGAAGATGGGCAGAGTAAGGATATTGAGGTCAATGTGACTATAGAGACTAAATATTTACACTAGTATATCTTCATGTTAAAAGGGACTTCTCTTATCTCTAACCTACAGCTTTGCTAGTGTAAAACCAGGATTAATAGGGGGTATAAATAAAACGGTCATTTTTAGAAATTATTTAATTATATAAGTAATAAGATCAAGACTATCTGATTTAGGGCCGACTCTAGCGAAAACGCTGTTCATAATTTCTTTGTTATTATATTAACAAACCGCTATGTAACGACTAAATGTCAATTCTGTTATCATCACATACAACTCGTATAAACATAACACCTTAACTTAAATAATAATTTAATTAAAATTCGACTGCATATAAACATTAACCCTCTTTTTGGGGTAGTCGGGTAAAAAAGTATCCTATGTTACTCACGGGGTCAAATCGAATCTAACGACACTTCGCACTTTAAAATCCATCTAACCGTTATAACCCTTAAGGCCTCAATCCGAGCAGGTGTTAAAATAATATTTAATTTTTATTTATTTATTTTGTTGTTGGAAAATTCGCAGACAAATAATTTCCTTAAATAACATAAAATAGGTAAAACAATGCTAATTACGAATTTCCACAATGCTAATTACAATTTTATTATATTTTATTTTTTAAAGAAAACTAGGTTACATTATATGATCAAACATCAATTAGATAAGGAACATTGAGAAGTTTTCGCTTTTAGGTTAAGAGATAAGCTAGCTTGACGTACGCCATACAGTTCATACATATCGAACGTAAGTCTATTTATTTTAAGTTCAAATTAATGTGGGCTGTTACGTTGAAACCGAACGCCCAATTCTCGATTTTTACATGTTTTTATTACATTTCTATACTTTCAAATAAGTTTAAAAAAATGTGTTTAATTAAATAAAAGGACTTAAAGTCACCGATTTTTGTGTGTTGGTTTCATTCAACATTAACTATTTATTTGAGAGTTTTGCAATTAATGCCGAAAACAGGGTACAGTATAAACAGTATATATTTTTTTATATCAAAAGTGGATTTTTTTTTAAATTTGTATTCAATTAAATCGATTTTTTATTACTTTAAGTATATTTATTTTTCATGGTGATAGCTTTACACAGTCTTTCAATAATTTGAATTGAATATTGTCATTACGGCTATCTTAAGGCCTTAAGGCTACAGGCTAAGCCAAAGAAACATACATACATATACCTACGATGCCACATACACATACGGACAAAAAGGCATCTAACCTATCTTTATATATATAAATCTTCTGTCCGTGTGTTAGTCATTGAACTCCTCCTAAACGGCTGGACCGATTTTGATGAAATTTTTTGTGTGTATTCCAGGGGGTTTGAGGATGGTTTAGATTCACAAATCAGCCCGGTAGATGGCGCTGTTAGTGTAGGGTGGAACGAAGTTCGCCGGGACAGCTAGTAATAACTATAACACCGCTTTTTTGGTCGTGGTACCATTAAACCACATCCTATAGTTACTTCTCATTTTTAACTAAACTAATTTGTATGTATTCTCAGTTCAGTTTAACTCAGATTAAATTGACTTAACTGTCAGATCTGAAGATGTAACTTAAAGTACCTAACATATTAGGTTATGAACAAAAGTAACGTAAAATCTTTATATATATATAAATCTTCTGTCCGTGTGTTAGTCATTGAACTCCTCCTAAACGGCTGGACCGATTTTGATGAAATTTTTTGTGTGTATTCCAGGGGGTTTGAGGATGGTTTAGATTCACAAATCAGCCCGGTAGATGGCGCTGTTAGTGTAGGGTGGAACGAAGTTCGCCGGGACAGCTAGTAATAACTATAACACCGCTTTTTTTGGTCGTGGTACCATTAAACCACATCCTATAGTTACTTCTCATTTTTAACTAAACTAATTTGTATGTATTCTCAGTTCAGTTTAACTCAGATTAAATTGACTTAACTGTCAGATCTGAAGATGTAACTTAAAGTACCTAACATTTTAGGTTATGAACAAAAGTAACGTAAAATCTTTATATATATAAATCTTCTGTCCGTGTGTTAGTCATTGAACTCCTCCTAAACGGCTGGACCGATTTTGATGAAATTTTTTGTGTGTATTCCAGGGGGTTTGAGGATGGTTTAGATTCACAAATCAGCCCGGTAGATGGCGCTGTTAGTGTAGGGTGGAACAAAGTTCGCCGGGACAGCTAGTGTTACAAAAATACCTAACGTTCTTGTGACGCTGCTACATACACACACCCGAAATACATAACCCTCTTTTTTGGGCAGACACATCAATTCTTCAACATTGATTTTTGGCGGCAAAACTTAGGGTGGGTGTACCATGTTACTATAACAATAACCAAACCGTAACCAGTCGTCAAATCTCCGGTTATAAATTTAACAACGGTTAAAATGACGTCATAACCTAACGCTAACGTTAACCGCTCGATTTTGACCGGTTATTGTTATTGTTTTGGTGAAATAACGGCGATTTGACGGCTGGTTACGGTTTGGTTATCGTTATAGCAAAGTATATATATTATATTAAAATCACACAATTATATTTCCTAATCTATTTATAGAGCAATGAGATTTTAGAAGTGCTATATCTAAGTGTGGATAATTGTTCTCCAAATTCTGTTTTCGCAGAAACAAAGATAGACTTTTTAATGATCCAGAGTCTGATTTTATTGAAATTCTTTCAGAAGAAAGGTAGCATTGAAAGTGTACGCCTTCGTGAACTAAGTCAGTTTCTAAGTCATTGGGATATTTCTTTTCCAAGGAATTGGCTTCTCCCGTCAGGGTCGATGGTAACTCACTTAAAGTGATATGTTTAATTAATAAAAAATGAGATTTTATTGAAAATATATATTTCGGGTTATTAGAAGGGCTTTGGCTAGATCTTAAAAATAAAGTCGTCTTTGAGAAGCTCTGGAGTGTTAATTTAATATTCACACACTTTTACAATATAAGACTTTAGGATAAAAACATATTATTTACAGAAAAACGGTGAGTTCGGCACGGGGCTGGCTCCCCAAGTTGACAGTTCAGCTGCTCGATCTATAAAGTGCTCGTAAAATAAAAGGCGTAGCCTCCGTAAGTTGGCTGATTTCTCATTCATTGATATTCGATAATATAGACGGAAGAAAAAATCATCAAAAATCAAAGAAAATGTGTTAAGGACACGGAGAATGAAACATAACTGTAGATTGTACTTAATTGAACTGCAATGGCTATTTTATTTCGTTATAATATGTTACATATGCATGATGGGTACATAGTATTTACTATGGCTGGCTATGGGCGCATCAATAGTTACGTCAAACTAGCATAATATGTCAAATTAGCGTTCTCTCGACGACCGCACTATACACATTGATTCAATTGTGTAAGTGGACCAAGTAACATATAAGTGCATGAAGAAAACAAATTTAGTAATAATTAATAAAAAAAAGTCCGTGTATGTATGTACCTAAGCAAGTTACAAGTTTTGCTCTTTGGCATTATTTAAGGATTATTTCTTTTATTAATCTGAACGAATTGATACTGAGCCAAATGACTAATAAAACAATATATTATAACAAACACTACAAATAAAATAAGTATAACTTCAAAAATGAGTAAAAATAATTGAATTTTTATAGTATTATATATAACACACGGACAGAAGATTTATATATATAAAGATATAATTGAAACGCTTTTAGAATATTTTAAATATTCATGATCGCAAAAGTTTAATTTACAGAGCGTTTAAGTGTTTTTTGGTATTCAGACGTTATTAAGTATATATATATTAGTATTAGTAAGTGTTAAGTAGTTATATTGTGCAGTACTAAAATATTAAAACTTTTGTAAAATTTTCGAGAATAATTTTCTGTATGTGTAAAATAATGTTTTTTTTATTAATTTCTGAGACAAAAAAAATTTGCCATATTTGCCGCCCCTTATAATTTGCAGCCCTAGGCTTCAGCCTGCTCAGCCTGCTGGTAAATCCGCCACTACCACCGAGGGGTTCGATGGTTATTATAGGCATAAAGCGTCGGTGGCTCAACCGGTAACGACTCGGTCCATCTAACCAGAGGTACCGGGTTCAAATCTGGACGGCCAATGTACCAATGAGTTTTTCAAAAACTTACGTACATATCATTACTGATTGCTTTAACGGTGAAGGAAAACATCGTGAGGAAACCTGCACAGGCCTGCGAAGAAACTCGAAGGTTGTATGTGAAGTCGACCAACCCGCACTGGGCCCGCGTGGTCGACTAAGGCCTAATCGCCCTGATTCAGGGTAGGCTCGAGCCCCTCGGTGGGGACGTATATGAGCTGATATAATAATAGGCATCTATATAGTGATACTATTAAAATGCCCTTCATCATATCAGCTCATATATTATTATGTGTCCCCACGTGCCTATATTATTCCAATTTCTGTGGTCCCCCCGAGGGGCTCAAGCCTACCCTGAATTAGGGCGATTAGGCCTTTGTCGACCCCGCAGGCCCAGTGCGGGTTGGTCGACTTCACAAAAAAACTTCGAGTTTCTCCGCAGGCGTGTGCAGGTTTCCTCACAATGTTCTTCACTGTAAAAGCGTCAGATAAACATACATATGAAACCAAAATTCGAAAACACATTGGTACGTGACAGGATTCGAACCACGACCTCGCGGGCAGGAGGTAAGCGGCCTCAGTCGTTACGCCACCAACGCTATGGACACTTCACAAAAACTACATTTCACCGAATAATTCACCGAAGGACTTCGCTATTTAAACTTCGGCTTCCTAATTATCACTTCTGCCGAGTAAGCAACTAATAAGTTGCGATAAGCTGGTATTACAATGGTGCTGGTGGCAGTTTTACCTTGAGCCGTCTTATGGCTCAATAAGCCTCCCCCGTGAAACCTTTGATGGGGAGTTTTAAGTGCGAGAATGAATATTACGGTAGCTTTTCACTTTTTCACTTTTTTTTTGGAAGACAGAGTAAAAGGACGTTGGCATAACGCTAAACGGTGATCAGCATCACAATAATTGGAACACGTTTAACAAACAGACTTTTATCGCAACAACTTTGTACAATTTTGTATCATAGCCCGCATGGTAGGGCATTTTCATAGCCCGCCTCTTCACCATCTTATCTAAGTATTGCCGCCAAACATCAGTGTTAACAACATTGATGTGTTCCGGCTTGATGATAAGATAGCCAGTTCTCCATTGCGTTGGGGAATCTTGGTAAGCCCACTTCCATCTTAGGCATCATCGTCACTTACCATCAGGTGAGATGATGCCAAGGGCTTACCAATAGTGAATTTAGAAAATCCTTATTTTTGGTTTTTGTTAATTTTCTAAAAAAGAATTATATACACCGATTTTGATAAAATTTTATATGGGACCAATTAGGTAGTAAGCCAATCGAATAAAAAAAAATCATGAAAATCGGTACACAATCTGCAAAGATATTGCGGAAAAACAAAAAAACAAAGTCGAATTGAGAACTTATTTTGCTTGCTTGCTTGAAAGAAGTGGTTATTTTGATTTATCGAAAATCTATCGACAACCAGTGCCACTACTTTACATTTGAAGGATTCAAAAATGGGGAATCAGCATGAATCCTAATCTGAATTACTCCGTTTGAAAAAAAAAGTGGCCAAGTGCGTGTCGAAACACGCGCAAAGTGGGGTTCCGTAGTCTTGTCAATAAATAAATGAATTAAAAAAAAGTTAGTTTTTCAAAAGATTTTTTTTATATAGATTTTGTCGTGGTTGGTCGATTAATCCTAGACCATGATAATATTCCTTTTAAATTGAAATCTGAAAGTATTGATAATAGTAGGGCTATTATCAATACTTTCAGATTTCCTGAAATAGCTATTTTGCTCGTAGGGGGTGGGGAATATGTAACTCTAACTCAAATCACCACTTTACATTTCAAAGTTCGAATTTAGAAAACGAATCATTTATTGGAAAACGATCTTACCAGACGCAAGAAGGTAAATGAACAAACAAAAACCCGGTAAAGTGCAAGTCAGAACCGCGCACAAAGGGTGCCGTATATACCATCATACTAGATGGTGCAAATTTTTTCACGTTTTATTTATGGAGACTAACTTTTTCAAATTTTTAGTATTTGTTGTTATAGGGCAACAGAATTACATCATCTGTGAAAATTTCAACTGTCTAGCTAACACGGTTCATGAAATACAGCCTGGTGACAGTCGGACGGACGGACAGCGGAGTCTTAGTAATAGGGTCCCGCTTTTACCCTTTAGGTAACGGAAGCCTAAAAATCACCCCTACTTTACATTACCCAAAAATGTTTTTTTTTTTACAGATTTTTTATATAATGTTATTGGGGTCACAGATTTGTACACTAAATTCGATTCGATCTTTATAACTTTTATAGTCTGAGAAAAACGGCTGTGACATACTGAAAGACAGACAGACAGACATACAGAAGGACACGGCGAAACTATTAGGGTTCCTATTTTAACGACGGAACCCTAAAAATGGAGGTAAGTAATTACAAATGATGCTTAATTTTTCGAATTCAGTATAACAACGCTTTTACAATGTTATTGTGGCTGCCCTATTGCTTCTGCTATAGGTATGCCTCTGGATTTGCGTTTTATTATTCGCAAAAAGTGTGAATCCCTACTGTTCCGAGCGGTACCTTACTACATGACCTAGCTGTCGGTGAGTGGGGACGCTATATCATAAACCTGGTAGTTTAGCGTATCTGGTAGATATACGAGATGGCATGTTCCGAGCGCGGGCCAGCAACAACTAAAGACAACAGCTGCGAAGTATGACTGCCTATACGTTCGTCACTGCGCTGCGTCCAGATAGCTTGGATTCTGAAGACCGACGACGATGCGACAGGATACTCATTGGCGACGAGGAACTTGTATCAGGCGCGGAGGGCGGTCCCACCCCTTTGTCGTTAATGTTCCACCTTTACGCACGAAGCGTTTTGCTTCTTCCTTCATCTTGCGAACGGCCAAAGAGTGGAATGCCCTGCCGGCGTCTGAATTCCCCGATTCGTATAATTTAGGAATCTTCAAGACGAGAGTAAATAGGCACTATTAGAGCTTGCGTGTTACATCCTCGGTTGCATCGGCACTTACCATCAGGTGAGGTGCAGCCAAACGCACTCAAATTTTTAATAAAAAAATATATCAGACAAGCTCCAAAGCTTTGAGCATCACCGCAAAGTCGCCTGCCTAACGGTGTTCTACAGGATTCTTTTCGGAGAGTGTGCTTATTATTCTCCCATCTCCATTCACATCGGAAAAAAACAGGCGCGGGGGGGAGATTCCAACCTTTTGTCGTTAATATTCCATCTATACTCACGCATCGTTCATCATGCGAACGACCAAGAAGTGAAATTCTCTGCCGGCGTCTGTGTTCCACGATTCGTATAATTAAGGAATCTTAAAGACGAGAGTGAATAGGCACTATTTGAGCTTGCATGTTACATCCTCGGCTTATTAAGTACCCATTTTTCGTTTTGTTTACTAACGTAGTTTGTACTTGTTTACTATTTATTCTGTACTTGTATTTTGTAATTGTACAATGGTGTCGATTCGGTGTGACACGATTTAACTTATTTGACAGGACTAAACTAAATTTAAGCATTCTATCCTTGTCTTTTCGATACAGAAAGTAAAAGACAGAATGCGTAAATTTAGTTTAATCTTGTCAAATAGGTTAAGTCGTGTTACATCGAATCGACACCATTATAGCATATTTGATTGATTGATTGATTGTTTGTTATTAACAAATATGGATTCCATATCTGAAATAATCAGTGACAGATAATGTCCAACATGTTAACATATGAATTTGTAGTTTGCAAATTATTTTAATTTTTTTAGAAAGTGTTCATACAAAATAGCGGCCCGCACCGTCATTTACCTGAACACACTTTTAATAGCTGACAATGTTTTTATTAAAACATAAAAGTTTTAATTTACAATTGAGGGAATGGGAAATAACGAGAGAAAGAAATAAATACAAGGTAATATAAGCCAATGCATTAAAATTAAGCTGTCTATAGGCACACCCCGGACACTGCATCCAACGGACGTGAAATCACATTTCTAAAAACAAATGACGGAGCAAACAAAATCACTGCGAAATCCTACATGTTCAAGAACCAAACTATAACCAATATGTATCAATTTGGGTGACAAGGGGGTGAGATCGCAATCTAGAGAGCGGTAGGGAGTGTCCATACTGTATGTTAGTACTAATATATATACAGGGTGTAACAAAATTGGTGTAGGTCCCGTTAACTGGGGCTTCTACTCATCATACTGAACAACTTTTGTTCTATGACTTTGATGAAAACGTACAATTTTTTTTACTCTTCACATACAAATCGATCAGCTGATCGACCGATTTTGTGCATTTTAGTATGGAGGGTCCAAATGTTTTTTTTTTAATATAAGATAGCCAGTTCCCCATTGCGTTGGGGAATCTTATTACGCCCCCTTCCATTTCCGGTATCATCATCACTTACCATTACGTGAGATTATGCCAATGGCTTACCAATTGTGGATAAAATAAAAAAAGACTTAGTAAAGACTAGAATAACACATATTCATTTAGTTGCACTTTTATTATTATATATATAACGCAACTAAGTGCATTATATACAACGCACACGCCTGCGAAGAAACTCGAAAGGTTGTGTTAAGTCGATCAATCGGCACTTGGCCAGCGTGGTCGATTAAGGTCCGGTCGCCCTTTTCTAGTACTCTTTATTGTACTGTGCCCTTATTCAGGGTAGGCTCGAGTCTTTCGGTGGGGACCCCAGAAATTGGAATAATAGGCCCGTGGGAACACATATATGAGCTGATATGATAAAGGGCGTTATAAAAGTATCACTTCATAGTACTTTAACATGAGTACGGCTAGATAAAAGCCTATAAAAACCCTATTGCAGCTGCAATAACACCTAGAAACCCATAATGCAACTCGTGTCAAGGTTAATTCCATTATAGAAAAGAAAAGTGCAATAGAATGCTTTACAAATGCGGACAAAAGAATGGATAGATAGATACGTTACGTTCAAAGCGTTGCTATGTTGCTAAATAAAATATGAATGATTCTACGAATACGCTCTAAAGATATTAAAAACACATTAGGAAAATGACAATATGATGTAAAACTACTAAATTTGTAGCAAAAAAAAACGAAATGTGTGTAGAAGTATAGTAGAAGTGAAACTTCAACAGACAAAAAAAATATTTCAAAAAATTACTTTTCAAAAAAATAATTAAAAAAAATTTTTCAACAGAAAACATTCAAAAAAAATATTCAAAAGAAAATTCAAAAAATAATATTCAAAAAATATATTTTGCAAAAATTCTTAAATTGTGGATAAAAGTAAATAAATCCACGCCGAGGAGTTCCAGGTGGTCAGATATCTGAATCGGTTCATTCCGGAGAGTTGGAGTCAAGGTGAATGGACTCCTTTTGGCGGAAAAAAGACACGCCTGTGTTTTAGAGGCATTAAAAATAATTTCAAAAATAAATATCCACGCGGCTGTTACACTTTTTCGTGACAGAAAAAATCCTTACCCCCCCGTCTACAGGTTGTCCCAAAAGTAGCACTTCACTCTGACACCGGAGGTAGATGGACCCAAGACGCATTAAACAAGCCTAACATGCCCATAGAAAAGTTTCGTGGATTTTGAGTTATGACCAGTTTTGGACATTTTTTAAAAATCACCATTTTTTTGTAATGTTTGTACCAGAAATTTTTTAAAATGCACTTTATTTTTTATTTTTTTATGTGTACTCCCTCAACAATAGTTACTTATTATGAAACAAACAATACTTAGTCCATAATTAATGTGAAATAACTACAGTTGATAGTCAATCTCAATTTTATTCTCACATAAAAATAATAGTTTCAACTTTGAGCAGCCACCGTGAAAAAAAATTACTTCAAACATAATGAACAAATACCTTTAAAAACTTCCCTATGCCATGCCGATTCCAAAATGTGTAACACTTGTATTGTATCTTATTGATAATTTATCAAATTTTAGTTGTTTCTTATCAATGCCCTACGTAAGTGGAATTAATAAAAATAAACCAGTAAGTCCTGCAGTTGCCACGATCAAGTAGGTAGAGAATTGGTCTAGTAGGGTGACTTTTTTTTACCTGGCTTAGTAATTGGGACTGAAAGAGATAAAAAATAAGACGCTGTTAACACCGAAATGCTAACTGTTGTGGACGTGGACAGGAATAGTGCCAGAGGTATAGAAGTTTGACTTTAAAAAAAACTAATTAAAATTTGGAATGGAATGCACGAGTCTTGAACATATAGAAACCAATTTCAACAAAGTCCTCCACTAGATATAAATGTCAAGACCAATGATTACAAAGCACAAACAAAAAGAAATCCGAAAGCTGAATTACAGGGGGACCCACAATAACAGTAAAAAGAAAATGGAATTCAACAAACATCTCTCGAGGAGAATAGTAAGAAATTGAGAGAAAATTGATTTTTTTGGATATAGTTGTTTACGAAAAATGTGTGCTTTATTTGTGGACTTTAACTAATCAAATTTATTGTTCTTCTATAGAGTTTTTTGAATCATACTGTTATTTTTACTTTCGAACGAGTGGAAGCGAGCGTTAGCGAGCGATGAAGGAATGAACAAGGTATTGGCGAAGGCAAAAAAAATAATCGAAGTTGAGATTTTGATAGGGATCGACTGTCTTACACTAATGAAGTTAAAAAAAAATATGTGTGTGTGTGTGTGTCTATGCGTCTTTCCGGTCCGGTTCCTACACTACTGGACGGATTTGGGTAAAATTTGGGTTAGGCCAATATTATTTTTATATATCCACTTTTTAAAAAAAAATCCCCATTTTAATTTTAAGGGCTCCGTATCTCAAAAGAAAAAAACGGAACCCTCATAGGATCACTTTGTTGTCCGTCCGTCCGTCCGTCTGTCTGTCACGACCGTTTGTCTCGGAAACGCGTAGAGGTATCGAGTTGAAATTAAAACCATATAGGTATTTAGTCCCATGAAGCTGTGAAAAAAAATCAAACTTCCAAGTCAACGTAAAAAAAGATACAGCCGTTTATGCCGCAAAAAAAATATATTTCGACACTCTCATAGGAATTAAAATTTAAACGGTATTTTCCGTTGACCTAAAACTATGAAATTTGGCAATTAATAATTGAGTTAACCGTGTCATGTGGGGTATCGTATGAAAGAGCTTCATTGGCACAAGCTTGAACAGATTTTTAATTATTTTTAGGATGTATAGTTTTCACTTTATGACAAAGAATGAAAAAAAAAAATTTTTCCTTTTTTGTACGTGTATGTAGTAGGTAGCTAATAATTTTGGTGTAGTATAGTACCGAATCGTTTGCTATGTTATGATTTATATTATGTACCTACACATTTGTACGGATCCCTCGGTGGGCGAGTCCGACTCGCACTGACTCACATATGATGATGGTATTTTGACTGACTCGGTGGCTCAGTGGTTAGTGTGCTTGACTACTGATCCGAGAGTTGTGGGTTCGATCCCCACCCAGGGCAAATATTTGTGTGATGAGCAGATTTGTTTGCTCTGTGTCTGGGTGTTAAATATCTATATATGTATGTATTTAAACGTATATAAGTATGTATATCAGTCTCTGGTTCCCATAACACAGGGAATCCTACTTTGGGGCCAGATGACCATGTGTGATTTGTCCCAGAATATTTATTTATTATTTATTATTTATATGATGCACAGCGTGGCTGTACCAACAGAGGTACAAAACAAAATGCGGAGTTTGTGCTTCGTCCTAAGGAAACTTTTATAATAATTAGAAAGTAAACGAAAGCTCAAAATAAATTAGCAAGTAGAAGCAAATGGACGGAGCCTATATCACAATGTTACAGAATCGTTACACTAAAGGGGCACGTACCTCTTAAAGGTAGTAAAGTTTTCAAGTGGTGACCGCACACCGGATGACGTAGTGTAGGCAGGCCTCTTACTCAGTAGATCGACGACTTGGTGAAGGTTGCGGGAAGCCACTGGATGCCACCAGTCGTTGTGGATCCTTGTATCGGGCTATGGACGTCTTTTGGATGATATGGAGGTGGAGAATGTAATGCCAGTTATGTCATCTGATTGTGAGGCACACGCCGAGTGTGGTAGTGCAACAAATCCGGGCAATAATATTAAATCTCGACTGTAGTTAGTGGACGAAAACGTAATGGTTCAACATATTACTTGTTTAAATAGTTTACGATTTTTAGGGTTCTGTACACAAAAATGATGACAAAAAGGGACTATAATATTACCACAGTGTTACAATATAGCGGCTTGCAGTAGCGCAACGAATGTACTAACGCAGAGCAACGGAAGGGTACTCCGCGAGTTTGCCAGGCTGACTACAGGCTAGTATGGGCTAGTGCTAGTACCTACGCCGGTGGCGCACCGTGCGCATTAAAGGCATTGCGCTACTGTAAGCCATATTGTAATACTGTGCTATTACTAAGCCTCCGTTGTCTGTCCGTCCGTCTGTCTGTCAGCGGTCTGTATTTCATGAACCGTTCCTTATTGTCCTATAACAACAAGTAATACTAGTAGCTCTGTGAACTATTAGACCTCGTGAGTTTTTTTAAATGGCTAAAATATTTTTATATTTTTTACATTTTCAACTGCCACACCTCAGACTTTTTGAAAAATTTACAAAAACTGAATCGACAAAAAAAACCATATAATTATCGAACCTGCTCACAAAATTTTACGATAAGTAATCGGTTGAGGAATTCGCCATGTATGGGAAAACAGCCGGACATCCGGACAGACATACGAAAACATTTTGCCCCAGCTGAAACCCTTCGCGCATCGCTCGGTCGAAAAATTTGATAAAATAAGGGGCCTTCAACAGGAAAAAAAAATCCTTTTCTAACTTATTTCAGAGGTATTAATGATTTAGCTCGATCGTAATAATTTTTGAAAAACCTAAATACTTTTAGGTACACGCTTTTAATATTGCATTGTCACGCGTTATACATATGCATGCAAAATTTCAGCTCAATCGGAAACCGAGAAGTGCGCCAAATTTAACTTGCAAGATTTAACCAGAAAAAACATACATACATTGCAAGTTTAATAAAAGCTTGTAAAAACGGTAATACACACGCGTGAAACTTGGTGTGATTTCAGTACTAATTGTGAAGTAAATCAACAAATAATAAAAACCTTCCAAGTGTGAGTAGTATTCGCGCTAAGGAGTCGGAACTGAATGAAAAAAAATATTTTTCTGTCGCTCGCGTTGTAATCTTTTGTTTGTAATGTGAATAGTTATCGTTGACATAGTTTGTGGAGAGGTGTGGTGATACGGAACCCTCGGAGCGCGAATTCGACTAGCGCTGGCCGTTTTTTACAAATTTTCACCAACTTACGTAGTCATTATTTTTTAAACACTTGGGACTTACTAAAACCAACTACTTTCTCTCGGAGCTAAGATTGTGCAAGTTTAAACAAGGTGACTTTGGGAAGGGGAGTAAAAAACTTTAGATGGTATCCAATTAAAAACGTAATCACAACTTCGCAACTGTGGTTTCTTAATAAAAAAAATTGCAAACTTTACAAAGTTGTAATTAAGAAAAAGCACAAGTTATTTTCTGATACTGCCCCAGAACGACGGTAATGTATTTTGTATGTCTGTTTCTATGGCTGAGCCTGAAACAGCTTGATAGATTTTGAACTGCGGCGTTATGGAATGATATTAATTCTTTGAACTTATAACTCTTATAAGGAACGGATTTTAGGGGTTTTTAAGGGGTTGTTTAGGGTGAGAGGTTGTTTGTGTGTGCAAACGAATTTCAGAGCAGATTCTTAGGTATATTATATGGCGGTAGACCACAAGGGATTACTGCAGCAGCCAGGATGGCTGGCGCTAATGTTGCCATTACTCTCGAAAACTACTAGGCCGATTTCCTTGCGGTTTTGGTATTTAAAAGGTATCATTTCCGAGCAGATTCTTAGGTATGTTATATGGCGGTAGACCACAAGGGAGCGCTGCAGCAGCCAGGATGGCTGGCGCTAATGTTGCCATTTATCTCGAAAACTACTAGGCCGATTTCCTTGCGGTTTTGGTATTCAAAAGGTATCATTTCAGAGCAGATTCTTAGGTATATTATATGGCGGTAGACCACAAGGGATTACTGCAGCAGCCAGGATGGCTGGCGCTAATGTTGCCATTATTCTCGAAAACTACTAGGCCGATTTCCTTGCGGTTTTGGTATTTAAAAGGTATAATTTAAGAGCAGATTCTTAGGTATGTTATATGGCGGTAGACCACAAGGGAGCGCTGGAGCAGCCAGGATGGCTGGCGCTAATGTTACCATTTATCTCGAAAACTACTATGCCGATTTCGTTGCGGTTTTTGCATTTATAAAACGTATCATTTCAGAGCAAGTTCTTAGACATGTTTTATGGCGGTAGGCCACCAGGTAGCGCTGCAGCAGCCAGGATAGTTGGGGCTTGAGGGCTTCTTAGAAACTATTCAGCCGACTCCGATGCGTTTTTTGCAGTGTAAAGGTGTCATCTCAGAGCAGGTTTTAGGAGATGTTTTACAGTTGTTGACCACCAGGGGGCGCTGCAGCAGCCAGGATTGTTGGCACTTGAGGGCTTTTCAGGAACTATTCAACCAATTGCGACTTTGGATACCGAATTTGAAGTGCGAGGCCTCGTTAGATTATTATTTTTGATCCCGAAAGTGACATGAGATTCATTTTAACCCGACTGCTCGAAAAAGAGAGGTAGTGTTTGTCGCACTCGGGTTTTTAATTTTATAAATTGGTTATGTTATTCAATTTCCAAAATTTCCAAAATTTTGGGATTTTAGGGTTTTTATTGGGACAATAAGTTGAATTAACAATTAAAATAACAGCTAATTAAGATTTTACTTTTTTAATTTTAAAACGGAAACTTTAAAAATTTAAGTACTTATTTTTTATGTTGCCACATTATACTAAGAGTTTGATTTCACAGAAAAAAATTGGGATTTTAGGGTTTTTATTGGGACAATAAGTTGAATTAACAATTAAAACAACAGCTAATTAATATTTTACTTTTTTAATTTTAAAACATAAACTTTAAAAATTTACTTATTTTTTATGTTGCCACATTATACTAAGAGTTTGATAGTCTGTGACTACTAGTCTAGTTACCTTGTGCTGCGCCTGAAAATTTAGGCAACTAAGTTCAAAATTTTATCGGTTAACTGCCTCGGCTTTGATTGAAATTAGGTCGAACGCTATGCGGTTTCATTCTTTCGAATGCAAGCTATTAAGAAGGCTAAACACTCTCTCACAGTAAGCATTGCTTACAGGAATCGAAAGAACAAATGACACCATTAAAAAAAATAAGTCATTTTTATCACATCTTTTAAATATTTTTTTAAAGATTTTGTCGTTGTCGAGTAGTAAGTGAGTACGTATCGAGTGGAGTGCGGTCAGCAGACGCAACGGCGGCACACACACAGCAAGATAGCATAGCGCACACAACAGTTGCTCAGTATGATGAGTAAAGGCCCCAGTTAACGGGACCTACACCCATTTTGTTACACCCAGTATATCTAAGCGGCGTCCTTAAATACGCGGCAGCACGCGCTATGGGATTCCCCCCTCCCTAGGGGGGGAGTCGCTCAGATGAAGGGTTCATAAGTCTTAGCAGACTTGTAATTCAGGGAGGTTTTTTAGCGGGTATGCACTAGGTGAGCCCTACATAACCAACCTAGGTCCGGACGTTGGTATACAGCAATGCATTTTTTAATCCCAACCTCCGAAAAGGTGAGCAAAAAAAAGCTATGTGATTATTTACAAAAGCCGAGCGAACGAGGTTATCAATAATTAACACCTACCTACGAGTATAAAATGTAAAGTGAACAAAAAGTCGGGATATTTTCTATTTTGTCGGGAGTAGGGATAACATTATGAAAAGTCAGGATAATCCCGACGAATAACCCTAATCAATCAGGTGGCGCTGCAGCTCAATAAAAACAGATAAAGCATGCATAATGTAACAACGTTCGTGAACAAAACCTTTGAGAGTAAGTAAGTAGTTCAAGGCTTTAAATGAGAAGGAGAACTTACTGAACGTAGGTACTCTCTAAAAAAAAAATCGAGCGAGACCTACAGTACTCGCATATGATGTGTAACATGTGACAAAATCCTTAATAATATAATATTATAATAATATTAATATAATATTATAAATGTGAAAGCGTGGATGTTTGTTAACGCTTTCACGCAAAAACTACTGAACGGATTTGGCTGAAATTTGGTAGGTCGACAGATTAGGACCTGGATTAAGACATAGGCTAACGTGGTCCACGCGGGTGAAGCCGCGGGAAACAGCTAGTACTTTATAAAAGGACGGCAAAGATACGGCAGACTAGGCTGTATGGTCATAGATACCTTTGCCTTTTCCGCGCTTTTAAAGCCTGAAAAAAGGATGGCAAAGATACGGCAGACTAGGCTGTATGGTCATAGATACCTTTGCCTTTTCCGCGCTTTTAAAGCCTGAAAAAACGCGACTTCCTGTTACACATGGGACACATTTCCGTCCCATTTCACGAAATCACCACAAATTGCAGGAAAGCGAGAGCAAAGATGTTACACATCAATAATTAAAAAACCAAAATTAAAATTTTTGAAAAAGCCCTCGGCGGGTGTTAAAACGTAATTGAAAAATTAAGGATTAAATACTTAATAAGAAACGGGACTGCCATTTTCTGCTCTGAAATTAATTGAATATACGCAATGTAATAAGTTTGACTAATTCAGAATGTAAATTAATGAAGTTTGATCAATATAAATTGCTATATTATATATAGCTATTATTTATAGCTATAGATAGCTGTCCCCGACGAATATACTTCGATTTTTTAAAATTTATATTTTGTCTCTTATTTTCTTCTAGGTCGGGGGAAAAAAGAACTTTTAAGTTTTGTAAGAAGGGACTAATAACAAAAAGTCTTTTTGATCGTCCCATCTTATTGCAATACGTATAAGGGTACCCAAAAGTAACCGGACTAAAATTCTGAAGGCCGTAGTTTGCTTAGTACCGACTTCTGCCACTAGAGCCATGTAGAGCTACCCTTTTAGAGTTGTACCTATGCCAGCCAAGTGTCTTCTCTAGAGGAGGTTACGTTCCAATTGTATCTATTTTTCCGTGAAAGCTGTTTCGCGCGCTTGTCGTTTTTAAAATCAAACATAAGACAATGCTAATTTGTTTTTTTTTATGTGAGAGGCGTTGTCCTTTCAGAGTTTTTTCCACAGAGTCAGACAATCAATCAGGCTTTATACTTAGAAGTTTTGAAAAGATTGCGTAACAGTTTTCGGCTGAAAAGGTCAAATTTGTGGCAGTCGGTGATTTTCCCATGACAACACGCCCGCGCACAACGCCATATCTGTTATCAAATTTTTGGCTAAAACCGGCATGGTACCAGTACTCCCCCCCCCCCCCCCCCCTCCACCCCTATTCACCTCACCTTCCTCCACGTGACTTGTTCTTATTGACTCGAATGAAAGAAAGGAAAGCGTTTTGCCGACATTACTGAGGCGATATCTCGATATCTAAGGAGCACCACAGACGAATCATTAAAAAATTGATATGAGCAATGAAACAGGAGATTAGATAAGTACATTCGCTTCATTAGAGAGTAATTTGAAGGAGACTAAAGATAGTTTGTTAAAAAAGAAAGTTTTTTTTTAAATGAGTTTGGTTTTTTTTGGGTACGCCCATAGGTCGGTGGCGTAATGGTTAGGGCTGCTAACTTCCGTCCGGGAGCTCGTGGTTCGAGTACTGCCTCGTACCAATGTGTTTTCGAATTTCGATTTCACATGTACGTTTATCCGACGCTCTTGCGGTGAAGGAAAACATCGTGAGGAAACCTGCACACGCCTGCGAAGAAAATCGAAGGTTGTGTGTGAAGTCGACCAACCCGCACTTGGCTCGCGTGGTCGACTAAGGCCCGATCGCCCTAATTCAGGGTAGGCTCGAGCCGTTTATGAGCTGATATGATGACGCCCATAGTTATCTAGCGAACCCGATTTATAAAAATCCTTAGTGTTTGTTACATGGTAGCTTGTTTGTGCTATTAATGTATGGGGCTGTAGTCTGGCTAAATAGTGTTAAGATTATTTTGAATAGGTCTTTAAATTTTCTACACATATTTTCTTCAGAAAGGTCGTACCTTTAGATTATTTTAAATGTTTAACTTCTATCGAAAACGAGTTTTATTCATAGCTAGACTGGAGACTAGAGCAAAAAATGTTTACTTCTGCCTATCCTTGTAGGTATTGCCACAGTATTACAATATAGCGGCTTACAGAAGTGCAACGAATGTACTTACGCAGAGCAACGGAAAGGTACTTGCGGGGCAGCGGGCGGCGCGCGACGCGGCACAGCCTGGCTAAATTCGCGAGTTTGCCAGGCTGGCTACAGGCTAGTAATGCTAGTGCCTACGCCGTGGCGGCATCGGGCGACATCAAAGGCGTTGCGCTACTGTAAGCCATATCGTAATACTGTGGTATTGAGTGAGTTCGCCAATGTTTACGGGTTTGGCACAAAAGGCTATATTTACAGCTGCCACTGTTTTTTTTCCTTGCCATGTAAGAGTTTGCGTGTGGCGCTGAAGCCTTATCGATTATTCAGTGATTCTAGTAGGTTTTGCACATAATGAAAGACCAGTCAAGGATTTCTTTATGTAGAGAAAATCTTACACATTTAACGCAACTCTTTATCTTTTGTTTTTTATTACTGCTGATCTCTTTATCATAAGATTTAAGGTCGAGGAAGTTTTTTCATATTTTGTAAGTAAAAATTTGTATTTTTTAATTCAAAATTGGTAAGCCCTTGGCATGATTCACCCGATGGTAAGTGTCGATGATGCCGAAGATGGAAGCGGGCTTACCAAGATTCCCCAACGCAATGGAGAGCCAGTTCTCTAGTGGTATCTTATCTTCATGCCGGAACACATCAATGTTTTTAACACACTGATGTTTGGCGACAAGACTTTTATAAGATGGTGGTAGCTAGCTAGTAATGAAATTTCTTTGCTTGTATTATTTGTACCTGCCTGGTTATGTGGTTATAATAAAACTAATAAGGTGAACATTCGAAATTTGAATAAAAATAAAAAAAATCCCGCCAATTTTCAATCGTTTTTCTGTCTACGTAAATTTTGAAATATTATTTCACAAAGATAATAATACAACACAGGCCGCGAATAAAATTATGAAATATTAATTCAAAATGATAATTATTATTATATCAGCTCATATACGTCCCCACCGCGGGGCTCGAGCCTACCCTGAATTAGGGCGATCGGGCCTTAGTCGACCACGCGGGCCCAGTGTGGGTTGGTCGACTTCACACACAACCTTCGAGTTTCTTCGCAGGCGTGTGCAGGTTTCCTCACGATGTTTTCCTTTACCGTTAAAGCAATCGGTAATTATATGTACGTAAGTTTTTGAAAAACTCATTGGTACATTGGCCGTCCAGATTTGAACCCGGTACCTCTGGTTAGATGGACCGAGTCGTTACCGGTTGAGCCACCGACGCTTTGGATACGCAACCCTAAAAATCGGCTAAAAGTCCACTTACACAATTGAATCAACGTGTACAGTGCGATGCCAAAGAGTATAACTTGTAACTTGCTTACATACACGGACTTTTTTTTAATAATTATTACTAAATTTGTTTTATTCATGCACTTATATGTTACTTGGTCCATTTACACAATTGAATCAACGTGTATAGTGCGGTCGTCGAGAGAACGCTAATTTGACATATTATGCTAGTTTGACGTAACTATTGATGCGCCCATAGACAGCCATAGTAAATACTATGTACCCATCATGCATATGTAACATATCATCATTACAGCTCATATACGTCCCCACCGAGGGGATCGAGCCTACCCTGAATCAGGGCGATTAGGCCTTAGTCGACCACGCGGGCCCAGTGCGGGTTGGTCGACTTCACACACAACCTTCGAGTTTCTTCGCAGGCGTGTGTAGGTTTCCTCACGATGTTTTCCTTCACCGTTAAAGCAATCGGTAATTATATGTACGTAAGTTTTTGAAAAACTCATTGGTACATTGGCCGTCCAGATTTGAACCCGGTACCTCTGGTTAGATGGACCGAGTCGTTACCGGTTGAGCCACCGACGCTTTGGATACGCAACCCTAAAAATCGGCTAAAAGTCCACTTACACAATTGAATCAACGTGTACAGTGCGATGCCAAAGAGTATAACTTGTAACTTGCTTACATACACGGACTTTTTTTTATTAATTATTACTAAATTTGTTTTATTCATGCACTTATATGTTACTTGGTCCACTTTCACAATTGAATCAACGTGTATAGTGCGGTCGTCGAGAGAACGCTAATTTGACATATTATGCTAGTTTGACGTAACTATTGATGCGCCCATAGACAGCCATAGTAAATACTATGTACCCATCATGCATATGTAACATATCATCATTACAGCTCATATACGTCCCCACCGAGGGGATCGAGCCTACCCTGAATCAGGGCGATTAGGCCTTAGTCGACCACGCGGGCCCAGTGCGGGTTGGTCGACTTCACACACAACCTTCGAGTTTCTTCGCAGGCGTGTGTAGGTTTCCTCACGATGTTTTCCTTCACCGTTAAAGCAATCGGTAATTATATGTACGTAAGTTTTTGAAAAACTCATTGGTACATTGGCCGTCCAGATTTGAACCCGGTACCTCTGGTTAGATGGACCGAGTCGTTACCGGTTGAGCCACCGACGCTTTTTAAAAAGATAATAATAGAATAGAATAGAATACTTCTTATTTCGAATCATGAGAAATTCATAGTTAGTAAATTTAGTAAAAAACACAAAAATTAAAGGTTAGTAACACTAAAGCAAATAACAGTTTTTAAAGCTTGCGGTTTGGGGCAAGATGGACAGTTACCCAGTGCCTTACCATAGGGCTATCAATCCTGTCCCCAACAGTACGCGGCCGCGAATAAAATGTGTGCTATTTATGGACCTAAAGCAGTACATCACTCAGTAACACAAACTTGGTTCAAGCGTTTCCATTCTGGAAATTTTAACGTTCAAAATACAGATCGCTCTGGCTGGTCGCCCCGTTCGAATTTGCGTACAAAATACGAAGTAACTTTTCCCCCGAGCTATTGTATTTATATCTGAGTAAAAACATGTTGTGTAACGCGGTACGCTGGTATTCGTCCTTCAATTATTCAACCTTTTTTTTCATTCCATCTAAGTATTTATTCATTCACGCAAGCGCTGACATTTGATTTAAAAAATCAAAATCCGAATCATCTTTAATCTACAATATTTTCACTACCACTGGGATAAATAACTAAAACTCTTATATGTAAAAATAATAATAGAAACTGGTAGGTCCAACTTCAAGAAAGAGATCAATCGACGAATCCAACTCGGCTGGGCAGCGTTCGGGAAGCTTCGCAACATCTTTACGTCCCAAATACCGCAGTGTCTCAAGACTAAGGTATTTGACCAGTGCGTGTTGCCAGTGATGACTTACGGAACTGAGACATGGTCGCTTACTATGCGCCTCATAAGAAAGCTCAAGGTCATCCAAAGGGCAAAGGAGCGTGCTATACTCGGAGTTTCTCTGCGTGATCAAATCGGAAACGAGGAGATCCGCAGGAGAACCAAAGTAACCGACATAGCTCACAGAATCACTAAACTAAAGTGGCAGTGGGCAGGGCACATAGCTCGTAGAAAAGATGGCCAATGGGGCAGTACATTTCTCGAGTGGCAACCGCGCACCGGAAAACGTAGCGTAGGCAGGCCTGCCACGCGGTGGACCGACGACCTGGTGACGATCGCGGAATGCGGGCAGCGCAGGACCGGTCGTCGTCGAAATCTTTGGTGGATGCCTTTGTCCAGCAGTGGACGATTTTCGGCCGATATGATGATGATGAATAGAAACTGATATACTCTTAAAAGACCCATCTCGGGTCTTATAATATCATCCTACATTTCTACAAAAGTTAATCTGTGAACACGCATCTTTTAATTCACGCCCTTACCCTACACCTACGACAACGTCTTACAGCTGTAATAATATGTAATCTTGCAAAAACAGGAATAAATTTAAAAGAGTTAAGAACATCGTATAACGATCCGGAGATCAAGACTAATTCTATGCCACCGCGCAATTTAAAATCCATCAAGCCGTTTCAACTTCAGGCTCAACCATTGTTAAAACTCTGTTAAAGCCATTTGGGAGAACGTCAATCCATTTAAATAAGAATATGGCCAACCTAATGGTAATGTTAGATTATAATGGGAGCGTCATCATTTTCCTCGCTTGTGGCTGTCGTTTCTCAATAAGTCTTTAAGTCTTTAAGGCGACGCATTGGAAACTTTGGTCGCAGGGATCTCGATTTTTCTCAGTAATCACAAAACATATGGAAATGATATTTTGTAACCTGATTCTTAATTTCAATGACTTCATTTTGTGAATTGCAGAAACACGATTCGTTTACTTGTATAACAGATAAGAATATATCAAAAAAACCTCTTTTAAAACAGAGATTAGCATACTAAAGGCAAACCAAACCGATTTAAACGTCTAAATTTTCTTAGTCGGCTAGTCTAAAAACACACTTCAATATGCCAGTGGGATTTTTTAAAATGAATTGCAATTTTTAATTCACACGAAAAAACACTGAAAAATTGCCGAAGTGTGGTTATTTTCTTTACTCTTTACACGTAGAAAAATAAACAGTGACAACTGTTCTAAGTAATGCCTCGTCTTAAGGTCTTAACAAGTAAACTGTCACTGTAGCGACACAGCGAGAGCGCCACAAAGAATGTTGATCAAATGATACTTGACTGACACTTGACGACGACGCGACGACAACAATGCGAAGAGAATTGGCCTTATGGAGCATACCTACCTCTACGTCACACGCGTTACTTTGGTTGTGAATTTTTCTTGGCCATGGTAACTAGTCCTTCAGCCGGATTCGTAAATAATTTTCACTTTCTTCATTTGTTTTTGGATTTGTAATGCTAGTGCCGGTGCATTACAAATCTTCTCTGAAGTTCTTGACAGCATTTGCAGCAGCTGCATTCTGAGGTGGAACACCCAGTTGCTGTTGGGCGTCTATAAAACTGCACCCAGAGCAAGTTGGGTTTTTTATTTTCTTCTCCACATTGCTCACGTGCACTAGACGATTTTCTCCAAAATGCACCACTTCTTGAACAAAATCCCAGCAGAAAACAATGAAAAAACAACAAAATAAAACTACGAATGCGTCCACTACAAATCCCGCCAAAAAACTCCTCACACGCGTTACTGGAGTCCAGTGTTGCCAACTACACCGTAATTACAGTAGATGTATCGTATTTACGTGTTGTTCAGTGTCGTCTACTGTAATGAATTTTGAGAAATTTCATAGAAACACTGTAATTTTGGCATCAGCGCTTTCGAAACACGGTCATTTTTTAAAGTTTTGGTCATTTTGTATGGCGGAAACCGTCATTTAAACCTACTAACACCGTATTTAGACCGAGTGGTTTTGCAACACTGCTGGAGTCTAACAATCAGATTGTGTAGTCTGGAACTTCCAACATATACATATTATATTATTTTATTAGAGACAGTCATTCATTTAATACAGAGACTTTATGAATAAAATAAATACATCTTTGTTTTAGGCAGATCTAGCTCGTTCGTATTAGTGACGCTTCTTCTTCCTTGCGAATAGAAAATCTTACGTGTGATGTCCAACAAAATTTGTAGCCACGGCTTTTTCTATCTTAGAATTGACTAGCTAGCAGTCCTTTGGGAATGGTCAATACAAGCAAGACCCATTTTACTAAGTGTCGGTTAAAAGCTGCAGTTTAACAAGGCTTGTGGTGGTTCAAATGACAAACTTAATTTTACGTGAATTATTACGTGAAGTGCCCACTCTCACGATATGTTACACCACGTTATTGAGGAGCATTGTCGAGCAGTGTTCGATATTGACGTTGTTTTCAAATATCTGGTGGACAGACTTACCATTGAGGGTCAAGAGCGCCGTCACCCAAAACCAGTGCATCCACCAGTGCAGCGTCATGACGGCAGCGTGGTCACGGAGGGAGAGTGACTGGACAAAAGAAAAATACTTCGTAAGAATGGGTTTAAATACTTTTTAATATAAATTAGGACATTAAACTATCATAGTTATTTATGATACACGGTAGTAAATAGGTAAATGTTAAACGATTGACTTTCCGTAAGCCCGAGTCGCAAGCGAGGGTTTACCATCGTCACGAGTTTGCCAATTACCTTTTACACTCATGTATCATACGACGTTTTTCAATACAGTTGTGAGAAAACAGGGAAAATATAAAAAAACCCATGCAGTTTTACGAAAATAGCTATAGGAACTACATATGCAACCTCCTTAGCAAATATGACCTAAAGTAAGTACCTATGCAACCTGCTCAAAAAAGATTACCTATTCCTTATGCGCTTGACAATCTATCTCCTTCCTCTGTGCGTATAACCTACTTTCTTCACAAAGATGTAAACTACCTATTTTAAAATTATTCTTTTGAAAGTTTGAAAAAAGTTTATTCTACTTAGTCAGGTCATAAGTTCTGTCAAAAACTTTTTATAAAATTAATGATTCAATTTTGATAATTATATAGAAATTATAAATGAAATGAAAGGTAATTTAATTTACAATACAATTTTATTTACATTATTCAAAATGCCCTTCCCTATTATGAATACATGCCCTTAATCGACGCGGCCAATCATCAATCGCAGCACGCACCACATCTATTTCTGCCGCTGCTTTAGCCAAAGATGCTCGGAGAGATTCCAAATTCTGATGAGTTTTCGCGCAGATTTTCTCCACCAAATGTTGCCATATCTTGTAATCCAGTGGGTTTAAATCTGGACTAGAAGAGGGCCAGTCTTCATGTCCGATAAAGTCAATTCCACGGGCGGTCAACCAGTTTTGCGTGCTTCGTGCCCTATGAGCTGGTGCAGGCAGAGTCCTGTTGGAATAATCCAATGTCTGTTTTTGAACATTGTTTGAGAAAGAGATTCCACTATGTTTGTTAGGACAGTATTTTGGTACACCTCGGCACTGGTTTTTACACCTTTTTCATAGAAAAACACCTCAGTTAAGCCTGAATATGAGACTCCAAGCCAAACCATGAGTGACGAAGGATAATGTCCTCGTTGAACCCTCAGAATACGCGTGCTGGCTTCTTCACTGCTGTGGGCATACACCTTATCATTTCGTTAATTATAACTTTCTTTGACGTTAATTTTTTTTTCATCCGAAAACAAAATTTCGTGGTATTTTTTCCCGCGTACCGCCGAAACAAAGCGCGGGATCTATCCAGCCTAATTTTTACAAACGCTCGTTTAAAAAATGTCCGGTCTTCTTACGATAAGCTCGTAGTCCCAAGTCTTCATTTATCACTCTTTTGACCGTGGTTCTGCTGAGGCCCATCTGAAGAGCTAAGATTTTTTGTTTACGAACAGGATTGCGTTGAATTCGCGCCTTTACTGCTTTGATGATCGCGGGTGTCCTAACTGTACGAGGTCGGCCGGTCCTCTTACGATCTTCGAAGCTTGAATCTTCTGTGAATCGTTTGATAGTGCGATAAACAAATCGTAGGGTTATTTTAAATTTTTGTAGAATATAGAAAATTTCTTTTGGCGCGTAACCACAGCGGTGCAACGCGATAACCGCTACTTTATCTTCTTTCTTCGACCACTCCATATTTGAAAATGAATGTCTTTTTTATTTTCGGCATTATTTATTATTTTTTGATGTGTAACATCTTTGCTCTCGCTTTCCTGCAATTTGTGGGAGTGATTTCGTGAAATGGGACGGAAATGTGTAACATGGGACGGAAATGTGTAACAGGAAGTCGCGAAAGCGCGGAATTCTACTTTACGAGAGTCCGACTCGCACTTGGTCGGTTTTTTTCGTTACTGTCAGATCCGCCACCCAGGTACAATATCGTCATCAAATCTAACTAACCTAAAGTATTTTGTCACATGTTACACATCATATGCGAGTACTGTAGGTCTCGCTCGAATTTTTTAATTTATTTATTTCTTTATTTTTTTTATTGACGTTCTATTTTTAAAATTGGGGAAGTTCATCTAGCCAGTATTCCAAAATTTTAAATAATAAGGTTTTGACAGAACTTATGACACGACTAGGTATATATTTAGTTATTATATTTTTTTAATTACTAGTCTAGGAAATAAAAAGTGGCATAGTATAGAGCACGACAGCGGTAAAATACATTTTGCGCACAATTTACTGGCATATTAAGTACAACTTTTCGAGCAACTGTATTGAAAATATACATTCTAAAACTGTTGTGCAAGGATAAGTAAAGCATACCATATTATCATCATATCATACGCGTTGGTCAAGTAAGATATTTACGGGATTAAAAACACAAGAGAAAAAAAACGCGTAATTGTAATATTTTCACTAGAATAACACACAAAGAAACTCCACAAATAAGAGGTCTGTTTTCGCTTTTCGAGCCATTATGTTAAACAAACCAAATGGATGTTTAAATTACCAATTAGCCGTCTTTAGAAATGTATTGTTCGTGGCAGAGCATAATGACTCTATTTTCTTGATTATAAAATGAAATATGTATGTTATAATATAAACGATGTTTTCCTTCACCGTAAGAGCGTCGGATAAACGTACATATGAAATATAAATTCGAAATCACATTGGTACGTGGCAGGATTCGAACCACGACAGGAGGCGGCGGTCCTAGCCGTTACGCCGATACCGTTGAGGAAACCTGCACACGCCTGCGGAGAAACTCGCAGGTTGCGTGTGAAGCCGACTAACCCACACTGGGCCCGCGTGGTCGACTGAGGCCCGATCGCCCTCATTCAGGGTAGGATCGAGACCCTCCGTGGGGACGTATATGAGCTGATATGATAATGATGTTATAAACATATTTTATTATTGTATTAATCTACATCAAGGCGTTTCCTGCACAGTGCACAAGTATTATTCAAACACACAAAGTGTTTAAGTTTTAAAACCCACGCCTGCCCGGAATAGAAGAGTTTTTAGATGTTTTGCAGTTTTGGGTTGTGAAGGCCACTTTCCAAAGCCCGGACAACTAACTTCTGCTGTATTAGTTTGCCGCTAAACATCAAACTGTAACTAAAGGTTTCGGTGATGATATTGTTGATGAACGAGCCTCTACCTTCGGCATTAATGTCACTAATATGTACAAAAAATATGACACAAAGAGAATCTAACCAAGTAAGTAGCGTTATGTAGCCTCTCAGAGCAACAATCTCTTTTAAAATTCTCCTTTCAAGTCTCACAGAAAATTCTGTATCTTAATCAATTTATTTGCTAGTAATGTCTTGTTACACAGAGGTAGAAAAAAATGGCAAAGTAAAAAGCACGTGTGCAATAAAATAAATTTTACGCACAGTATATAAAATAGCATAATTTATAATACCAATTTTCGAGCAACTGGCATCGAAAAATAATGTCATTTGAACATGAAAAAGTGCCTGACTTTCTGACACGCTCTCGTTTCGAGAAGCACTTTCTCCTAAGAATAGAAACGCATGTAAACTACATCAAACTGAAAGAAGCCTTACCTGATGCCCGGCGAATAGAAAATCGTCTATTACGACGGGGCACTTGTTTCTAGATCTTTTGATGTTTTGGATACGGCTCGTTAAACACCACATGGAGCGTGCCTCAGAAACGACGGAGCACTTTTGTTAATAGGCAGGTCGAAATTGAGGGGCGGAAACTTTTGGAGAATGCCAATATTTGCGTGACCGTTCACTGGAGATGAGCAGTGTTTCGAATTTCGAAAACGCTTAACGTTAATGGTCTGTTTAAGTATCTAAAACAGTCTGTAAATTACGCAAAATGGAAAAAATACTGGTGAAGTGAAAGTCGGACACGCTGGTGTTATGGTGCCATACCATCGTACAAAAAAAACCCGCTTCTTGTGCGGGGGCCCCCTTTATTTTTTTCATTATTTGTTGTTATAGCTGCAATAGAAATATACACTCTGTGAAAATTATAACTGTGTACCTTCTTATTTTCATGTGGAAGTGTCATTCCTTAATCTATTGGGCATATATTTTTGCCAAAACAGTCTACCTATAACGTTTTATGAAATAAGTACTGTCAGACAGACGGACGGACGGACGACCAGCGGAGCCTTAGTAATAGGGTCCCGTTGGCATCCTTTGGGTACGGAACCCTAAAAAGAATTCGCTAGTCATCAGGGCCACGTTCCTTACGTCACTGTGGGACCGACTAAGAAGACTCGCTGGTTTTCAGTTAACATCGGCACAGTAGTACGCTATGGCTTAACGTAGCGCAACGCCGTTTATGTCACACGATGCGCCACCGGCGTATGGTACTAGCCCATACTAGCTTGTAGTCGCGGAGTTTACCAGGCTGTGCCCCGCCGCCGCCCGCTGCCCCGCAAGTACCCTTCCGTTGCTCTGCGTGAGTACATTCGTTGCACTAATGTAAGCCGCTATATTACAATACTGTGACATCGGTCTCTTTATGCAGGCATCAATGGTGTCCCTCATCCTGTAATACTCACCTATGAATTTAAGTATTCTGACTATTGCAAAAAATTTACAAAAAAATGTCGAAATTAGTCGCACAATCAAAAAAAATAGTCGCTTCTTATTTTCAAAGTTACAGACATACGTTGATGAGTATTACAGGCATAACCTCATTCTATAATACTCACCTTATTACTATTAAATGGTGAAAGCTAAGACCTTGGTTTATACTTCAAAAAATTGACAATAATTAGTCGATGCTACATAACAAATCTCAGAATCAGGCATCAAGGGAACCATTAGATATTAACATGGCCTGATGAGTATTATAGAATGAGGTTCAGCCTGTAATACTCATCTCCCATTTCTCATATATGCCCGTAGCTTTTGATCTGCTTTATAGCTCAAAAATTTGTCGTGAAATAGTCGGCTTCATTGATATACGTTTAAACCTGATTAATGGTGTAGAACACAATCAAAAATACATTGTAATTTTTTGCATACATTTGGCAGCAGTACATTCGTGCACACAATCACAGCGCTAGTATAGGTTTAAAGGCTATACGATGCTAGTTATTTTACTTAATCGTTGCATAAAGCGTTACTATCTTTAACCCGCAGCAATTATACGTACTTACTTATTTCATAAATACACATCTCATATTTCTCATAAATGCCCGTAGCTTTTGATCTGCTTTATGTCTCAAAAATTTAACGTGAAATAGTCGACTTAATTGATATAAGTTTAAACCTGGTTAATAGTCTCGAACACAGTCAAAAAAGAATTGGAAGTCCGCCGTACATTTCATTGTAGTGGTACAGTCGCGTTCAGCCTACAGTACCTATATTTTTGAAGGATAAGTAAATGAAGTCGTTAATATCACAAACTAAATAGGGCTAGCCAAGTTCATATTATATATACAGGGTGTTTGGTGCATCGTGTGCCAATTTAAATTGGCTGATAGGAGATGGCAGTAGCTATCTCTTCAGCTCTCATAATCTTTCCTATGCCCCACGGATTTTTTTAAATATTTTTTTTTGACACTTTTTAAAGAAAATCCAAAATTCTGCATTTAAACTTTTTAAAAACAACTTGCGTGTGGCCTCAAAGTTTAAATTTACTTTGATGTGCACTGTAACTTTGAAAATAAGAAGCGACTATTTTTTTTGATTGTGCGACTAATTTCGACTATTTTTTGAAAATTTTTTGTAATAGTCAGAATACTTAAATTCATAGGTGAGTATTACAGAATGAGGGACACGCATCAATGTTATCAGCTCCGATGTGTCAGGATGTGCCCATGTTTTCACAGTTTTTTTTACCTGAGCTATTGCATCTTTTAGTTTTTTTATTAGGGTTCAGTACCCAAAGGGTAAAAACGGGTCACTATTACTAAGACTTCGTTGTTCGTCCGTCCGTCTGTCTGTCCGTCTGTCACCAGGCTGTATTTCATGAACCGTGATAGCTAGACAGTTGACACTTTTTACAGATGATGTATTTCTGTTTCCGCTGTAACAACAAATACTTAAAATTAGAAAAAGTTAAAAAATTAAGGGGGTCTCCATACAAAAAATGTGTTTTTTGAAACTAGTGCCATCTAGTATGATGGTGCGGAACCCTTTGTGTGCGGTTCTGACTCGCACTTGGCCGGTACTTATTTTCTATTTTTACATTTTGTTTTTATTTTTTCATCGATATCTTTTGTACACAGTTTCTTTTTCTAGTTTTTTTTTCCGGCAGAATACCAGAGTTGAGGATCCTCGTAATCTGCAACATATGCTGAGTCAGATCCTTTTCGCTGAGCCTGCAAATTTCACCTGGTACCTAATATGTATCAATGTATATTTTTTTCTCCACTTTTCTTTGACGGTAAAATGTATATAATTTTATTTATACCATTGCACCTCTAAAAAGCTTATTTTATTCACTGAAAACAGTGAATAAAAAGCTCTTTTAATCACTATTTTGGTGTTTGAATTTAGAACACACTAATATAATATTTGACCTCCATCTCGGCTATAAATAAAAATGTGCAAAAAATACTCGATAAAAACTCATAATCCAAAGAATATTTGACATACAAACTCCTTGTGCAAATAACTCCTCGAGATTTGATTGTTCGATATTTTAGAAAAGGAGTTTAGCATTAGAATAAAAGTGTTCTTTGCTGTCATTTCATTTGTAAATTGGCGCTATTTTGAATACTATAAGTTGTATGAACACAAAGAAAATTAATCTTTATTTTAGTAATTGTTCCAATTTTAATGAACATTTTAATTAATTTAACATTCCTTTTTTCTCATTTAATATCTATTTTTGCTTAAATGTTTCTTTTTCTCGGAATCATGGTATAAAGTATAGTATGCAACTCTTGAATAAAACGGATTTATATCGAGGGCCATGAATCACTCGCGTCGCTCAGGGTTCTAATACTTGAATCACTCACTACGCTCGTGATTCAATCATCATGAATCACTCCCTACGGTCGTGATTCAGTCATTAGAACCCTTCACTTCCTCGTGGTTCATCTATGGCCCTCGCTTTAAATCCGTCCTTTATTCACTAGTTGCATAATATACTATTATCTGTTGTGAAAGGTGTTGGTTCGTGAATAAAACATTTCTATTACATTTCCGAAAAAAACATCGTGAGGAAACCTGCACACGCCTACGAAGAAACTCGAAGGTTGTGTGTGAAGTCGACCAACCCGCACTGGGCCCGCGTGGTCGACTAAGGCCCGACCGCTCTAATTCAGGGTAGGCTCGAGCCCCTCGGTAGGGACGTATATGAGCTGATATGATAACTGCTGCGACTAAGCCAAGTGAAGGGAAATTGTTTTCGACGCGAACAAAGACTGAAATACATACACCCACACACATCCCGGAGAGGTGAGGTCACGGGCTATCGCTTATAAACAACAAGCTCTAATCCGTTAATTATCTAGAATACCTAAAAGCCTGGAAACAATGGACCATTACGCCAAGAGAAGGGTCTTATTCTAGACACACAACTTGTCAAATGGATTACGTCCTAAGCCAGTGTTGCCTTGTCATGTGTGAATATTTATCTTTTGCTTTACTTAGACGTTTTTGGAGAGGTCAGCTACTGTGTGGTCGTTTTACATGACAATGGGTTGTTTAGATAAAACAAGCATAAGTGCATTAGTCATGCCGATGCACTACGATGAAAATATTTTACGAATTGCGCGTGTAGACAAATTATTAACTAGATTTTTTTGGAAATTAAACGTTTCTAAAATAGCATACGGGGTACCAAGTCAAAAACCTGGACTGTACTGGAAGTGACGAAAGACTGTAACAGAAGTGGTAAAATAATCTCGTTTCCTCCATAGCAACCGAGTCAGTCACCTTTTATATCCACAACTGCTTTCCGAGGTAGTTTCAAATAGCTGCGAGTAGAATCTGAAACAACCTACCTCCACTCCAAAGATAGTGCGCCCAGGTTTTTAGTTTTAAGGAGTTTTGTCTTGAGGAACAAAAAGTCGGACGTACCGAGATGGGTCTCGTGTGACGTATGAAACTACTCCAGCTGTTGTCCGTCGTCGTCCTTCTAATGTATATTCATCACATCAGCTCATTCTATATACGTTCCCACCGAGGGGCTCGAGCTTTAGTCGACCACGCGGGCCCAGTGCGGGTTGGTCAATTTCACACACAACCTTCACGTTTTTTCGCAGATGTGTGCAGGTTTCCTCACGATGTTTTCCTTCACCGTAAGAGCGTCGTATAAACGTAGGGGAGACCGAGGAGGGTTGTGACAATTTTTCGTTAAACTCGCATATCTTAGTCAAAAAAGGTTTTACATCTATGAATTATATACCATAACATAGTTAGGTCTATACATTAAGTGAGCCAAACATAAAAATAAATAAAAGCAAACAGGAACCATGAGAAAATAAACAAAAACTAAAACAACTCACACTGTCACAAATCTCCTAGTACCGAGGTAATTTGTGACAGAGATCGAGGTAATTTGTGACAGCTATGTTTTTGGCAATTAAAAGGAACATAAATTAATGTAACGCTACTATTAGTGAAAAATAGTATAGTGTGTCATGTAGTTGACATTGTAAGAGGTTGCGGCATCTCTGAGAGGTACACCCCTTAGTGTCATCTCCTCATATGCCAGTTCAAAGATTTCGACACTAGACATGCCCCTATCAGTTTTCCTCACGTATTTATTAGGCATTCTAAAACAACAAAATACCTAAATGCAGCATAAAAAGCTTAATTATGAAGCAAAATATTATTGTTAGAAAAAAATGAAGTCTAAAAAGTCACAAATTATTATTGTTAGAACAAAAAAGGAGAGTTGTGACAAGCTGTCACAATCCTCCTAGGTGCAAAAAATCGTGCTTCGGTCCGAATAATAATTCATAACCTCCAAACACGAGGTGATCCCAAAAAAACAATATCGTGCTATTAATCTTAAAGAACCAATGCATATTTGAAAAAATTACACACCACCACGAACAAAGCAAGTATCGAACCAAAGGGTTTCAAAGTTTTGGTCTAAAACTTACTTTGAGCAATTTTTTGGACGCCGACATCGTACAGCCGCAACCGTTTCCTGTGGGCCACCGCCGCGTACTACACAAAATGGCGCGACGAAATAGCAGTATAAGCGCGACGTTGCCAGCTCGCTAACGGTCATAAGTTCCGAGAAATCGACTTTGTAACAACTCTCCTCTGTCACAACCCTCCTCGGTCTCCCCTACATATGAGATCGAAATTCAAAAACACAGTGTTTAATAATATATAATTTTTTTATTTATTTATCGTAAAACTACCAAACTTATTATTATAATTTTTATTACAACCTGTAATGATCTTTTACTATCTTTATAACCATAATAATATTATATTTACTGATTGATCCCCTTTACTCCAATTAAATCCTACAATGTGATTACTGTGTCCGCTTTGTTCGTAGGCCCACCTCTTTTCCTTTTTACCCGTCTGCGCCAGAAGGAGGGTTATGTTTTTCGAGAGTATGTATGTATGTATGTTTGTATGTGTAATTGTTTGGCACGCTCTGCAGCCTGAACGGCTGGATGGATTTTAGCTTGAGACGTGTCGTTATATTCGTATTTACTGTGAGAGTGACACTGGGTTAATATCAAAATTATATAAACAAAATGGCGGATTTTTGGCGCCAAATTCAAATGAACTGATTCAATAATAAAACTAAAAAAATGAATAAAATAAAAAACGGTAATTTAAAAAACTAAAAAAACCCGCCTGCGTTTCTGTGTAATTTGGAAATGAATAACCCTAAAACAAGAAAGTCGTCATACCCGATTGCACTTAACTTAAGAAAAATTGTAGCAGTCGGGACCCATTCTAGAAATGGAGGCATAGTGAATTGAGAGCACATACCTATATTACATTGCAGATTACTCCAATATACTGACTAGACGGCTGACTTTCTAGAATGGGTCCCGACTGCTACAACTTTTCTTAAGTTAAGTGCAATCGGGTATGACGACTTTCTTGTTTTAGGGTTTTTCATTTCCAAATTACACAGAAACGCAGGCGGTTTTTTAGTTTTTTAAATTACCGTTTTTTCTCCCCCTCCTTTGGGTCCGGACAGAATATCAGCGCTATGGTTTTACTAATAATAAAACCATACAGCACTGTGCTGAGTCTTGGACATATTCGGCATAAAAGTTAATGTGATTTTTTTAGTTTTAATCTTTAGCTATACTTTATTTATATTAAGTACCTAATACTATAATTATTTTTCTATTCTTTTTTTGCCGAATAGTCTTCATTTCTTCTTAAATCAGGAAAGCAAAGGCTCCATGGCCATACTGTCTAAACCGCGAGACCGAAGGTCGAGCTCCACGTAGGGAGAAGCCCGGAGTGAGTGCTGCGAGGCCGGAGGCAAAAAAAGTGTAAGGGACGGCAAAATGCCCCGACACATTTTTAAATCCTCAATTAGTAAGCCTTTGGCATCATCTCAGCTGATTTTATGTGACGATGATGCCAAAGATGGAAGCGGGCTTGCCAAGAACGCAATGGCTATCTTATCTTCAAGCTGAAACACATCCATGTTGTTTAACATTGATTTTTGTCGTGAATACTTAGATAAATGGTTGAATCTAGCTAGATAGGTTTAGAAAATGCCCTTCCACGGGCCAAACCGATTATTACAAAGTAAGACTTCGCCGAGATCGAACCTGCGACCTCTTGGTGTGAGACTAATGGACTAACCAATAACCATTGCGCCACGGAGGAGATTAATGGGCGGATCTAGCCAAATTATTTATTAGCAATTTATTGCAGAGTTTTTGAAAACAATAATATTCAGGGACAAACATTAATGGTCCTCTGCTCCCACACTAGGATTCCCTGCACCATGGGAAGCAGAGACTGATATACATTTATTTATTTATTACAGGTAATCAACAGCTTACAATAAAAAAGTTGTAATACGATACAGTGTGGTCAAAGTAAAGCAAATAACAGATTATTCCAGAGTATAAATTAAACAGATAATTGCCAACTAATGTAACAATAATAATGATTAACGCGCTCATGGTGCTGATGGTGCTACCTATATACGTTTTAAATACATAACATTCTTGGTTTTAGAACACCCAGACACAGAGAAAACTAACCTGTATATCACACGAATGTTTGCCCTGGGTGGGGATCGAACCCACGGCTCTCGGCCAGGCAGGAGCGCTAACCACTGTACCACCAGTTACCGTAGTGCTAAAGAAAATTTTAGGGTTTCGTACCTCAAAAGGTAAAAAGGAACCATTATAGGATCACTCGTCTGTCCGTCCGTCTGTCACAGCCAATTTGCTCCGTAACTACTGGACCGATTGTTTCTCTTCCATTATACTATCGGTACAGCGGTCTTTCTCTCGAGCTGAGAGATCTGTCACCCAGACCAAAGTATATACAGGGTGTAACAAAATTGGTGTAGGTCCCGTTCACTGGGCCTTCAACTCATCATACTATTAAAAAACTTTAGTTCTACGACTTTACTGAAAATGTAAAAAAATGTTTTTACTCTTCATACATGATCGACCGATTTCGTCAAGTCAAGTCAAGTGATTTATTCGCATAAAAATATGGTTACAAAAGATCTTATAAATGTAAAATTAGAGGTACTCATACTTTACCAGAAAATCTGGCATGCAAAAATTGTACAAAAGTGATAAGCTAGTAATTTAAGCACAAAAACAATGAGAATGGCATATTAACATCATAGCAACATTAGTATCATCATCATACAAAATATCAGATAATAGAGTCTCCAATTATATTATACTTGTATCATATTTTTATACCATTTCTACATAAACAACATGTTATAGCTTATAGTTAGCATTATTAATATAATTATCATGCAGAATGTCAGTTAATAGTGTCTAATTAGTTATCAAATTAAATAAAAATCACATTTTCATACTTTACGTGAAAAACATGTTGTAGCATTATTAATATAACTATCATGCAAATGTCAGTCTATAGTATGTAATTAATTAATTATCAGCTTATTTGAAATAAAATGTCACAAAAGTAAAAGTAACTAAAAAAATAAAAAAATAAATACAGTTCACTTCGTGTCAAGAAATTCCGATAGGTTATAGAAGCATTTATCAATCAGCTATTTACGCAGTTTCAGCACAAATACATTTGTGGGAAGCTCCCTACTTTCTCTCTGAATATTGTAATAAATTGTAACAGACATTATGTAACAGCTTTTTTGAAAAATAGAAAGTATAAAGAGCATTTTAGTATGGAGGGTCCCATTTTTTTTTGAGAATTGACTATGGGTTCCATGGAGAAAGTTGTTCAGTATGACGAGAGAACCCCCAGTTAACGGGACCTACACCAATTTTATTACACCAGTTTTGAAAGTGATGACATGTAAGCCTTTTAGATATCCTACTGAATGCCTGTACAAGGAATGTGGTGTTTTGACAGTTAGACAGCTCTTTATCTACAAGGTGACGATCACCATGCATAGGTCGGTAATTTCATCGCCCAGGTTTGAAGATTTGATAAGAAGGAGAGTTTTTAGATTGCCACAACCTCGCGTTAATACTTCGTTTGCTCAGAGATTCAACAATTTTCTTCATCCCTTTGTTTATAACAAAGTTGTAAAAGTGTGCAATATTAAACTTTTAACTACATGTCTCGCAAAAACCAAAGTTAAGTGCTGGCTATGTAGCTTAACTTATCTGGACACGGAAAATCTTTTAGAAATTCACCATTAGCAGTGTAATTGTAATTTTAATTTAATTTTAATTAGCTTATATAACTACTGTTTATGTTTATATTTCTTACACTATAATTCCATGGTATATCTATTATTTACTTACTTAATATAAATAATAGTTTTTCTTTTGTTGTTTAGATTTAATTTAATATAACTTTGTAAATTATCTTTAAACTGGTTGGTTGGTAAATGTATTTTTGGCGTGACCACCACGATACGGGCTCTGCCTAGTGTGGGGTTACAAGGCATACTTTATACTGTACCGTACACTATTCTTTGGTAATAAATATATTTGTATTTGTATTTGTATTATTTATTACACCTGTATATTAGTACTAACATACAGTATGGACACTCCCTGCCGCTCTCTAGATTGCGACCTCACCCCCTCGTCACCCAGATTGATACAGATTGGTTGTCGAAAGTATTGGATTTCGCCGCCATTTTGTTTGATTCGTCATTCCTTTTTTGAAATGTCATTTCTGGCCCGTTGTATGAAGTGTCCAGGGTATGCCCAGGGCCCACACTCTCGACAGTGTGATCATCAAACCTAACGAACCTTATATTGCTTGCTCCATTCAGATCCGCCACTATACTGGTAGGGCTACGCAATAGGACCACGGTAAAATAACTGAATATTGTAGTTGGTAATCGTTACTAATATTATAAATGTGAAAATGTGTTTGTTTGTTACCTTTTCACGCTTGAACGCCTTGACCAATCTTAATGAAATTTGGCATGCAGGTAGCCTGTGTCACGAGGAAGGACATAGGCTACTTTTTATCCCGTGAAAACAGCATAGTAAGCCCGATACAGTTCCTGAGGGAACTGAAAACATACCCTTTTTGGTTAATTTCATTAACATCGCAACAGAACAATGGATTGTGTGATTTTTTGCACACAGATGGTTGAGGGGGTTGGAAATGACATGATTTACTAATAAGCATATTCTGACATAGTTCTCGAGGGATCTGGAGAAATTTCATGTCCACGCTCGCAAGCAATTGCGGCTCGCGCACCGCGCACCCTCTAAGACAGTCATAAAAAGTATGTCCACGCGGGCGAAGCCGCGGGCAAAAGCTAGTCCACGTATAAAAAAAACCCGCCTCCAAACACAACCTGAATTTGTCCCCTTTAGCTATGGTAGCAAAGTATAATATCATTTGTTTGCCAACAGTCTAACCTTGGTATAGATAGACAGAGCATACATA
The DNA here is from genome assembly GCA_947284805.1 of Coleophora flavipennella. NCBI lineage: Eukaryota > Metazoa > Arthropoda > Insecta > Lepidoptera > Coleophoridae > Coleophora > Coleophora flavipennella. The sequence goes on from OX369266.1 coordinate 5,047,041, forward strand.
GGTGTCAAGTGTGTTTTCACTTTAGACTCCCGACGAGAGGACTAAAGCTCAAGCTTTGAGACATAAAGATAGAGGGATGACATAACACACACACACCGACACAACTTTTTGTGAGGTTCCATTTCATTGCTGCTGGTTAGTTCTCGCGTGTGTTTTGTTTGTATACAATAGTGTGCGTGCCCGACTTAGCTGCAACGCCACTATTGTAGTGTGCGTACTTACACGTATATCTACAAACAAAGACAAACAAAGCCCACGAGCACTCGTGAATTGCAAGAACTATAGTAGATTTCTATTTGGCTTTTTGAATTGAAAGCAAAAAAGAATACTACACAATAACACAACTATCGTAGAACTGCACGTGACTTATCTATATATCAGCAGTTAACGTTAAGGCCTTAAGATGGGTCAAATGACAATATTCAATTCAAATTATTGAAAGACTGTAAAGCTATCACCATGGAAAAAAAAATAGTATACTTAAAAGTAAGTAATAAAAAATCGATTTCATTGAATACAATTAAAAAAAAACACTTTTGATGTCAAAAAATATACTGTAGACCCTGTTTTTGGCATTAATTGCAAAACGTCTCGAAAACAAATAGTTATTGTTAAATGAAACCAACACACAAAAATCGGTGACTTTAAGACCTTTCATTTTAATTGAACACATTTTTTTTAAAAAATTATTTGAAAGTGATGAAAAGTAATAAAAATATGTAAAAATCGAGAATTGGGCGTTCGGTTTTAACGTAACAGCCGCGTTGAAGCTCGCATTGATTTGAACTTAAAATGAATAGACTTACGTTCGATATTATTTAAACACGTTTCAACCTGATCGGATTGAGTGCTCTTAGGGCCTTAACAAAGGTAAATGCAAGGGCATACCTACGACCAACGTAAACAAAGATCAGCCCGTCGTCATCAACAGTAGATAGAGAGCGAACTCTTTGCAAAGTTCTCGAGTGGCGACCGTGTATCGGAAAACATAGCGTAGACAAGCCGACGATGGACCGACAACCTGATGGAGGTCGCGGCAAGTCGCTGGTTACGGGCAGCGCATGACCGGTCTTTGTGAATTTTAACATTCATCACATCAGCTCATATATACGTCCCTACCGAGGGGCTCGAGCCTACCCACCACGCGGGCCCAGTGCGAGTTGGTCGACATCACACACAACCTGCGAGTTTCTTCACAGGCGTGTGCAGATTTCCTCACGATATTTTCCTTCACCGTAAGAGCGTCCGATAAACGTAATATAAAATCTAAATTCGAAATCACATTGGTACGTGGCAGGTTCTAACCACGACCTCCCGGACAGGGGGCGCTGGCCATAGCCATTACGCCACCAACGCTCTTAACATTATTTAACAATTATCTATTAGGTAATAAAGAAGTAAGATATTATCTGATTTAAAGGAATTTTGCGCCTTCTTTAAATAGCGCGCTAGACATGTGCTATGAAAGGGACACCGCGTAAAAAAAAAAAAATTTTTAGAGGTTATGCTGCTGCTCTAATAATTGATTTTTGGGTATAATGTCTGCTCGTGTCGGATAAGTAGATATCTGTACTCTACGTCTAAGATCCAAATATGGCGAGACGAACGCCGGAGTGATCGAACCAACTCAAAAAAATATATTCAATTATAATATGCAGCACTGGAGGTCATTATCAATGGCGATGCCTACATATCTTAGTCTTTCTAGTAACTGGAATAGGGGGGAGAGACAGTACTGTATTTTTGATAGGTTTTTCTGCATCCTTGTGTGTGTAGTTATCCGTTAACCGCCTCCGTGGCGTATGGGTTAGTTCATTCGCTTTACATCAGGAGGTCGCGGGTTCGATTCCGGCGGGGTCAACTTGTAAGACTCGGTTTGGTTGGTGGTAGGGCCTTTTACTAAGCCCGCCTGGCTAGCTACCACCATGTTATCTAAGTCTTGCCGCCAAACATCAGTGTTAACAACATTGATGTGTTCCGGCTTGAAGATAAGATAGCCAGTTTTCCATTGCATTGGGGAATCTTGGTTAGCCCGCTTCCATCTTCGGCATCATCGTCACTTACCATCAGGTGAGATGATGCCAAGGGCTTACCAATTGTGAAAAAAAGTCTTCACGGCGGTTCTCAGGCGTCGTGTTTTACATTTCTGCTTGTTTCCCGCCTTAGCGCCTTACATAACCATAACACTTCTGTTAGACAAACGAGATGTGAACAAGCTGCAAGCACTTTAGGACAATGGCTTACGTGGGTTGTTGTATTATCTGTGTTTTGTATGGGTACCTGTTGTTGTTGTTTTCCGTTGAATGAGATGAGATGTTATCTTGTTTTGTTTGTCTTTGATAGTATTGCGCAATGAACGTGGATTTGTGGTACATACTGTATTGTATCGGTGGATGCTGTGATGCAAAAGCGTTACAGTAACATTCTTGCAAGATTTTAGTTCCTACCTATTTTAAGGGCGTATTCACAAAATCGTTTCCCATACAAACTTAAAATGACTCTTCTTGAAAATGGATGGGCCGATTCTACTGAAACTTTATACACATAAGTAAGTAACGAAATTCTAGTTTGTGGATCAATAAAATTTTCTAAATACTTTATTTTAATAATTTTAAACAAAAAAAAACCGACTTCGAACAGGAAACTATTGTTCCCCTCGATTTCTCTGGCATGCTATCATCAGATTCTGGTTTCCATATCATGTTACCACTCTTGAGATATCTCCTTTCCAACAAAAAAAAGAATCATCAAAATCGGTTCATAAATGACGAAGTTATCCGCGAAAACACAAAAAAAGTATATACGGTCGAATTAAAGAAACCTCCTCCTTTTTACCCGACTGCGCCAGAAGGAGGGTTATGTTTTTCGAGAGTATGTATGTATGTATGTTTGTATGTATGTATAATTGTTTGGCACGCTCTGCAGCCTGAACGGCTGGATGGATTTTAGCTTGAGACGTGTCGTTAGATTCGTATTAACTGTGAGAGTGACACTGGGTATATCAAAATAAAAAAAAACAAAATGGCGGATTTTTGGCGCCAAATTCAAATGTTTGACACGCTCTGAAGCCTAAACGGCTCGATGAGTTATAGCTTGAGGGTTGTCGTTAGATACGTTTTTACTGTGAGAATGACACTGGGTATATCAAAATAAAAAAAAACAAAATGGCGGATTTTTAGCGCCAAATTCAAATGAACTCGTTCAATAATAAAACTAAAAAAATGAATAAAATAAAAAACGGTAATTTAAAAAACTAAAAAACCCGCCTGCGTTTCTGTGTATAATTTGGAAATGAAAAACCCTAAAACAAGAAAGTCGTCATACCCGATTGCACTTAACTTAAGAAAAATTGTAGCAGTCGGGACCCATTCTAGAAATGGAGGCTTAGTGAATTGAGAGCACATACCTATATTACATTGCAGATTACTCCAATATACTGACTAGACAGCTGACTTTCTAGAATGGATCCCGACTGCTACAATTTTTCTTAAGTTAAGTGCAATCGGGTATGACGACTTTCTTGTTTTAGGGTTTTTCATTTCCAAATTATACACAGAAACGCAGGCGGGTTTTTTAGTTTTTTAAATTACCGTTTTTTTTTGTTTGAAGTAGTTTAAAAAAGATTAGCGAAGTTCAAGATTACTATGGAAACATTAAATCACTATTATACAGAGTCAACACATTTTTTATAAATGTAATCTATCCACAAACTAGGATTTCGTGACTTGCTTATGTGTATAAAGTTTTATAAGAGAATCTGCCCATCAATTTTCTTTGAAGAAGTAATTTGAATTTTGTATGGGAAACGATTTTGTGAATACGCTCTTAATACAGGGGGTAACAAAATAGGTGTAGGTCCCGTTAACTGGGGTTTCTACTCATCATACTGAACAACTTTGGTTCTACGACTTTGCTGAAAACGTACAATTTTTTTTTACTCTTCATACAAATCGATCAGCTGATCCACCGATTTTGTGTATTTTAGTATGGAGGGTCCAATTTTTTTTTTGAATTGACTATGGGTTCCTTGGAGAAAGTTGTTCAGTATGACGAGTAGAACCCCCAGGTAACGTGATCTACACCAATTTTGTTACACCCTGTATAATCTTGAAATGATAGCTGGACTGCTAGATTATTGGAAAAAGCAAGGGCCTGAGAAAACGATTGCAACAGTTAGCCTAAATGTAATAACTAAACCAACCTGTCCGACTTCCAGCTTAAAAGAAAATAACAGTTAAAACACTAGAACTATATTTATTACTTTCGAGCGACGAGTGAAGAAGGAACTTGGGATCGGTGATGATAATTAAGGGTAGGTACATAGGTTACATGCGTCCAAAAAGTGAAACAAATAAAAAGATGCCAATTGGCTTGCCAAAAAGATGCTTATTCCGTAGTACACCAAGGAACCCTTATAGTTTTGTCATGTCGTCTGTCCGCGGCCTAGCTCCAAGACTTTTAGTAGTTAAGAGCTGAAATTTGGCAAAGATGTAAAGAAGTATAATAAAAACGCGGAGAACTGTAAAAAAATTTGGAAAAAAAACTTTATTTACCTGTACAAGTAAAGTGGGGATGGTTTTTTTTCTCGTCATACCCAGTCATGTGGGGTAACTTTGGTTAGAGCTGAAAAAATAGTTGTGAGTCTTCTAAGACCATTTTATAGTTTGGGGTTTCGTTTTCGAAAAAATAGGCTTGAAAGTGCTAAATTTTGTTGGAGTCGAGTGTCCATACCCCCTAACAACATCTGCTTATATAAACTCATATTACTGTTAATTATGACCTCCCCCAAGTCTTTGGCTGCGACCGCGCCTACTACAACCTCCACCAATCCAGACTTGACTCCTGTGTGTGGAATATGTCCCTCTCTCTCGCTGAGTGCCGAACATGGATTTTTTTATATTATTTACAAATCATAATCTACCATACTGATTCTGAGCTTGTGCCTTCTCTTGTCCACATAACGTGAAAAACCCCACTTTGGGAAGAGACCCGTGCCCCAGTACCGGGGACGTTATAGATTATTGGCAACAAAATTGGTACCTATGATAACTTACAGAAAGAGTACTAATGATAACTTACAGAAAGAGCGGAGACGGGTGTTCAACGCCCGAACATTAGAGCGACGACCTTACTCCATTAGACCTGAAATGAAGAAAATCAATTATTAAAAAAGAGAATTTGAATAAGTATGAGAGAGAAGACCTGATGAACACATGGCAAAAAAAGTGCTACAGCTTGACTCAGGACCGAGAAGCCGCGGCAGACCCCGACTAACATGGATGTCAATTATTAAGAAAGACCTCGCCACAGATAGCATAGACCCACTTATGACCCAGAAACGATATCTCTGGAGAAGAACGATTAGGAGAGCTAACCCCAATTAGAAATGGGACAAGGCCTGAAGAGGAAGAAGAAGAATTTGAATAAGTACTTAATTGTGTAATCAATCTCACATAAATTAAGGTCTAAGATTTAATACATAAAAATGTATAAGTAGGTAAAACTTATAGACTTCTGCCTGAGCTGTGCCACCACACTGAACACTGCGATCGCAAACCAGCCTGCCAAGCATATGATGATGGTCATCAGAGTTCGCAGTAATTTGCGATGCCCGTGAAAGGGTTCAACACAATATCACTCAAGCTCAAATGCAAATTATCAACACGACATAAAAAAACTCATAAAGTAGAGGATTTGCGCTAGTCAATGTCAAAACGAGTCCAAACGACCTCTTGAAGTTACCTTCGTATTGTTTGTCAAATAGAAATATTGTGGGATCCAAAGACCTTTAAGAAAAATTCTGGAAGGGTCTCTAGAATGTTTTGATTCAATGTTCTTATAGTTACTAAATTACCCAGACAAATTATCTTAACAGTTTAAGTAGAAAATAAAAACCCAATTGATAAAAATGTATCAAATGACAGTCTTACTGAATTATCCAGACAAATTACCTTACCAGTTTCAGTAGAAATTAAAAACCCGACTGATAAAAATGTATCAAATGACAGTCTTACTAAATTATTCAGACAAATTACCTTACCAGTTTCAGTAGAAATTAAAAACCCGACTGATAAAAATGTATCAAACAAATGAAAATCTTACTAAATTATCCAGACAAATTACCTTACCAGTTTCAGTAGAAATTAAAAACCCGACTGATCAAAATGTATCAAATGACAGTCTTACTAAATTATCCAGACAAATTACCTTACCAGTTTCAGTAGAAATTAAAAACCCGACTGATAAAAATGTATCAAATGAAAGTCTTACTAAATTATCCAGACAAATTACCTTACCAGTTTCAGTAGAATTTAAAAACCCGACTGATAAAAATGTATCATATGACAGTCTTACTAAATTATCCAGACAAATACCTTATCAGTTTCAGTAGAAATTAAAAACCCGACGGATAAAAATGTATCAAATGACAGTCTTACTAAATTATCCAGACAAATTACCTTACCAGTTTCAGTAGAAATTAAAAACCCGACTGATAAAAATGTATCAAATGAAAGTCTTACTAAATTATCCAGACAAATTACCTTACCAGTTTCAGTAGAATTTAAAAACCCGACTGATAAAAATGTATCAAACAAATGACAATCTTACTAAATTATCCAGACAAATTACCTTACCAGTTTCAGTAGAAATTAAAAACCCGACTGATAAAAATGTATCAAACAAATGACAATCTTACTAAATTATCCAGACAAATTACCTTACCAATTTCAGTAGAAGTTAAAAACCCGACTGATAAAAATGTATCAAATGACAGTCTTATTAAATTATCCAGACAAATTACCTTACCAGTTTCAGTAGAAATTAAAAACCCGACTGATCAAAATGTATCAAATGACAGTCTTACTAAATTATCCAGACAAATTACCTTACCAGTTTCAGTAGAAATTAAAAACCCGACTGACAAAAATGTATCAAATGACAGTCTTACTAAATTATCCAGACAAATTACCTTACCAGTTTCAGTAGAAATTGAAAACCCGACTGATAAAAATGTATCAAACAAATGACAATCTTACTAAATTATCCAGACAAATTACCTTACCAATTTCAGTAGAAGTTAAAAACCCGACTGATAAAAATGTATCAAATGACAGTCTTATTAAATTATCCAGACAAATTAAGTTAAAGTAAGTAAGACCAGTTAAAGTAGTAATTATAAACCCGACTGATAAAAATGTATCAAATGACAGTCTGATAAACAAGATAAACTGCTGACATATTATATGGACACCAACTGAGCTCTATCAAAGAGGTGCCATTTTCAACGGCGGCGATGGCCTATCCTTCCTTCCGAAGTAACTTAAGGTCTGTGGTGCGATCAAGATGGCGCGTTTGTGGGTCAATATTTGGTTAGTTCACCTTGCCAAGTTCGTGTATTACTGTTTGCATTAGGATTGCATCTACTATGAATGAGCTTTTGCGTTTTATACGTAGACCTTATTTATGGAGAAAAAAAAAATAGTACATAGGTAAACATTGGACCCACAAAACTGAATGATCAGTTTGTCTGTGGGATCGACAGTCTCATAATTATACAGGGTCTTCGGCAGATGGTTGAAAATACGAAAATGGGGGATAGGTGGGGTCGCCTCCCACCTATTTTGAGAATAAAAAAAAATCTAGGACTTGTAATTTTTTTTACAGGATTTTTTTTTCCTTTTTTAGAAATTTTGCCATTTTTATACCTTTGAACACATGTAACTTTTTGTTTTTTAAAGCTAGCTCCAAAATCTTTTTTTAATAGACTTTTATAAGATTGTCGGCTCTAAAAAAATTATGTTTGTTTCAAGTTATTGCTAAAAACAAAAATGTGGGCCCCCAAACTTAAAAAAAAGTTGAACAAAAATTTAAAAGTCAACTTTGCGATGCATTTAAAAAAAAAATAATGGGGCTGGAAGGCTTCTGTTTTTTTTAAAACATCTCTAAAGCTTAGGCTTTTGAATGGTATGTAATTTGTTTCGGTATCTTTTTTGTAACCGGAGTTGTTAATTTTTTTTACTCAATTGGACCATGTTGACGAAATTCCACTAGTTACATGTTTTGTGAAATGTATCAAATGCAAAGTTGAAAATAATGTAAATACTTACTGTTGGGACGGTTACAAAGAGCAGGTACGTTTTTTTACATTCTTGCACACACATAATGGCTATCTTTTGTCATTTATTGGCATATTGGAGTTAGCACTTCCATATGCCAATAAAATGTCCGCATATTCCGCATTGGTAAATTGAGCCATTTTAAACCACAACAAAGTCTTAACAAAACGTCTGATAATAACAAAAAGTGACAAACAACAAAAAAACTTAACAAAATCACAAACACAGCAAAGTGAAATTAACGAAAACAGAAAAAAAACGTTAACGTTATTAACGTTTGTGATTTTGTTAAGTTTTTTTGTTGTTTGTCACTTTTTGTTATTATCAGACGTTTTGTTAAGACTTTGTTGTGGTTTAAAATGGCTCAATTTACCAATGCGGAATATGCGGACATTTTATTGGCATATGGAAGTGCTAACTCTAATATGCCAATAAATGACAAAAGATAGCCATTATGTGTGTGCAAGAATGTAAAAAAACGTACCTGCTCTTTGTAACCGTCCCAACAGTAAGTATTTACATTATTTTCAACTTTGCATTTGATACATTTCACAAAACATGTAACTAGTGGAATTTCGTCAACATGGTCCAATTGAGTAAAAAAAATTAACAACTCCGGTTACAAAAAAGATACCGAAACAAATTACATACCATTCAAAAGCCTAAGCTTTAGAGATGTTTTAAAAAAAAACAGAAGCCTTCCAGCCCCATTATTTTTTTTTTAAACGCATCGCAAAGTTGACTTTTAAATTTTTGTTCAACTTTTTTTTTAAGTTCGGGGGCCCACATTTTTGTTTTTAGCAATAACTTGAAACAAACATAATTTTTTTTAGAGCCGACAATCTTATAAAAGTCTATTAAAAAAAAGATTTTGGAGTTAGTTTAAAAAACAAAAAGTTACATGTGTTCAAAGGTATAAAAATGGCAAAATTTCTAAAAAAATGAAAAAAAATCCTGTAAAAAAAATTACAAGTCCTAGATTTTTTTTAATTCTCAAAATAGGTGGGAGGCGACCCCACCTATCCCCCATTTTCGTATTTTCAACCATCTGCCGAAGACCCTGTATATTACAATCACATGTGTGTTATGTGTCTAGCAATAGATAATAAATAAAGTATCTACCTAACTGACATACGAGTAGCTCACAGAATCGTGAAACTGAAGTGGCAAAAGGCTGGCTGAGCACATAGCTCGTAGAACCGTTGGGGTAGTAAAGTTCTCAAGTGATCGTGCCCCGGAAGACGTACCTAGCGTAGGCAGGCCTTTCACTCGGTGGACCGACCTGGTGAAAGTCGCGGGAATCTGGCTGGATGCGGACAGCATAAAACTGGTCGTCGTGGAAATCCTCAGGGGAGGCTTTTGTTTAGAAATAGACGTCTTTCATCTGGTACTCGTATGATGGTGGCGGATGATGAATCCATTTAACCAATAGGTCGGGGAAAAAGTTTCTCCCTGTAAGTATAAAGTAATCAAATCTGTTTTTCCTGTATTATTTGTACCTGGCTGGTTAAAATAAGATTAAAAAGATGAACATTCTAAAGGAGTTGACTTTGGCCACTTTCCCAAGCATGAATGAATTATTATGAATTATCATGTAGATATTCAACCGCCTCCGTGGCGTAATGGTTAGTCCGTTCGCTTCGCATCAGGAGGTCGCGGGTTCGATTCCCGGTGGGGTCAGTTGTAAGACTCGGTTTGGTTGGTGGTGGGGCATTTTCTAAGCCCGCCTGGCTAACTACCACCATCTTATCTAAGTCTTGTCGGCAAACATTTGTGTTAACAACATTGATGTGTTCCGGCTTGAAGATAAGATAGCTAGTTCTCCATTGCGTTGGGGAATCTTGGTAAGCCCGCTTCCATCTACGGCAACATCGTCACTTACTATCAAGTGAGATAAAGCCAAGGGCTAACCAATTGTGACAAAAAAAATTTAAAATTCTCACTAACACATAGTATTCAAATATTCATTGATTAATTGCTATGTACTTATTAATCTCATAGAACTTAATTAATTGATTTAATTAATTAATATTTAATTTGTGCACTACTATAATAAGTAGGAGTTCCACTATTTATTTTTTAGAATTTTAAAATAACGAAAAGTTCGTAAAAGGTTTTTTCATGCGGACTACTGACATTTAGCTATTCAGCGTCACATCTTAAAAGGTACAGTGTTTATACATTGCTGAGGCAGTCGCCCATACTTCATCAAGCCATGTCATTTTGATAAAAAATAAAAAAAAACACGCTTTTTCTATTGTTTTTCCTGTCCACGTAAATAAGTAAACGTAACGAAGAAATTCGCTTACATTTTGAAAATTTATTAAAAAAAAGGTAAATATGCAACACAGGCTGCTAAAAAATTTGTGCTGTTTATGGACATAATGCAGTATCAGTCCGTAGCACTTAGTACAAAAGTTTCCAGTATGGAAATTGTAATGTTCAAAATGCAGCTCGCTCTGGTCGCCGTGTTTTCAAGCGACTTCCAAAAAGGAGGAGGTTCTCAATTCGACTGTATGTTTATTATTTGAAAATTAGTGCTTCCCGTGTGGTCCCATATACAGGAAGACTGGTAAGTAGTGCAAATCCTTTTAAAGGGCTAAACTACATCTAATTTAGAACAAAAAAAGTCATATTAACTGGGGGTCGCAAATCAACGGTTTTCGAGTTAAAGCCCATTCAATTTTTCAATTTTGTATGTAAAACGCATTTGTTTAATTTTTTTGTGAAAACTAAAATATAGTTGACTTGCAAAATACGATAAAAACTTCCTTATTTTATCATCTTTCCAATAAAATAAAATAAAGTTAAAAAAATACAAATGAATTGCAACAAAAAACAATGATTGTTGTCAAGAGGGTGTCTCAAGTCCCATACTAATTTATCCAACAATTTTGTATGAAAAAAATCAATTTAGAATTTTTGGATGAACTTGTGAATCAAAGTTAGTCGATGATGGTAGAGGGTCATAGATTTCTGTTAATGCGAAAAACATCATAATTCTTGGAATTTAAAAAAATAATTCTTGAACATTTGACATTTGTATGGGATGTGAGTCACCCTTTTTACATCTTATTTGTATTTTTTCAAGTTTTTTTATTTTAATGGATAGATGATAAAATAAGGAAGTTATTATCGTATTTTGCAAGTCAACTATATTTTAGTTTTTTTTTAGAAAATCACAAAACATTTAAACAAATACAAAACCAGAGTTATATACAGGTTGTAACAAAATTGGTGTAGGTCCCGTTAATTGGGGCTTCTACTCATCAAACTGAACAACTTTTTTTCTACAAGTTTAATCACAAAACATTTAAACAAATGCGTTTTACATACAAAATTGAAAAATTAAATGGGCTTTAACTCGAAAACTGTTGATTTCCGACCCCCAGTTAATATGACTTTTTTTGTTCTAAATTAGATGTAGTTTATCCCCTTAAAAGGATTTGCACTACTTACCAGTCACCCTGTATAAATTTTATCAAAATTCGTGTTGTACTTTATAAGAAAATTAACAAAAACCAAAAATAATAATGCAAAAATGTTCACCTGTATAAATTTTATCAAAATCGGTGTATAGTACTTTATAAGAAAATTAACAAAAACCAAAAATAATAATGCAAAAATGTACTAAGTTGTTGCGATGGAAGTCGGTTTTTTAACGTGTTTAGCGTTTTAATCGGCGTACAAAATACGAAGAATTTTTTTCCCCGACCTAATATGATCTCACCATTACTGAATGTATCTTAGACAATCGCAGAGAAACAACCACATCCTGCCTGTGGTTTCTCGCAAGTGTACAATGACTAAGATACCTTGATTCACCAGAGTTTTTGCGTTAATTTGGTAAAAGTAGGTACACTCGCACGCACTTCTTAGTAGGTATTAATCACTAATCAGTTTTCGTGCGGTTGACCGTACCGTAGGGCGTTAACGTTTTAGAAACCCCTATCATTGAGTATACAAAGAATATGTCATATAAAATAGACAGATAATATATCTGTCTAAATAAATAAGCAATATAAGCACAAATTAAATAATCCTTCCTTACTAATATTATAAACTAGCTGTTTCCCGCGGCTTCACCCGCGTGGACAACGTTTCTATGACTTTTCAAGGGTGCGCAGTGCGCGAGCCGCGAGCGTGGAAAAGGTAGCCTTTGTGTTAATCCAGGTCCTAATCTGTCTACCTACCAAATTTCAGCCAGATCCGTTCAGTAGTTTTTGCGTGAAGAAGTAACAAACATACAAATTCACAAACTTTCGCCTTTATAATATTACTGTGATGTGCATAAGGATCACAAAATGCTTTAACGCTTCAACCAATCTTGACAAAATTTGGCATGCACATAGCTTGTGGTGATAATTTGCACAGAGGTAATTAAAAGGTAGAAAGTGACATAGACATTCGGATAACCTGTGCATAATTTCCAAGAGATCTGGAGAAAACACATAAGCAAGCAAGCAAACACATAAGACAGTCATAGAAACTAGTTCCACGCTGGCGAAGCCACGGGCAAAAGTTAGTAATATAAAATATTCAGGTAAAAATCACATACGGTCAACTGGCCCATAACAAGCATTCCCTGTGCTATGAAACAATGGAACCGGAGACTGACATACAAACTTACATACATTTAAATCATACGTTTATATATGGTGATATGAAAAACCTAGACACAGTTCAAACAAACCTGTTCAACACACCAGATATTTACTCTAGGCCCACTTAACGAACCCGCGAACTTCAGCCCAGCAGACAGTAGCACCACAGATGAGATACTAGTTACTTAGTAAGAGCAATGACCACTGGATCACTGGGCTAGTTTGCGAAGTGACGGCGATACTGGACTTTGTAATAAGTAACCAAACCAAACCAAACAAATCAAGCCAGGAATCACCGGGATCTAAAAAGGCCAACTCTTTTCGAAAAACCTAAAAAGTTTTAGGTACAATCGTTTATTTGAACAAAAAACACGAGTGTGCTTAAGACCACACAACTGAAGTAAAACTTCTTTAGCTCCATCTATTTATATGAAAGTAAATACCTAGTCTTCAGAAAATAATTAAATCTTTTTTGTTTTATGGAGGACTTATAGACAGTTTATGAAAAGAGTTATTATCCTCTGAAAATGATCATATCTTTTTTATCTTAATTGTTTGTTTTGATTGTTTTGACAACCGATATTGTTGCCTTGGCAACCGATTTTGTTGGTGAACAAAAATAAATAGTATATCTCTCTTTCTAACTTCCCTAATTTATATATCCCTCTCAACTCAGTTCGCCTCACCCGATCACACTTCCGTAACGCTCTCGTGCATCCACCGCTTACTCCCCAAGCGTACGTAAAGAAGTTTTACTTCCATAATTTAAATTATTTCGTATCCTTCTCATAGAGCCCTTTAATTTCAAACGCATATCATGGGGGTGTGTAAAAAAATAACTGTTCCGCCGTCGTTGGAAGTTAACCATAGAGGATTTAGAATTTCACTTGCTAACCATGCATTGTCATTCAAACTAAACGTGTATGCAAAATTTCAGCTCAATCGGAAACCGGGAAGTGGATCAAATAAATTTAACTTGCAAATTTTGAAGCGGACACCTTACATACGAATATTTCAAGTTTAATAAAAGCTTTTAATACGTAACTACTGATGCTAGGAACGAACAAAGTCCTACAAGAAAACAGTAGAATCTCTAGGACAAAGCGCGTAAAAGCTACACGGCGTAAAAAATCTACGAGAAATAAAACTCCAGAGTTGACCTTAGCATGCACTAGGGTCATCATCATATACGTCCCCACTCCCCACAAAGGTGCTCAATCCTACCCTGAATTAGGGCGATCAGGCCTTAGTCGACCACGCGGGCCCAGTTCTTCGAGTTTCTTCGCAGGCGTGTGCACATTTTACGATGTTTTCTTTCACCGTAAGGAGGCGTCGGATAAACGTACATATGTAATCGAAATTCGAAAACACATTGCTACGTGGCAGGATTCGAACAACGACCTCCCGGACAGAAGGTGGCGTCCCTAGACGTTACGCCACCGACGCCCTACAGGTTACATACAACCTAGAAATGCAGCGGTCTTCTGCAGCCGATTCGAATCAGCCTTTGACAAGATAGAACGAATCCGCACGTATGGACTTGGTCGTTTCTGCGGGTTCAAACAGAGGTCGAGAGATGCCGAGAGAAAAGTATATACATATATTAGTACTAACATACAGTATGGACACTCCCTGCCGCTCTCTAGATTGCGACCTCACCCCCTCGTCACCCAGATTGATACAGATTGGTTACAGTTTGGTTGTCGAACGTATAGGATTTCGCCGCCATTTTGTTTGTTTCGTCATTCGATTTTTGAAATTTCATTTCTTGCCCATTGTATGAAATGTCCAGGATATGCCGAGAGTGTGAAGGCCTGAACGTGAAAAATAAATAAATATATCGTCTGTTATAGACGAAAAAGGCTAAGACATTTACTTGAGGCTTTTGCGTCGTTGATCTCGAAGGACCATAAACAAAGCGTAATGTAGCTGGAATTGTCAGCAAACGTACGTATATATTATTCGAAATTTGGAATTGACATTTTTACAGGCTTCCCAGTCGGAACAACCTTTTTTATAGACCCTGACACAAACAGGGTAGGTAATAACTTTGGCGAAATTGGATTTAAAAGAGTACTTTGTTCAATTTATTCCGTAAAAGTTTATATGAAAATATTGTTATAAGAGAGTCACTTTTGTTGGCAAAAGATCATTGGCATTTTGTTGGCTCATTTCGAAAAACCTAAAAACGTTTAGGTCAAGTTTTGATGTGTAACATCTTTGCTCTCGCTTTCCTGCAATTTGTGGGAGTGATTTCGTGAAATGGGACGGAAAAGTGTCCACTGGGACGGAAATGTGTCCCAGGGAGTCGCGTTTTTTCAGGCTTTAAAAGCGCGGAAAAGGCAAAGGTATCTATGACCATACAGCCTAGTCTGCCGTATCTTTGCCGTTCTTTTTTCAGGCTTTAAAAGCGCGGAAAAGGCAAAGGTCTCTAGACCATACAGCCTAGTCTGCCGTATCTTTGCCGTCCTTTTATAAAGTATTTTGTCACATGTTACACATCATATGCGAGTACTGTAGGTCTCGCTCGTTTTTTTTTTTTTTTAATAATTTAAGGCTCCTCCGTCCCTAAAATGAGCAACTCCAGCGTTAGCATTAGCAACTTCACCAGGTCATCGGTCCACCGTATGGGAGGCCTGCCTATAGCTACGTCTTCCGGTGCGCGGTCGCTACTCGAGAACTGTACCAACCCATAAGCATCTGTTCTACGAGCTATGTGCCCTGCCCACTGCCACTTCAGTTTAGCGATTCTGTGCGCTATGTCGCTTACTTTGGTTCTCCTACGGATCTCCTCATTTCTGATTCGATTGCGTAGGGAAATCCGAGCATAGCTCGCTCCATTGCCTTTTGGGTGATCTTGAGCCTTCTTATGAGGCCAATAGTAAGCGACCATGGCTCAGTTCCGTATGTCATCACTGGCAACACACACTTTAGTTATGCATGAGACCACTGCGGAATTTGGGACGCGAAGGTATTGCGGAGGTTCCCGCACGCTGCCCAGTCGAGTTGGATTCGCCGATTTATCTCTTTCTTGTAGTTGGACCTGCCAAGGTGGACTGTTTGTCCGAGGTACGCATATTCGTCAACAATTTCGAGTGTAGAGAGGAGTGGGTTTGTGCGACACGGACATTTACATTATTTTCGTTTAACAAGGAGTACTTACTTATAATATTTTTTGCAGTTGTCGTGACTTTACCGATCTCTTGTCGTTATAACTATCGCGTGTAAACATAACCTTGAAATGAATATTAACGTTCGTGACCAGTTGGTTTTGCTACCTACTGGATTAATAATGTTTTTTTTACGTCTAACTTTGTATCACTATTGTCCATTTAAATCCATACATACCTGGTAGTTGTAAAGTTCGTTCACTGAATATCTGCACCTTTGATAAATGGCGCTCGCCGCTGTATGCTTCCGTCAAATACGCCGCCCTGAGTTCAATCGCGGCGCCGAAAACGTCGGCGGGCGGCGCGATTGAACTCAGTGCGGACCCTTTGACGGAGTGTTTGACGCGAGTCGTCGAAAACGCAGCTAATTCAGCAAACGTAAAATCATCTGGGTTGGTTGGTGTTACAAAATTGGTGTACGACCCGTTAACTAGAGCTATAGGTATACCTACTGAACAACTTTTCTCGAGTGACTAATAGTCAATTCGCAAAAAAAAGCAGCGAGCCTTACTGAAGTCGCATATTATGTGTAACATCTGACGTAAGTAAGTAAAAGACCTTTCGGCCTCCGGCTTTGCAGATCGCGCTCTGGGATTTGCCCTAAACGGAGCTCGGCCTTCGGCCTCGCATTAGGCGGTATGGCCATGTTTCCTTAGCCTTAACGACTGTAAAAATATAAGGCGGCATGGCCATGTTTCCTTAGCCTTCGTGAGTGAAAAAAGAAAGCATTTTCCGTTACACACTTTCGTCCCTTTTCACGAAATCACTCCCACAGATTGCAGGAAAGCGAGAGGAATGATGTTACCCGTCGAAAATTAAATTCTTCATACAAATAGATCACTTGGGAGCATTCCACGTTGTTGTATGGGACATTCGTACGATAGTTTCAGTGTTTGATGTACAATAAAACATTTACTAGGGAACGCCTCTGGTTCAAACTTAGCATTTCGTAACAACATAACTTCGATCAATCATAAAATGTATAGTCTATCTAGATATACTCAATTATAAAGTATTTATAGACGTTTTACGTCGCCTGTTGTGCGGGACAGCGAAACTACCAAGTCTGCGATTCCTTTTTTTTTTTGGAAAAAAAATTATTCACATCTGTTGTACGGGACGCGTCGCCTGTTGTGCGGGACGAGTACGAATTCCAGTACTAATTTGGTAATCACAGTATTCGTTATCAATGAATTCTTCATGAATTAGACCGTAATGAAAAAGAACGATTATATTTGAGCTTAATTGAGATTATATTTGATCATCCCGACCCTTTTTTTGTAACGAAATTCTTGTAAGTAATTAATTGAGGGCAGTATAAGTCTGCACTTATGTATGTTTTATAAATTTATAAATTAAGTAGATGTAATGATCGTTTGTCGTTTCAAAATAAATAATATTTAAGTTTTTCATGGAAATAGTTTAAATTGTTCAAATTAAATTTAAATCATATTATTTATTCTTCAATAAACTAAAAAAATATTATAATAAAAGCATTAAGTTACAATTTTTAAGATGTAAAATTAAAAGTATCTTCGCCACATGACGGGCAATACAAGTCGTATAAATCGTTGGACGGCGTATCACCACCATCATCATAATATTCCTGTCTTGTCCCGCAATAACCACATGTATCGTGGATGACCATGCCTTCTTTGTGGACATTATAACTGTTACACCACGGGAGCGATTCCATCCAAACTTAAACTAAAAATTGTCTTGGAAGATTTAATGAAAACAGTTGCATTTTTCTAACAGTTAAGTATTTCACCTACAAAATATAACAAAATTTTTGTGATTAATATGTAGAATGTATTAACTACCTAGGTATAGTTAAAAATAAATAGTTAAATATTACCTTTTCTCGCATCGAGGCTGAATATATCTTATCTAAGTCTTTGGTAGATATTTTTATAATTTCATTGACTATACTGTCAAAAGCCATTTTTTCTAATGTTTTCGGGTTTTGTAATACAAAAAAAAACCATTTTTATAATATTTGTATTCTGAATAAAATATTCTGTACGTTTTCTGACTACAAGAAAATATTTAAATATGGAACACTATAAAAAACAAAACGCCGAGAATTGACGAAATTATACCATCTCTTTGATAGGCCAAAAAAACACTAAATTAATGTAGAAAAAGAGTTTCTATAGGTCCGCTAAGAACTAAATGAGAACATTATGAAACTCAAAGGAAGTGCCAACTGGGTTCTATAAATTACAAGTTAAAAACTTTTATTTCATCGCTGATGCCATGGTTCTGGGCTTGAATTTTGTTGGAGGCACAGGTGATAACGTGAAAGTTAGAAATGCCAGGAATAGGTTTCACTGAGTTCAATGGATTTTCGGTATTGATTTTGGCATATATTTCGGACTGAGAAATATAAATAATCTCGGTGGTCTTTATTACTTCTCGTGCGACTTTAACGAAATCTTCAGCCGATTGGACTACTATTCCAGCCTGACTTAACATCTTTTGTTTTACCAATCTTTTCACGTTCCCTCCTACGCCATCCACAACTCCTTTTCCATGGGACGTCGCTGAATACTTCCATATAAATTGTCGGTTATATTTAAGGCTCAGGTGATTAAGCAGCTTCACCATGTATTTATTCTTAAATTCGGATGACGGGCCATCGCTCCAAGATGTTTTGAATGGTTGCATCATTATTCTTTTTAAATATTATTTCAAAAAGTTGGTTAACAAAAACGAATATCGTATCTTTGTCTTTGTTGCGACTGTCTGAGCAGACGACATAAGTTTCGCATTGGTTTTGAAAAAATACCGCAGCAGTGAGCATAAGTACACTTGAACGCGCCCAAAGCGCGCTCTGAATCTCATTTTGGTATTCGCATGAGAACGACATAGCAAAATCTATCTGTAAGATCCTTGTATTGGCACATTTTTTATCTTTTTCGAACTCAGCACTCTGCACTCTTTTTAAGTTAACATGACTCAGAAATTTTGGATAGTCTTCTTTAACCTTGTCATACAGTTCCGCAGATACACTTTCTTTTAATGCTAGTTTTAGCCTTCCTGTAGAATCTTTTTCCCATTCTCTCCAGCTAATCGGCTGTAGCATATGTTCAGGTGGATTTAACTTTTGCATATCACCACACAGTCCACAGTTCTGTTGCCAACATGCAGAATTAATTGAACAGTCGCATAGAACTGTCTCCCAAAACCCTTGATTGTAGTTAATTTTCAGCGCCTTTAATTTCAAAATAAAATTTTCGTGTATTCTACATTTGCATTGTTCACTTGGAGTATCTTTTAAGAGAAGGACATTTTCAGGACGCAACTCACAAAACTTAGAGAATCCGATTTTGGTAAAGACATTTTCTTCTTTGTATATTTGAAAAGCTTCACGAAGAAACATAGTCAGATAATATTTTTGCAGCTTTTTTTCTCTCCACTTTTCCAGGAAATCATGCAATCTTTCATTCCTGGACATGTGTAGACAATATCTGGACGAAAATAAAATTTTTTTACCGAATTTTCGTCATAGTCCCAGTTTTCTTCATCATTTTGCTCCAGTTCTCTTTCCATCTCTTTGGCTAACCGGATTCCATAACGGCTACAGAGACCTTTTATGACGTAGTCACGTTTAGTAGGAGAAGATGGAAGGGCCTGAACAGCTTTTCGGATCGCCTTAGAAGCTGTTTGTGGACACTTATATGGGTGCGCGGGCACGGAAGTGCTTGGTGTTTCGCCTGATGTATTCACGACTGTAGAATTAGTTGACGGTTCACTGGATAGGCGTTTCTTTGCCCTCTGTTTACGTTTCTTCTCTCTTTCGTACAATTTTAACTATTCCAATTCTTTTTTCGTCATAGCTTCCTTTTGCTTCTTTTTTAAATTAGAAATTCGAATATTTTCATTTTTTTGATAGTTTGGATCTTCAGCTTTTCTTTTCTCGCGGTATTTCTTCACATACTTAGAATTACATTGATCGGACATTGCAAAAAAAGAGTATGACTAAAACTGTTGTGCGGGAAAAATATATATATATTTATATAGTTGAAAATAAACGATCAAAGCAAATGCACTACCGGGTATCGCGGTCGATAGCTACTATCAAACTGTGTTTACTATGTGAACACTAATTATAAATATATTTCTCGTTACTCACAAAATTAAAATTGTTTAAAAATCCTGTTGTGCAGGACAGCGTTAGTAGAGTATTATTACAAGTCATAGATTACAAATTAACTGTCAGTCGTAATCAAATTTATTTTTTATTCTAACATATGGTCTCCTTCTTTGATTATACACCAAAAAGTTTTAGTTAAAATTGTGTTTCTTTGTACAACAGGCGATAAAAACGAGGAAAATTGAGTAAGGTAAAACAGAAATGTTTGGTTTTTTAAATTAATTTAAAATAATGACAAGAAAAATAAATTTTGCCCATTAAAATTTTAGTTACTAGTGCTTAAGTATATATAGTATTATGTCGTAATGAAATTTTAGCCATAATTTAACTTTCAGTTTTGTAGGCCTCGGTTGCATTGCTTGTGGAATGCTCCTTGAATGACCAAGTTTGTTCATTTTATGGAGCATTTTTTTAATTTCCTAATTTTTCGCCCAAAAATGACCCTTATTTAAAAAAAATGTTTTTTTTGACTTTGCACATCTGTGTTTGGGTCATAGGATTGCGCCATCCTACCAATTTCACCTGATTTGGTCCAGTTAGATTCGGAGCAAATTGGCTGTGACAGACGGACGTACAGACAGACAGACGCACGAAGTGACACTATAAGGGTTCCGTTTTTTGTTGTTGTACGGAACCTTAAAAATGGGTATAGGTTCTATGGGAAAAGTTGTTCAGTATTTTGAGTAGACTAGAGTAGATTTTCCTTATACTTGTGCTGTAAGACCTTTCTTCCTGCTAAATTTCGTAAACGGGAAGTACCCTATATAGATTAGTGGTTATATCTCAAATTGATTCTGCTTTCAACAGTTAACGGCATTCAGTGAAACTATTTTTTGACTAATTCGACCCTGCTGAACACGATTGTGCGGCATAATAATTTAAGAAATAACGCCTTCCCAAACTGTATAATTTGTTTTTTTCAAAAGTATTGGCTTTCGCAGTTAATTTATCAAAAACGGTCAACGCTATGACAAAACAGCCAAGAAGTGAATTAATGACCATACATTTATCTACAAAACAAGACCTAAAAAACCGTCCTACGACTATTCCTTCACGATTTATAGATCGCAGCGCAGACGCCCTACCGCCAGTTACGTATACAAGTTATAAGTATTATACAGGGTGAAAGGGATAACTTACCGAAAACGTCGCGTCGGGAGGATATTTGGACCATGATTCTGAACAACTTTTCCTAAGAAACCATATACCGGAAACAAAAAAAAATTTTTCGCCATCTCATATAAAATTTCCAGCCCAAGCGTCAATTTTGTATGAGAAGTTGAAATTTTTTTTTCGTTTCCGGTATATGGTTTCCTAAATAAAGTTGTTTAGAATCATGGTCCAAATATTCTCCTGAAGTTTTCGGTAAGCTACAGAATGTTACTATTACACGTATTGTAATAGTAACATTTTGTAGGTGATATGAAAGACTATACTTCATATCAGCTCATATACGTCCCCACCGAGGGGCTCAAGCCTACCCTGAATTAGGGCGATCGGGCCTTAGTCGACCACGCGGGCCCAGTGCAGGTTGGTCAACTTCAATTTAATCAATTTAAAACATCTTTAAATTTTTTTGACCTTAATTTCCACAACGTATAAAATAACGTGTATTTAAATTTTCTTAATTTAAAGCAAAAAAAATACATTACACTGTCTTTATTATGATAGATCATGACAAATCCTTGAGCATCGCTGCAAAGTTGGCTGGACATTGGTATTCTATCGAATTCATTTCGGAATGTGCTTAAGAAATCACGACCTCATTCCCCCAACTCCATTCCACCTTCGGTCAACGAGACGCAGGGTGAGGTTCCACCCCTTTTTTGTTGATATTCAGCCTATACGCACGAAGCGTTACTCTTCCTTATTTATTATGCATCAGACAGCGATGGAGTGGAACTCCTTGCCTGCGTCTGTGTTTCCCGACTCCTTCAATTTGGGGATTTTCAAGGCGAGAGTGAATAAGCCTTATTTGAGTTCGCATGTACCATCCTCGACTACATCGTAACTTACCATTAGGTGAGATGTAGCGAAACGCACTGAAAATTTTAATAATAAAAAAATCTAATGCCCTTGTGCACGGCAAAAAGTAAACCAGATTGCGTTATTTTGTCATTAAAGGACACAATTTCACTCTGCCTGAAAAAAACCCAAAAACGATCTGGATTATTTATAGTCACTAGTTACAGTTATTCTGGTAAAAGGTGTTCTACATGGAGCTAACTTTGCTGCACCACATCATACAAATATGGTCACAGCTCTTGCAACAAAAATCGGTCCACGGCACAAACACAATACATATACCAGATACAGTATCACAATCACAAAGTTACGAATTACACTTGCCACAGAACACCGTATCGAATGTAAGCCTTATTTGTAGAGTATAAGATAAACATAAAAGCATGATTAAAATTTGAGCGTTAAATTAGAAGGGAGCAATGTGCATGACAGAAATGGAGCTATCGCAAGGCGGTTAGAATGACAGGAGGATGATGACACCACTGTCAATGTCGACATGGAGTTAAAGATTGACGAGTTTATCGATCTACTACAAATTTAGGTCGATAGATCGATTAGAGAACGTCAAGCGATAAGAAAGGTCAGTTTTCGTAATGTGAGTCCGTTGAACAAAAATAACATAACTAATTTAAAAATATAGTTTAAAAAAACTAAAACAACACGCTTTTAAAGCAGATCAAACTAAAAAGTGAAAAATAATTCTTAATATAAGCTGAAAATAATAATGAACGAAAAATACTAGTATTATTGTGCAAAAGCGTGGGTTGCTCGATATACGAAAAATATGGCACACGCTTTTTTTTACAATAATACTAGTATTTTTCGTTCATTATTGTTTTCAGCTTGTATTAAAAATTATTTTTCACTTTTTAGTTTGATGTGCTTTAGAAGCGTGTCTTTTATTTTTTTAAACTATATTTATTTTTCAATTTTTAGGTCAGGATAATGAGATAAACTTATGAAATTATTGTATTGTCACTGATTCTTGATAAATGTACAAAGTTTGAATTAAATCTGTTTAAAGTGGGTCAAAATCGAGAGCAAAGGAGTCGGTTGCAAACATGAAAACATACATACAGGTGAAGCTAGTAAAAGCGTGATAAAAAAGACTGCATTTAACAATAGGGGATCGGACTGCTAGTCATTTGACTTACTTTTTACGATCTGTCAAAAACGAAATTTCGTTCTAAAAATGTTTGAAATACCCACAAATGACGTCATAGATTTTAAGCGTCATTGACGAACTTATTTTGTGAATTTGATCAATTAAAAATTGAAGACGTGATGGAAAAACAAAAGAAGTAAGGTTTTTTGAAACATCAAGAGGAGAGCAATTTAGGAAATCATATTTCAGATTTTATTTTTGATGCAGTCCGATCCCCTATTACTCTATTTTTTAGGGAACTCGGGTTAAAAATGTATACTGAGTCATTCGGTGGATCAAGACGACTCTAACGTCACATCACATCGCACTCCAAAATACATCAAGCCGTTTAGGCTACAGGCTTAATCAGCCTAGGAAACAGACATACCTACGTATTACTAACTTAAAACACCCGAAAAACATTTCTTCTGTGGCTGTGGCAGAATTACCAGTGTATTGCTCGCAAGAGCAAATCAACACACTGAGTCACGGCCTTTTTGTACTACTGCAACACACATATGTTTTTGTATTATTATTATTTTTTGCTTTTTTTTTAATTTGGTATGTTTTGTTTTATATTATGTATGATTGTAATAATATGTGTGTGATTGCAGTGACAAATAAACGTGTTATCTATCTATCTATCTATCTTCCTCTATCCACAACTGGTATAAGCACTTGACATCATCTCACCTGATGGTAAGCAAAGATGATGCCGAAGATGGAAGCGGGCTTACCAAGGAACTGGCTATCTTATTTTCAAGCAAGGAACACGTCAATGCTGTTGACATTGATGCTTCGCGGCAAGACTTAGATAAGATGGTGATAGCTAGCCAGACGGGTTTAACAAATGCCCTTTAACCAACCAAACCGAGTCATACAAAGTTAAGACTCCGCCGGGAATCGAACCCGCGACCTTCTGATATGAAGCTAATGGACTTAACCATTACGCCACGGAGGTGGTTTTTGGGGTAGTCGGGTAATAAGGACAGTCAAATAGTTGATACATGTTCTGACATAGAAACGTTTTAAGTAATTCAAACGTAAATTGACATGTGGAATTGTCACTTGAGGAATGTCAAGATCCCATTAATGCTTATCAGGTAAAAAGACACAAAGACTAAATCTAAAATCATTACGGAACCAATCTAAATGTGAGACAGCAAGCTATCGGTGACCAATATATCAGTCAACAAAACAGACCTTCACGATCCTCCCACAACGCATGCGCGAACAGCACACTCAGTGGCACACCCAAATTAGCATACCGCTGACACAGTGAACGATCGCACGGACGTGCAAATTTATGTAAAGCGGCTAATAGTGAATTTGTAACATGTGCATTGGTTCTGTCTATCTCAACAACGCAAAAAAATCAATTAAAATTAACAAACTGATACGATAAAAGATTTTCTATGAATAAGGGGTATGTTTCTATGGGTAGGGGGTAGGAAAAGAGCGTCGGTGTCGTAGCGGCTAGGGCCACCGCCTCCTGTCCGGCAGGTCGTGGTTCGAATCCGGCAACGTAACAATGTGATTTCGAATTTAGATTTTATTTATTTAATTTAGATTTCATAAGTACGTTTATCCGAGGCTCTTACGGTGAAGGAAAACATCGTGAGGAAACCTGCACACGCCTGCGAAGAAACTCGCAGGTGGTGTGTGAAGTCGACCAACCCGCGTGGTCGACTAAGGCCCGATCGCCCTAATTCAGGGTAGGCTCGAGCCCCTCGGTGGGGACGCATATGAGCTGATATGGTGAAGGGGTATGTTTCCATTTGCAGCCATTACTTTGTTAGCTGTTTAGTTTTCAGAAAATCTTAATTAAACTTTATCAAATACTTTTTAAAACTCATGAATTCGAGACTGCCAAATGTCTGTGTGTGATTTCATGATTTTTCCCTGAATATTAAATTTAAATACTGTTGAATTTAAGCATTTTAAAATAAATCTAGGTAACTATTAACTAAATTAATATACGTAAAAATCTAAAGTATCTTTAAAAACTCGTGAATTCTAGATTGTAGCCTAGCCAAATATCTGTGTGTGATTTCACGATTTGTATTTGAATATTAATTAATTACCGTTGAATTCAAGTATTTTGAATTCAATATAGGTAGGTAACTCAAAAATGTTCACTGGTAGTTTGATATGAATCATCTTTTCATTTACAGGGTTTGAGAGAGTTTGACTCCATCTCATCTGATTTTAAGCGACGATAGAATCGGTGGAGGAACACCAATCAAAGTATATATATTAGTAAGTACTAACATACAGTATGGATACTCCCTGCCGCTCTCTAGATTGCGACCTCACCCCCTCGTCACCCAGATTGATACAGATTGGTTACAGTTTGGTTGTCGAACGTAAAGGATTTCGCCACCATTTCCGTCATTCCTTTTTGAAATGACATTTCTGGCCCGTGTATAAAGTGTCTAAGGGTGTGACGCAATCTCTAACAATGCCTATATTTACTCTTGCCTTGAAGATCCCCATAACTTTCTGTACTAAATTCCGGTGTGCGTGTGTTAGTAATTCTCCTCCTCCTAAATGGCTTTTGATTCATGGTTCTTAGCGATAGTTGGAGCCGGTAGTAGTAGAGATCCAGATATTTTTAAACCGGGGACGAAGTCGCGGGGATCCACTAGTAACCTGGTCTCGTGTAACGCAGACGCTGGCAATTCAATGGCGCATATGCATATCATCATATCAGCCACAAATCGTCCACTGCTGGACAAAGGCCTCCCCCAAGGATTTCCACGACGACCGGTCCTGCGCTGCCCGCATCCATCGGCTTCCCGCGACCTTCACCAGGTCATCGGTCCACCGCGTGGGAGGCCTGCCTACGCTACGTTTTCCGGTGCGCGGTCGCCACTCGAGAACTTTACTGCCCCATCGGCCATCTGTTCTACGAGCTATGTGCCCTGCCCACTGCCACTTCAGTTTAGCGATTCTGTGAGCTATGTCGGTTACTTTAGTTCTCCTGCGGATCTCCTCGTTTCTGATTCGATCACGCAGAGAAACTCCGAGCATAGCACGCTCCATTGCCCTTTGGGTGACCTTGAGCTTTCTTATGAGGCCCATAGTAAGCGACCATGTCTCAGTTCCGTAAGTCATCACTGGCAACACACACTGGTCAAAGACCTTAGTCTTGAGACACTGCGGTATTTGGGACGTGAAGATATTGCGAAGCTTCCCGAACGCTGCCCAGCCGAGTTGGATTCGTCGATTGATCTCTTTCTTGAAGTTGGAACTACCTAGCTGGACTGTTTGTCCCAGGTATACATATTCGTCAACAACTTCCAGTGTAGAGTCTCCAACCTTTAGAGGAGTGGGTGCGACACGGACATTTAACATTATTTTCGTCTTGTCCATGTTCATTTTAAGACCCACTTGTTGAGAGACCTTACTGAGGCCATCGAGCATTGTGCTTAGGTCTTCCATAGTCTCAGCCATGACCACGATATCGTCAGCGAATCGGAGGTGGGATATGTACTCGCCGTTGATACTGATGCCGAGTCCACCCCAGTCCAGAAGCTTAAAAACATCTTCCAGGGCGGCGGTGAACAGTTTCGGAGATATAACGTCTCCTTGTCTCACCCCTCGCTGCAACTGGATAGGTTTCGAGTTCTGGTCCTGGAGGCGAACCGACATGGTGGCGTTTTCATACAGGCACTTCAACACCTCGATGTATCGATGGTCAATTTGGCACCGCTGGAGAGACTGTAGCACAGCCCAGGTTTCGACTGAATCAAAGGCCTTCTCATAGTCCACAAACGCCAAGCATAGTGGCTGATTGTACTCTTCGGTCTTCTGTATAATCTGCCGCAGCGTATGTATGTGGTCTATGGTACTAAAGCCTTTTCGGAAACCGGCTTGTTCGGGAGGCTGGAAGTCGTCAAACCTGCGTGCGAGACGATTCGTAATGACTCTCGAAAACAGCTTGTAGACATGGCTCAGAAGTGAGATGGGTCTGTAGTTCTTCAGCAGGGTGTTGTCGCCCTTTTTGAAGAAAAGCACGACCACACTTCTGTGCCATGCCTTAGGCGTTTGTCCCTCGAGTATAACGGAATTAAATAACTTCTGAAGAGCTTTTAGTACCGGTGATCCACCTGCTTTCAGAAGTTCAGCCGTAATTCCATCATCACCCGGTGCCTTGTTGTTCTTGAGCTGTTTGAGAGCCATTCTAATCTCGTACAGGCTGACGTCCGGGATATCTTCGGTATAGTGTCGGGTTAGTCTGGCTCTTGGGTCTTCAGCCAGATCACTGACAGGCAAACGTGTGGTCTTGTACAATTGTCCATAGAACTTCTCAACTTCTTCCAGCAACTCAGTCTTAGACGATATGGTCCTGCCGTCCTCAGTCTTCAGCTTAGTCAGTTGGCTTTGTCCAACAGACAGATCTCTCGCGAACACTTTTGAGCCTTTGTTGTGCTCAATCGCCTCTTTAATACAATTTGTATTATATTGGCGTAAATCGCGAGTTAGGGACTTAGAGATCTGCCTGTTTAGTTGCCGATACTGAGTAGCGTCTTCAGAGGACTGCAAAACCAATCTGCGTCTTTGTTCCATGAGGTTGCTGGTGAAGTCGGAGATTTTTTTGGTTCTGTTTGAACGGCGAGTTTTAAAAAACTTAGACCCGACCGTTTGAACAATTTCCACGAACCTGTCATTATAATCGTCCACATTCTCGCAGTCTCCTAGGCATTCGAAACGATTGTGCAACTCGAGCTGAAAGCTCTCGGGGTTTTGGAGCTGGATGGGCGCTGGTCGGAGCGTAGACTTCATCAGTCGACATCTTTCTAGCTTGGTCTTTAGATTCAATGTGCCTCTGACCATCCGGTGATCGCTTCCTGTTTTGACTGAATTGATCACGGAGACATCATTGAATATTTGCCTCCTTGTCGACAAGATGAAGTCTATCTCGTTTTTTGTTACGCCATTGGGATGCAACCATGTCCACTTCCGCTGTTTCGACTTTTGAAAGAAGGAGTTCATCATAAAGAGGCTCTCCTTCTCCATAAAGTCGGCCAGCATCTGGCCACGTGCATTTCTTACTCCATATCCAAATTGCCCCACTCTCAGCTCACCATCGCTTCGTTTGCCCAGTTTCGCGTTAAAGTCCCCCATAACAACGGTATAATGGGTCCTGGTGCTATGTAAGGCTGTAGAGATGTCCTCATACATAGCCTCTACCTCGTCGTCGGAGTGTTCCGTAGTCGGCGCGTATACCTGTATGACCTTCATCGAATACCGTTTGGTGATTCTGAGTATAAGGTATGCTACCCTTGTCGAAACGCTCACGATTTGGACCACATTGTTAATGAGGGACTTGTGGACGAGAAACCCGACACCACCCTGGGACTGTTGGTCGCCCTCCCGGAAATAGAGCAGGTTTCCGGATTTGAGGATCATGGTGTCCTCTCCCTCTCTTCGGACTTCACATAAACCTACGATATCCCACCGTAACCTGCTCAATACTTCTTCGAGTTCTGCAAGTTTCTCGTCAGTCCGCAGTGTGCGCGTGTTGTAAGTTGCCAGGGCCAAAGGTCGTTGGGTTTGGTAGCCTGGCATCTGCCGGGGATTCTTCGCACCCCCTACCCCGCCGTTACCATGACTGCTACCGGAGCCAGGAATAGCGGGGCTGCCGGGGACTAGGGGCCGTTTTCTGGGTGTGAAATTCATTGGGGGGGTTTTGCCGTAATCGCCACGCTTGGCAGGCGGGTTGGCGATCGCAGTTTGATTGCAGGTGTGTTGCAATGCACGGAAAGACGCTGCTGCCCATCCTCCGGTTTTAAGTCCCTTAGTCGCCTCTTACGACACCCATTGGAAGAGATGGGATGGTCCTATTCTTAGCCGGGAACCATACGGGATGCATATAATTGTGCAATTACATACACTAATAATGAAATTCAGTAACCTGTTAAAAAGCTCACATAGACTAACATACATGAATATTGTGCAATTCCAACAATATTCTACAAATATACAGGTCGAATTGATAAACTACTTTTTTTGAAGTCGGTGAAAAATAACATTTTCGAGTGGCGACCGCGCACTGGATAAACGTAACGTGGGAGGCCTCTCGCTCGGTGGACCCACGACCTGGTGAAGGTCGCCGGAAGCCGCTGGAAGCTAGCAACGCAGGACTGGTCATTGCGAGGAGAATTTTTGGTCTAGCAGTGGACGTCTTTCTGCTGATATGATGATGATGAATATTTGGCATTTCTCACTGAACCCTAAAAACTGGTAAGCCTGCGGTTGCATCACTTTGGGGTCATTACATTACTCATTAAAAACCTGTTTTCGCAGTTCCCATGGCCCACAAACAGAATGTTAGATAATCCTCATTATCTACTTCGTTTTTTGGTGACTAGTTTAACTATTGTTTAGATAACAAGCTATCGTCTTATAGTATTACAAGCTTTTATTAACTTGCAATGTATAACGAGTATGTTGGTTCGGGTGAAATCTTGCAAGTTAAATTTGACCCACTTCCCGGTTTCCGATTGAGCTGAAATTTTGCATACATATGTAAATCGCGTGACAATGCAATATTATGATGACATAGTGCTAATCTGATGACGGAGCTGAAAGATGGCCATAGGAACTTCGCAATGAAACGACACAACCTCATCGAGTTTGGGCTCGTTTGATTCGTATTGACGAGTACTTTGATTGTAAAAAGCTTTTGGCTAAAATCTTTTAGGTTTTTCGAAAATTATTTATATCATATGTCTGTACAATCTATACATATAATAAAACTGTAACGGGGCCGTGTCTGTACATGAAATATTTTTGGAAAGTAATAACTGAGGTGGACATTACTACCGATATAGAGCCCAAAACAACAGCTTTTGCAATTTTTGTCTGTCTGTCTGTCTGTATGTTCGTGCATCAAGCAAAAACTACTAGTCCAATTTTGATGATTTTTTTTATGGTGGATACTTTTTGTCCCGGAAAATTCAAGAGTTCCCGTGGGAAATTTCAAAACCTCCACGCGGAGGAAGTCGCGGGCACAGCTAGTTTTATAATATTACGTCTATACCAATCAATCTGGTTCAGTTTTTAAATTTCAATGCCAATTTTTATGGAAAATGCTGACATAGTTCCCGGGGGATCTGGGGAAAACTCACTTCCACGCTCGCGCACGACGGCGTCGCAACGTATTGAAGTGATTTCTGTATAGAATTGGTCGACGGGGTGGGAAGTGACATAGACTGCTAATCAGAATAGTCCGATATAGTTCCTGAGGGATGTGGAAAAAACTCACGTCCACGCTCGCGAGCCGCTGCGGCTCGCGCACCACTCAACCTTAAGGACAGACATAAAACCGATGTCCAAGGAAACGCAATCGCAGGCAAAATCTAGTAATAATAAAAACTAAATTGGGTTGTCTGGTAGAAATCGCTCTCAGCGATAAGACCGCCTAAATTGTGCGTCTCTTAGTTGATAATTAAATTTTGTGTATGTATTTATTTATTTTGATGTACAATAAAGAGTTATTTGAGTTTGAGTAAATTTATATATAAGTTATACGTTAATATTAAGTTAATAAAGTAAGTAAGGTACTTATTAAGTACTTATATTCTATTGCTATTTCCCTACCCAAAGGTTGCCTGAAAGAAATTGCTACCTAGCAATAAGGCCGCCTGTTGTATAGGCTTTCTTCTATATTGTCAATTTCTTTTTTTATGTTGTGATGCAATAAAAAATATTGTATTGTATTGTATTGTAAGGTCCCCACACTAGGCTAGGCCTGTATCGTGGGGGCCCGAAACAAAAACTTAACCAGGCTACAAATATGACATACAAAGAGAGTATGTAGGTACTTAGAGTTATTATTAGTTATACATATACGAAGTAAACTTATTAAAGCACAAAAAAAGGTATGTGTGTTTGTCTCTGTTTTTTTTCTTTACGTGTAAAGAGTGAAGAAAATAACCACATTTTTGCAATTTTTCAATGTTTTTTCGTTTAATTTCAATTTTCTGAATGAAAGTATAAAAAATAATATCATATCTCACTTTGTATTATCATAACAAATATGTTGTAATTTTTTTTTTAAATTTATACTTCAAAATATTAATCATAACTAGAGTTGAAAGTAACGGTGTAGACCTATCTTTGGGATTTTTTTTTCTATCGAGCCAAAACTGCTCAATCGTGTTTCTAAAGGCTTTTGACTTTAAAGAACATCATCAACAATAAGGGTTTTTTTTCAACCTTGGGTTTTCTATCGTTTAGGAGTAATTGACGTCAAAAATAACAAAAATCTGTAATATTACCGCTTTAACACGTAGTTTGATTGTGTTTGTGTTGGTTTAACACAGAAGAAGGAAGTACTACAATACTTATATACATTCATTCATTCATATCAGCAGCCACCGAGGGGCTCGAGCCTACCCTGAATTAGGGCGATCGGGACTTAGTCTACCACGCGGGCCCAGTGCGGGTTGGGCGACTTCACACACAACCTGCGACATTCTTCGCAGGCGTGTGCAGGTTTCCTCACGATGTTTTCCTTCACCGTAAGAGCGTCGGATAAACGTACATATGAAATCTAAATTCGAAATCACATTGGTACGTGGCAGGTTCGAACCACAACCTCCCGGACAGTAGGCGGCGGCCCTAGCCATTACGCCACCGACGCTCTAGACACTTATATACAAATAGACGTAAAGTAACAAAAAAACCATCAACACAGGTAATTTAAAAACAACAAAACAGTTGTTTTAGTTTAGAGGCCACGACAAAAAGTAAGATAAGCTGTCTACAAGACCTACGTTAAAGAGGTTTAACTATCATCGTTAGTGCCTTTTGACGACTCGATCTGCAATGCAAATGCCCTTCGAGTTGAGTTCAAGAACCATGTAATAATGAAGGAAAGATGAATGGAAGCCAGCGGTTTTGGAGTTCAGTCGAAAACCTTGTAAGACGGTAGTAAAGCTGTTGAAAGGCGTTTATTAGTCATTGAGAACTTTTTTTATTTTTTATTCACAATTGGTAAGCCCTTGGCATCGTCTCACTTGATGGTAAGTGGCGATGATGCCGAAGATAGAAGCGGGCTTAACAAGATTCCCCAATGCAATAGAGAACTGGCTATCTTATCTTCAAGCCGGAACACATCAATGTTGTTAACACTGATGTTTGGCGGCAAGACTTAGATAAGATGGTGGTAGCTAGCCAGGCGGGCTTAAAAAATGCCCTACCACCAACCAAACCGAGTCCTACAAGTTGACCCCGCCGGAATCGAACCCGCGACCTCCTGGTGTGAAGCGAATTGACTAACCATTACGCCACGGAGGCGGTTAAACTAAACTTTTCGAGATGTTCGCAGAAATAGACATTTTAGGTTTCCGAAAATCTGTGTAGAGTGAGTTGAGTTTTTTTTTGGCAAATGATATACAGGGTGTAACAAAATTGGTGTAGGACCCGTTATCTGGGGATTCTACTCATCGTACTGAACAACTTTCCCCAAGGAACCCATAGGCAATTCAAAAAAAAAACTTTGGACCCTCCTTACAAAAATGCACAAAATTGGTTGATCAGTTGATCAATTTGTATGAAAGGCTAAAATTTTTTTTTTGCTATTTCAGCAAAGTCGTAGAACAAAAGTTGTTCAGTGTAATGAGTATCAGCCCCCGTTAACGGGACCTACACCAATTTTGTTACACCCTGTATATAACGCTGAGCTTGCAGCAATCAGTTGCCTGATAATTTGTGTTGTATGGAATTGATGTACAAGTTGATGTATAAAATCTGAGTAAAGTCTAAAAATTCCATATTTTTCTTCAAAATCATCATCATCATCATAATAGCTGAAAAACGTCCACTGCTGGACAAAGGCCTCCCCCAAGGATTTCCACGACGACCGGTCCTGCGCTGCCCGCATCCATCGGCTTCCCGCGATCCAGGTCGTCGGTCCACCACGTGAGAGGCCCGCCTACGCTACGTTTTCCGGCGCGCGGTCGCCAATCGAGAACTTTACTACCCCAACGGCCATCTGTTGTACGAGCTACGTGCCCTGCCCACTGCCACTGCCACAAAGTTTTAAGTTCTTCAAAATATTTATTTGAAATCGGTTGGTGTCAGTTTACACACACACATACACACTTTTAAACAGTACAAAAAAAACGTAATGTCTAATATAATTAATACTGTCATGATTCAGAGTATGAGTCTCAGGTTATGGTTTTGCGAGAGGATCAACGTACATAAGAGTGTAACAAAAATGGTGTAGTTCCCGTTAAGAGGGAAGAATAGCTTCGAATATCTTCTAGGTTTATAGGATTCGCTTTTTTTTAAAAAATACATTGATTTTGTTCAAAAAACGGCTTAATTCGACACAGTTTTAATCACAAAAATTACGTTACTTGAGCTGCCTATAAGTCTAAATCTATAGCAAATTTTGAAAAAAGGAAAAGCTATAAACCTAGTAATTCATTGTGTCAATAACATACTAAAAAATCATGGTGATTGGAAAATATTTAGAAGTGGAAAAACGTTTTCTCTTTTTGTATGGACGAGCACGTACTATTCTTCCCTCTTAACTGGGCTTCTGCTCATCCATCATACTGAACAACTTTTGTTCTACGACTTTGGTGAAATCGCAAATAAAGTTTTTACTCTTCATGTAAATCGATCAGCTGATCGACCAATTTTTTGCATTTAGTATGGAGGGTCTAATTTTTTTTTTTTGGAGAATTGCCGATGGGTTCATTGGGGAAAGTTGTTCAGTATGGTGAGTAGAATCCCCAGTTAACGGGTCCTACACCAATTTTGTTACAACCTGTATATCCTTGTCAATTACATAATCTGTAATCTATTTTTTTTAATATTCTCTAGATCACAGGCATTTTTCGACATGAGTCTTGAATATATCCTCAGGCAGACTACCTACATTTTCTGGAATTTTATTGTAGAATTTAATTACTTATTATTACTAACATTACTCAGACTATGCTTGGGCTTTTCCGAAAACCAGCGCTGCAGCTTATGCTGAGAATAATCTATTGTGTCATCGGATCGCATTACACCGATTTCTTTAGTTTTATGCTTTGTTTTTGTTTTAATCTTGTTTTTAGGGTTCCGTACCTTAAAAGGTAAAGACAAAACCATTATAGGATCACTCGTGTGTCTGTTTATCTGTCCGTCCGTCCATCCGTCTGTCACAGTCAATTTGCTCCGAAACTATCGGACCGATTGAGTTGTTTGGTACACATATGTAAATCGGTGACCCAAAGACGATAGTGTAACGTACAAACTATTATTGTGTGAAATAGCAAATGAACGGGATTGTTGTGAGAATCTCAAATAAATAAAGATATAGGCGAAAACCCCCCTTATTAACGAAACTACCGGGCTAAATATTTGCAAAGATGACATGAAAATATATGATAAAATCTAAAGTCCTTCTGTTCCCACGGGAAAAAAGAAACTTCTAAGGTCCAGAATAAGTAGACCCCTATTTACTTTGAGCAAACTATGTATTGAGAGGTCTTGATCTGTTGGTTGTTAAATTTTTGGTGTGCAACCCTATTTTGTGTGACCCCGAGTCGCATTTTTTACATCTTGTGTATACGGTGAGTTTTTATGTCAAATAAAAAAAATCAATTGTCTATTTCTTAAATTGAAATTATGCCTGTCACTGTTATTAGGAAAGTGTAAACTCTGTATAACGTCACTCGATATGATTCACTCTTTAAAACGTCAAAATTTTCTGCCTCCAGTTGGTTTACTTTAACGCTAAATTCTCTCTGTATAACGAAAACTCTCAATAACGTCACAAAATGCCCGGTCCCTTGAGTGTCGCTATATAGAGTTTACACTGTAAATGCAAATTCTTACGTACATTATGTTTTCATATAAAACTGTTAAAATAACGATTTCTTTAATCTTATTCTGTAACGACTTACTGGATCGCATCTGATAGATCGCGCGGATAGCTCTTAACTACCTCAGTCCTTATTTTGAATCCATTTAAAACATCATAAGCTCTTTGTTTAAAACTATGATCTGCAAAAGACAATAGCAGTCGGGTAAACAATAAAAAGATTGAGACCTGGTTATTGCGTAATGGCATTGTCTGTTTTGGAAAGACCCCATATTGTGCGTGACTAATATGAGATAGCACACTTATGTTCCTCCAAGCACACAGATGATGTCATTACATGACTATTATGCTACAAATGTCAATTTTTCAAATCTGTCTCCAACATTTGATAAGAAGTTTTATGCGTACAGCGGAGGAGTGGAACTCCTTGCCTGCGTCACTGTTTCCCGATTCCTATAAATTGAGCATCTTCAAGGTAAGAGTGAATATGCATTATTTAGAGTTTCCGTGTACCATCCTCGACTGCATCATCACTTACCATCAGGTGAGTTGCAGTCAAACGCACTCAAATATTTAATTTAAAAAAAAGCATTTGAAATCGTAAAAAAAATTTTACAGCCACGTTGTGCCTACTTTCTCGCGAAGCCTAAAGCCTGAAGATGGTGAACCGTCTGGCTTAGTATACACTAATCCCTACTTCCCTACTATATCCCTACTAATATTATAAATGCGAAAGTAACTCTGTCTGTCTGTTACGCTTTCCCGCAAAAACTACTGAACGGATTTGGCTGAAATTTGGTAGGTAGACAGATTAGGACCTGGATTAAGACATAGGCTACTTTTTACCACGCTCGCGAGCCGCTTGCGGCTCGCGCACTGCGCACCCTAGAAAAGTCATAGAAACGTGGTCCACGCGGGTGAAGCCGCGGGAAACAGCTAGTTAACAATAAAATCCTTACTAATATTACAAATGTGAAAATTTGTTTGTTTATTTGTTACCTTTTTACACTTTAACACCTTGACTAATCTTGATGAAATTTGGCACGCAGGTAGCCTTTGTCACGAGGAAGGACATAGGCTACTTTTTATCACGTGAAAATAGCATAGTCCGATGCAGTTCCTGAGGGAACTGAAAAAATACTCTTTTTTGGCTAAATTCTTTAAAATCGCAACGGAACAATTGATTTTTGAGATTTTTTGCACAGATTGTTAAGAAGTGTCATAGATTGCTAATCACAATAGCCCGATCTGGAACCGCTTGCGGCTCGCGCACCACTCACCCTCAAAGGCAGCCATATAAACGATGTCCACGCGGACTAAAATGTCACTTGATTTAAAAAAAATCCTGGAAAATGAACAAATCACTGAAATAGGCTTTTATTAGTCCTAGTTATTTACTAAGTTTCATTAAAATCGTTGAAGTTATTTTTGATAAAAAAAAATACCGCCTACGTGGCGTAATGGTTAGCATTAGCTTCACACACATCACGAGATTGCGGGTTCGATTCCCGGCGGAGTCTGAATTGTAAGAATCGGTTTGGTTGGTGGCAGGACATTTTTCCAATTTTTTTTTTGGGAATTGACTAATGGGTTCCTTGGGGAAAGTTGTTCAGTATGATCAGTAGAACCCCCAGTTAACGGGTCCTACGCCAATTTTTTTACACCCTGTATAATACATAACTAAAATTATATTAATTACATAGGGTTCCGTACCATCATACTAGATGGCGCTCGTTTCTCCAGTTCCGTACTATCATACTAGATGGCGCTAGTTCCTTCACGTTTAAAAAAAACAGCACGTTTTTGTATGTATACTTTCACTTTTTCTAATTTTTAGTATTTGATGTTATAGCGGCAACAGAAATACATCATCTGTGAATATATGAACTGTCTAACTATGACGGTTCATGAAATACAGCCTGGAGATAGACAGACGGACAGACAGCGGAGTCTTAGTAGTGAAAGTCTCAGTACAAAAAACGTGTTTTTTTTTAAACGCGAAGAAACTAGCGCCATCTAGTATATGATGGTACGGAACCTTTTGTACTAGTGCCATCTAGTATGATGGCACGGAACCCTTTGTATGCGGTTCTGATTCGCACTTGTCCGGTTTTTTTTACTACGATGATGATGATGATGATGATGATGGTCTATCCGACCGATTTCGGAATTTCGATTTTATTGACTATATAAGTGTAAAGACAATCGATCCCCATCAAAATATCAAGTTCGAGTTTTGTTGCCATCGCAATACCTTCTTGACTTCTTCGTCGCTCGAAACTAATAACCAATTCAATTAAAAATTAAAAATACGACTGAACAAAACAATACAATAATAGAAATCGCTAAAAGCGATAAGGCCGCCTTTGCACTGTACATTTTTAAATTAAGTGTCTGTAAAGTTTTTAGGTATGCAATAAAGAATATTTATTATTATTTATTATTATTACCCCTCTTTTTTGGGCAGACGGGTAAAATGTGTCCTATGTCGCTTTCGAGATATCTAGACGAATCTAACGACACCTCGCACTCCAAAATCCATCAAGCCGCTTAGGCTACATGCTCAGCCAAAGAAAAAGACACACTACATACATACATACATACACACCCGAAAAACATAACCCTCTTTTTAAGGCAGTCGGGTAATAAAAACAGATAAAAAATCCAAGGCCAAAATCGACTTTTACTTCGTGCAAACAATGGCTGGCATTGAGCAAAGAGTTTGGTAGCATTATCAATGGAAATTGTAGTTTATCTTTGACTAACCCTTTCAAGGTTGAAGGTCGCTTTGTGGAAAATTGGTGATAAATTGGCAAAGTTAACTTCGGAATTCCAAATCGTTTCTGCTCGCATAACTCATTGTTATCCAAACACTCACTTGCGTTTTGCTTATATACAAGAGGCCTTAAATCCTTAAATAAAAATAAAAAACCAGACTGTATCAAAACTTATCCCATACTTTTTGGCCAGTCGGGTAAAAATGTATCCTATTCCACTTATGGGATTAAGACGAATCTAACAACAACTCGATCTCCAAAATCCATCAAGCCGTTCAGGCTACAGAGCGTGCCAAAAAATGAATAACCTCGCTAATCGGGTAAAATGTATCCCACCCATGTCACTCATGTGATTAAGACGAATCTAACAACAACTCGATCTCCAAAACCCCTCAAGCCGTTTAGGCTACAGAGCGTGCCAAAAAAATGAATAACCTCGCTAATCGGGTAAAATGTATCCCACCCATGTCACTCATGTGATTAAGACGAATCTAACGACAACTCGATCTCCAAAACCCCTCAAGACGTTTAGGCTACAGAGCGTGCCAAAAAATGAATAACCTCGCTAATCGGGTAAAATGTATCCCACCCATGTCACTCATGTGATTAAGACGAATCTAACAACAACTCGATCTCCAAAACCCCTCAAGCCGTTTAGGCTACAGAGCGTGCCAAAAAAATGAATAACCTCGCTAATCGGGTAAAATGTATCCCACCCATGTCACTCATGTGATTAAGACGAATCTAACGACAACTCGATCTCCAAAACCCCTCAAGACGTTTAGGTTACAGAGTGTGCCCAAAAAAATGAACAACCTCGCTAGTCGGGTAAAATGTATCCCACCCATGTCACTCATGTGATTAAGATGAATCTAACGACAACTCGATCTCCAAAACCCCTCAAGACGTTTAGGTTACAGAGTGTGCCCAAAAAAATGAACAACCTCGCTAGTCGGGTAAAATGTATCCCACCCATGTCACTCATGGGATTAATACGAATCTAACGACACCTCGCACTGCAAAATCCATCAAGCCGTTTAGGCTATAGGGCGTGACAAAGAAATAAACATACATACATACATGCACCCGAAAAACATAACCTTCCTTCTGACACAGTCGGGTAAAAAGGTTTCACGGAATGTAACAAAATTGATGTTGGGCTCATTAGCTAGGTAGAAGCCTTACTACTACTACTACCTCATGAAACAAAAAAACTTTCTAAAACTGCAAAAAAGAAACTGCATGCGAAACGGACTGATTGACTAATATTGTTTAGAGTCCATTCTTTTTAGATTGATTCCAGTTTGATAGTTATAATTTTGAACAAAAAAAACCGACTTTAAACAGGAAACTAAGGTAACCCTCGATTTCTCTGGGATGCCATCATCAGATAGTTTACTTATCATGGTACCACCCTTGGGACATCTCCTTTCCAACAAAAAAAGAATCATCAAAATCGGTTTATAAACGACGAAGTTATCCGCGAACACACATAAAAAATATATATGTATACGGTCGAATTGAGAAACCTCCTCCTTTTTTGAAGTCGGTTAAAAAGCCCCAGCTGACAGCTGTTTCACCAATATTGTTACACCTAACCTTGTATAAAACAAGACTTTCTGAAACTATCCGGACTTTGTTGGTGGTGAAAACAACAATAATATGTACTCCTTTATGTGGTCAAATTAATAGCTAACTTAGATTCAGTAATGTTTTGACGTGTTCTGACGACGGACATTGTCTATCGCAACCATTACCAAGTAATGTTGGCATTTGCTCTGAGTGCTCTGTTACAACACTGAACAATGCATAGTAGTTAAAACTAAGTATACATTTCTGCCAAGTTGTAAATGTTCTATTCTTTCCGCGACTCTTCTATTTCAAGTGATGGAAAGCAACATTCGGGCCGTTTCCTCGTGGTCCTAATATTTTTATTTTTTGTCCTATTTTGTCCCGCATCGCACCTCAGCGCTGACAGCCAATCGAGGTTTCTGGCGGACCGACACCTGCGCCCTATCGCTGACCCCAGCGCCTAGTCAACCAGACCTGATGACGTAAAATTGGGTTCACTAGAAACCTCGATGTCGGCGCGGCAAAGTAAGACAAAAATAAAAATAGTGGTAAGCCGATGCCATTTTGGCAATGCATCAAACTTTAATTAAAAAATTTATTTGTGTCATAGTTTAAGGCTTTTGAAGTTATGTTACGTGAATGTATATTCTTATCTATTCAATATTTTCTACGTTTGAGTTCACAATTAGAAAAACTGTTTTTTCCATAAATCTGTTGTTTGTTTCTTGAATCTGTTTTGTTGCGCTTTATATTTTTCGAAACATTACAGCCGCATACACAACTGCGTTACAAATTAACAATAGCAGAATAAAAATTCATCATCATCATAACAGCTCATATACGTCCCCACCGAGGGGCTCGAGCCTACCCTGAATTAGGGCGATCAGGCCTTAGTCGACCACGCGGGCCCAGTGCGGGTTGGTCGACTTCACACACAACCTTCGAGTTTCATCGCAGGCGTGTGCAGGTTTCCTCACGATGTTTTCCTTCACCGTTAAAGCAATCGGTAAGTATATGTACGTAAGTTTTTGAAAAACTCATTGGTACATTGGCCGTCCAGATTTGAACCCGGTACCTCTGGTTAGAAGAACCGTGTCGTTACCGGCTGAGCCACCGACGCTTTTTTTAAAAATTATTTAATAAAAATTAAAAGAATAATATTAAAAAACAATTTAAAGTCTCAGGCAGTCTGGTTTTCTATTACTCTTTTGCGCGCATTCAACACGCACGTTTAGCATTTGTTTCATTTGGCCAAAAAAACATTTATCTACTCTCATATCGTAAAGTTCGCATTATCAACTTTAAAACGAGTTTATATTGGCATACTTTATAAACACAATACCATAATAAAAAAAATACATTATAACATTATTTTGTTAGAGAAATAATGTTATAATGTATTTTTTTCCATTACGATACAAGTTAAACCAAAGAGTAAATATCAACAACGAAGTTCCATATTTTTTTTTATTGGAACGCACATGCGGTTCGCGCCATTTTTACAGCAATACAAAAAGTTTTCATTCCAATTTTTACTTGTCTGTGACAACGCCCGCTTTAACGCATGCGCGGTGAAGTGTTGGTTTTTCATTGAATTTTTTTGTAGATACTGAATTTCGTGGATAATTTCATTCTTGTTTAAAAATGTCTGAAATCAGTGAAAGCATTGTTTTTACCTGTCTGTGACACCGTCCGCTTCAATGTAAGCGCGGTGATGCGCTGGGATTCAGCGCTATGACACGTTTTGTTGTAGGTACTTACTGAATTTCGTGGGATTTTTTTCGGCTCGTTTTTTTAAGTTACACACGTATTTTAAGAACCCTTAATATGCAACAGTTTCATAATCTACTATTATAAGTGCGCCTTGGCTGTGTGTAAAATATAGGGTTTCTGCTCGAGAATTCTCGAACTCGAGAAGCCTCGAGAAATCCGCCTCGGTTCGAGACGAGATAAAAATCCCATGCCTCGAGAATGCTCGAGGCACCAATCCAAAGTATTCGAGGTAGGTTTTGTCGCGTAAAATTGTCAGCGCTCACTGCGAGTAAGTTGTTTCACTCACACATGTACACACAAACACGCCCCGAGCGCTTTTGTTATAGATATAGAGAGAATTAGATTCTAGTTTTTTAAGATTTGATTATTGTAATGGTTATTTAAGGAGCTTTTCTATGTTTTGATAGCGATCAAAGATAAAGCTACAATACCAAAGACTGATTAAAGAATTATTTACTGTTAGTTACTACTGTTACTACTAGAGACTAATCATTTTCTTCAGAAAGTTTCTTGTTATTTCTAGAAGATTACTTATTATATGTACATATTGTAGATTGACGTAAATTATAAATATAAACTCTTAGGGTAGTTGTGGTTCCAGTACCAGTTACCACCCTTAGTTATCTGTTTCCATTAGTTATTTAAGATTTTATTATTGTGATTGTGATGTTTTTGTAAGAAGATTTTTATATTTGATCTCTACGATCTCTAAGCCAATCAATACCAATATTATATTATTATTTAGATTATTTTAAACATACACAACACAACACAATATCATTGTTAGTAGCGCAAAAGTAGCTTGACTGACACTAAAGTTTTTTTGTTTCTAGATGATTAAGACGTAGATTTTTAGTGTTCCTAATTATTGTATGTATTAATATTTGATGAAGTACAGTTGAGGGCAATAAAAATACGTTATTTCGTGATTATTTTGAGTTTTTTTCTGTAAATTTTATCACCTATTATACGTCTTTTTTGAAAGCCTCGAGACTCGAGAAGACTCGAGAATTTGGCCTCGAGAATTCTCGTGCCTCGAGAACGAAAATAGTTCGAGAAATCAGAAACCCTAGTAAAATACCAAATATTATATTATAGTGCAAGATCCCGTGGTTTTATTATTACATGGTCCCAAAATTGTCGCGAGCTATCAAACTAGTTTTTTGACTCTGAACATTAGTTTTTTATGTTGAATTAATGTTTTTCATAGTTTCTTATTAGGAAATGACAGAAAGGGCTATGACTATGAACAATGTACATATCCTATGGAACGTTGCCTCTAACCACCTAAAACTCCGCATAGGTTTATGTTCTGCGTGTGCTTATCTGTGTTGTCAATTAGGCCATCTATATGCTCATATACGTCCACACCGAGGGGCGAGCCTACCCTGAATTAGGGCGATCGGACCTTCGTCGACCACGCGGGCCCAGTGCGGGTTGATCGACTTCACACAGAACCTTCGAGTTTCTTCGCAGGTTTCCTCACGATGTTTTCCTTCACCGTAAAAGCGTCAGATAAACGTACATATGAAATCGAAATTCGAAAACACATTGGTACGTGGCTGGATTCGAACCACGACCTCCCGGACAGGAGGCAGCGGAGCTCATCTATATGTACTAGTTTTAATTATTATTATTTTTTGCTTGTGTGGGCTCTGAATAAATTCTTATCTTATCTTATCTTATCTCACTCGTATATTTAAAGGATTGATGAAATCTAATGCAAGTCCGTCCGGCCATTCTATCCAACCGATTAGCCTATTTCTATTTAAATGAAAGGTATTGCTGCACAGATTTGTCAACAAGCATTGCAAATTAGCTCTTCTCAAGTTAAACATACATTTCATAGCTTTTTTTCTCAATATATTCCGTTCTTATTAAAAAAACGTGTTCTAAGAACACTCGCTAGAACAAGCTCTTTCATTTGAGCTATTGCCCATTGATTGAGTTGAAAGGGAAGCTATGTGTGAATATGCATTATTTGAGTTTGCGTGTCCCATCCTCGACTGCATCATCACTTACCATCAGGTGAGTTGCAGCCAAACGCACTCAAAATTTTAATAATAATAAAAAAAAATATTCAACGCACACGTTCTCACACACCGCGCACCCTTGATGCCCATATAATAAAAAAAAATCGGAGCAGCACGGGTCCTCCTCTTTTATATTAATCAACTGCTCCTGTTGTCACTGTTTCTTTACTTAAGCTATTGCGTCTTTTAGTTTTTAATCTATTATTATTTTTGATATTTTTTTTTAACCTAAATTTTATGTATACAGTTTTTTTATCTTCGTGAATTGCACACTCACTTTTGGAATCTGGCAGAATACCAGCGTTGTGGACCCTCGTAATCTACAGCATATGCTGAGTCAGATCCTTTTCGCTGAGCCTGCACAACTCACCTGTAATGTTTTCTTTGCTGAAAAACTATTTTGTACAGTTCGGGAGACAGCCTTCCTTTGTATGGTGAAACGTACAATTTTATTTATCTGTTGTGAGTTTTAGTGTTAGTTCGTGAATATAACATTTTCTATTCTATTATAATCATTATCCGTCACTATTACTTTCAACAGACTTGCGTACTCATTTGCAGGTTCTTGCAATTTTTTAATTAGTATGTAGTATAATCAAAAACGCTAAATACGTTTAAAGAACCGACTTCCATCGCAACAAGTTAGTACAATTTTTAATTATTATTTTTGGTTTTTGTTAATTTTCAAAAAAAAAGATACACCGATTTTGATAAAATTTATATGGGACCAACTCTACCCATCGAATAAAAAAAGAATCATGAAAATCGGTTCACAATCTGCGAAGATATCGCGTAACACACACACACAAAAAAACATACAGACTTATTGAAAACCTCCTCCTTTTTGGAAGTCGGTTGACAATTCCAAATTTAAGAGAATTATTTTGTTACTATTGTTTCTCAGTAAAACATCATCAACAGAACAATTTCCAGACTATTGTACAAATTATCGCTTTCCAAAACTATTAAGTTTCGGAGTTATTTGTTGATGACTATAAAATATAAACGGATTATCATTGATGAGACAGACAGCTTAATTGCCATTTAAGTCTGCTTTATTAAGCTTAAACACCAAGACTAACCAAGAATAATGTAATATTAACTAACTAATCACTTTTATGATTAGGTCCACTAGACTAAAAGGGTCCTAAAGTTCTAGACGCAAACTTACAAGGATAATGGAAATTAAGCAACTAAGCAAAGCTGACTTATCTGAAAGACTTAACTAATAAGTTCAGTTGTTAATAAATGTAGATCAGAACTTATACTAAATAACATCGTCATCATCATATCAGCCGTAGGACGTCCACTGCTGGACATAGGCCTCCCCAAGGATTTTTTACTAGTTTTTAGGGCTCAGTGAGATGTGCATAATATTCATCATCATCATTTCAGCCGAAGGACGTCC
This sequence comes from Coleophora flavipennella, assembly GCA_947284805.1. Lineage (NCBI taxonomy): Eukaryota > Metazoa > Arthropoda > Insecta > Lepidoptera > Coleophoridae > Coleophora > Coleophora flavipennella. The sequence continues at coordinate 5,091,659 of OX369266.1, forward strand.
ACTGCTTGACCAAAAATTCTCCCAAGAATTTCGCAGTGACCGGTTCTGCGCTGCCCGCATCCAGCGGCTTCCCGCGACCTTCACCAGATCATCGGTCCACCGAGTGGGAGGCCTGCCTACGCTACGCTTTCCGGTGCGCGGTCGCCACTCGAGAACTTTACTGCCCCAACGGCCACCTCCTAATGATTGACACAAAAATAACATCGTAAAACCTAAACATTTTTAGGTACAAGCTTTTCTTCGAATGAAGTTTTTATGATCAAAAATGCCAAATGATAAGTGTGCAAAATCTACACGGTTCCGAATTCAAAAAAGGCGAGCACAGTATTTCCTACGATTCTATTTGTTCCGGCGCATCTCTAATTTCTTGTCACATCACTAGCAGCATCAGGCGGTGGGGATACCTGTCCGCCATTACTGTCACACGACAAGAACAACGCAATACGTGAGTCATTTTTGGAGTCAGATATTTAAATCTGGGGGCACGGCAGTGCCCCCGCCAAGTCGAGAAAAAAAAGCGGCACGGCCGTACCATCCTTTTCTCGAAGCAGTTCAGGCCATTTTCGACCCCCCCACAACTTCGTTGTAGATAAACCTAGAAGCCTGAATTTTCTGTACCCAAGCAGGCATCATATAAGCACGGTATATTCCAAATTTCATTCAATTTGAACCAGTACTTTAAGAATTATAACTAGTCAAAGTTTCCTAATTTGTCACTCACTGACTGACAGATCATGAAAATGAGTGAAAGTAACGAGAAAAGTAGCGACATTTTGAAATTTTATGTAAAAAAGGTAAAAATGCTACACTGGCCGCGAATAAAATTTGTGCCAATTATAGACCTAATGCAGTATCAATCAGTAGCACAAATTTAGTTCAAGCGTTTCCAGTATGGAAATCTGAACGTTCAAGATGCAGCTCGTTTTGTTCGCCCTGTTTGAGTTTGCATACAAAATACGAAAAAACTTTTTCCCCGACCTAATAGATAAAAACACCTATCAATTGTTAGTGTTTCGAAAGTTATAACCTTGAGTCCGTGGCTTTGACCTCGGTGGGGCATTTTCAAAATCGATAAAACGCCCTACCGCTTTTTGTGTAACACGCCCCAATATGTATTTGACGGCCTCTGTAGCTCAGTGGTTTACGAGGTGGACTGCACGCCACTACAACATGTCGAGCCTCACTTGGAACCTTCAGAGACTTCACAGCCTTCAGCGTCCCATTCGACACAAACCCCTGAAAAAATTTATGATTCATCTCAGTCCAAAGAAACACCATCCAAGGTTTTAACAGAGATTCATCCAGTGCGTAAACTTCCATTAATATTTTCTAATAGAAAATAAAAAGTCGCCGTCCTTACTTCACCTGAAAATATTGAGAAACGGAAACTACTTGAGAACAAAAGGTTAAAGGTGTGAGGCGTATTACCTAATGTATCTTTGCAAAACGCCCCACCTCGAGTTTTTTTCAAAAATTATTTTACAATGTCTGTAGTTCTCATTACAGTATAATGTTAGCTATAATTGAAGGCAATTAACCAAATGATAATCCAAAATTTAAAAAAATGATTATATCTTCTATATTTGTTGTTTTACAGTACTTTAAAAAAAGTGGGGCGAATAACCTAGTTTTACCCTACTTATTTATTTTCATATACAATAAAGAGTTATTTGAGTTTGAGTTAGATAAAAGCGTTCGATGCAGAGGGGAATAAAATGCTCCGTCCTAAAATAATCTAAGCTTATTAGGTTTTCGAAAATCATTTAACTTGCTATGTTAGATTGTAAAGGTAAAATCTTTCAAACGATTGTACAAGCTTATAAATATACGTTGGTAGAAATCGCTCTTAGCGATAAGACCGCCTAAATTGTACGTCTCTTTTTGTATATGTACTTATTTATTTTGATGTACAGAGTTATTTGAGTTTGAGTTAGATAAAAGCGTTCGATGCAGGAGGGAATAAAATGCTCCGTACGAAAATAATCTTTTCAAAGACACGAGTGATCCAGTAGGTAAAAAAAAACTTTCTTCGACTGGAATGAAAAGGTATTTGAAATTTCACACGTGAGCATGTTAACAACGTTTACAAATATGTTCAGCACTAATATCATCATATAAGCTCATATACGTCCCCATCGAGGGGCTCGAGCCTACCCTGAATTGGGGCGAATTAACAAATATAACATCGATCAAATCAGGCGTATTAGAACTTATAAATCGCAAAATCAATACTTGTACGTTACATTGATCGAGGAAATGAGCTTTCGCTCTAACACTTTTCGAACTGCATTCTCTTCGCAAATTCTTCTATAATTAAATTACCCATAGCATAGCGTGTCAGCGATTTTTTTCCTGGTCAAACATCTATTAAATCATAGTTACAGCGATCCGTGTACTAGTTACATTTCCATTACACATTAATTACAAAATCAACTCATACTTTTCATTTCTCATTAGTATCTACTTGTAATTACGTTTGCAGTCGGTTCATTGCACTTTCGCGTTTCGCCATGTCATTGACACCTGCAGATGAATTAGTTACAAACTGAATTAGTCTCAAACATTTAATGCATGTCATGAGTTTTACAGGATGTTGAAAAAAAGATAAGTTCATCGTGGGCCGAATTTAGGCACAGTTTAAGGCGTAATAGTACTTAAAAATCTGTCTTTGTCTTTTTCTTTACGTGTAAAGAGAGAAGAAAATAACCACACTTTTGCACTTTTCGATGTTCTCGTATTTTAAGAATAAACCCGAAAATAGACGATAAAATGGCTCGAAAAGAGGTACCTTTGCGAAATTATTCTATCGAGCCAACTTTATTAAAACGTGTTTCCAGTCGATATAGTCCCACGTAACTATTCTCAATAATACCAGTATGTTTTCCTAGAATTTAAAGTTACTGTTATCTAATTAAAAATGAATTCTAAAAACCTGTTTAATTGGATTTTTAGGTACCACATATTCACTGAATCGTTGCCCATATCCAGCAGTTTTGTCTAAATTACCTAGTACTTGAACCTCCAACTCTACGTTTTCCGGTCTCCGGGCCGCTTTATCCTCAACCAGGATTTATATCCGAAAGAATTGCTAGTAAAATAAATTGTACAGAAACGATATGTATACTTTCCTTCACCCTCTAGCACCCTGGACACTTCATACAACGGGCCAGAAACGACATTTCAAAAAAGGAATGACGGTACATACAAAATTGCGGCGAAATCCTATACGTTCGACAACCAAACTGTAACCAATCTGTATCAATTTGGGTGACGAGGGGGTGAGGTCGCAACCTAGAGAGCGGAAGGAGTGTCCATACTGTATGTTAGTGCTAATATATTATATACTTTGCCTGTAGCATAATTAAATTAGAATGCACACGCTTACCTTGTAGCAAATAAATGGGATGCATCAGACATGATGAAAAATTTACATGTAATCTGGGTTTGTATAGGAGGAATCAGAATTTGAATGGAATAATGAACTACCCACAAACTCTTTAGCAATGTTAATAAAACTCACAAACACGCTGAATTTGTATACGAGATGGACCTTATTCCGATTTTACCTGGAATAATAAAATACGGCATAAAGTAGGAGTTTCAAGAAAACCGTTCAAAATATTTTTGAAAAAAAAAACTAAAAATATTTTTTACTATGATACTAACCCTCATAAATCAACATAGGAGAAATTTGGAAAAAAAAGGTTAGATAATAATAGGCGCTAAAACCACAGATTATTAAATAGTTATGCTAAAACACCGGACGGACGCACACACGCACACGCCGGGCACACACACATACACATATAATTTTTTTTTAGACTAAGTGTAAGACAATAATAATCTTGGCAAGCCCGCTTCCATCTTCGGCATCATCGTCACTTACCATCTGGTGAGATGATGCCAAGGGCTTACCAATAGAGAATAAAAAAAAAAACAATCGATCCCCATCAAAATCTGAACTTAATTTTTTTTCCATCACAATACCTTCTTTACTCTTTCGTCATCACAATACCTTCTTTACTCATTCGTCATTAAGTAAAAGGAACTCTATGTAATGTTCACAAAACAAAAGCCAAAAATTACGGTTTTCGCAGTACATTTTACAGCAAGGCGTTGCTTGCAACACACTCAAGAAGCTGATCAAACAAATTTCTAAACACTTCCTTCACAATATAACTCTGGCACCTTATACTCGTACACTCGCCGTCAAAAAAATCGTATTTTTCTCAACACATTTTCATACAAAACAGGCTCCATAAAAGCACAATTACTAATTAAAATGAAGAAAACTTTTGTATCAATAGGCTAGATTCCTGGCTACAAATTTGTCGAAGAGCACACATTCTACAGATTCTCGGGAACTCAGTATACGGCTCAAAACAAAAATCATGTTTTTTTTCTGCTAAATGATTGGAAAATTTGCCATTTTACCGTATGCTTTCTTTTGAGCAGTTTGCTGAGTCCCCGTGGTTCTGCAGAATTTTGTGATCTTGGACAAATTTGTAGCAAGGCATCTAACCTACAGATATCACATATTAGTTTCTATTAATTTTCTTCATTTAAAAAAATAACCGTTCTTATTTGGATCACCCTTATGTAAGAATAATTCTCGAAAAACCTAAAAGCTTTTTGGTACAATCTTTTGTTTGAAAAGAGTTTTTATGTTAAAAAAAGCCAAATTCTCAAATGAATGTAAAAAATACACGGTTCCAAATTCAAAAAAGACAGTGATTCGTACGATTCTATTGAAAATAAAAGACGATTTTGGGACCTCGATTCCACATGCAAAGTTCATCATTAAATCAACTTCAAAATATCAAAAGGATCTATTGTCACCGGGAATAAGGCTTCATTGCTAATTTTAGCTCAATCCGACCCCTGGAAGTCGCTCTAAAACCGATTGCAAGATTTTAACTAAACAAACATACATACATACATAAAAATATTGCAAGTTAACTAAAAGCTTTTAGAAAAAAGATGGTAATATTTTTTTGGCGCTGTGTGTATTTGTACGTTCAATAATAATATACACAGACGGAGAAACATATCTATTGTATGTGAATGCATACGCCACGCTCTAGTTGTAAGACCATCTCAGGTGTCAAGTCGAAAGGTAATTAGCACACATTTCATAAAAGACCTTTTGTACTGGATATGGGACGATGGAAAAGTAAGAAGAAATAAGAATAGACATTATTTAGAGATGGCAAGCTAATTTTGTGGCACTAATAAGCCCATTAGTAAAGCACATAGTACACGAGCAATTTTTACAAGGTCAAGCCTATGGTGATTTGAAAGACAGCTGTCAGTTCCATAGAATTGGTTAAGAAGGAAAGTATTAGAAGTTAATTTATTAGTTAATAGAAAATTTAAAGAGCAAATTCTATGGATAAAAATTATTGAAAACGCTAAACACATGAAAAACCGACTTCTATCGCATCAAATTAGTACAATTCTGCAAAATTATTTTTGGTTTCTGTTAATTTTCTGAAAAAAAACCGATTTTGATAAAATTTAACCAACCTGAGAGCATACACTATCGAATAAAAATGGAATCATGAAAATCGGTTCACAATCTGCGAAGATATCGTGTAACAAACATACAAAAAAACATACAGTCGAATTGAGAACCTCCTCCTTTTTGGAAATAGGTTTCAAAACAATATTTCCTTGATATTCACTTTTTTATGACAACCCTTTTAATCAATCTTAACACCCAACGCCAAGTTTTTTAGTAGCTGTCACTTTAATCACCACACAATTCACCTGGGAGCTCTTTCGGCGGAGTCACTAACATGCTCTGGGCTCTCTCTTCCTTTAATTCTCTTGTTACGACACAATATCGACCTTTTAATTGTGGCAATCTGTGCTGAAAGTAAGGCGGGTTCTCAATATTCATAGGATTCAACATTTAAGATATTTATTTAAAATAGGTGTATGTAATGTTGTATGTCTTTGGTTCGTAAAGCGTAGACGGATTTTCTCTACTCTTGTATATACCTACAGTCGCCCAGTCACTAAACTTAAATTATTGATTTAAGTTAATTGTTTTCAATTTGAATATATTTTCAAACTCAGTATCGAGCACTTCAAAAAGTAAATTGAAGAAAAACTATTCGAGTCTTGTAGATCTAAAATTGAGATTGGTAGCTTTTGGACAAGTATATCTTTATACATCTCTAATCCTTGAGTAGTGACAGGTCTAGTTTGAAATGTAATTACTTCTCTATTTTTTTTTTACAAGGAAATAGTATAAGCTAACCACTGTGATCAGATTTTAAACAGTTTGTGATGTTTTTTGTTTGTGTTTGCAATTACAGAAAATATTATCTAAACATGTAGCTGATGTTGCTGTCATAGTACGACAACGAAATAAACTTATTAATCTTGTTTTAAACTTGTATTTTCCTGGATATTCACATTGAAATCGCCACAAACAATGATAGATTTATTGCCTTATATTAATATGCTTAAGGCATCTTCTAATACATTTTCGAAAACTAAGAAATTTTCATACTTTGGGGTCTGTACACATATAACATGATTTTTTTCTCCAATTCAACATTTACCTCAACCGAAAGCTTGACCATGTCTTTACGTTATTTGGCTTTCAAGTTATCACGAAGAAAAATAAGTGAGCCTCCACATTGGGCAACCTTTCAAGGAAGTAAGGATGGAAGGAGGTTATTTTAAAAGCTTTCATTTTACTTGCAATGTTTGTATGTATATTAATTTGTTTAGGTCAAATTTAACTACTTCTAGGGCTCTGATAGACCTGAAATTTGGTATGAAGCCGAATTCCCGGTGACAATAGATCCTTTTGGTATTTTGAAGTTGATCTGATGAGGAAATTTGAAGGTGGAATCGAGGTCCCAGAATCGTCTTTTATTTTCTATAGAATCGTAGGAAATACAGTCGTTTAAATACGGCCATACATGTGAACAAACCGAGTTTTCTTTTAAATTAATAAAATGCTGGTAAGAACATGTTTGATGTGGACATAAAGAACTAAATTTAATAATTTTCGAAAAACCTAAAAACTTTTATTTGAAAAGTGTTTTTATACTCAAAAAGCCAAATGCTGCAAATGCCAAATACACGGTTCCAAATTCAAAAAAGGTGAGCACAGTAATGTCTACTTGTTTGGCAATGGTCAAACATGTCAACAAAACATTTTATCATTAGTTTTTGAGTTTTTCGAAAATTATTAAATTTAGTTCTAGATTTAATAATAATAATTAATAACTCGCGCTGATAACATTTCGCAAACATTAATCAAATTGCTTACCACTGCTTAGTCCTAGAAAGTTGCACAAACTTAGTGACTTAATCGACTAATTATAAAACAAGAAAATATTACGCAAAACAGAAAGTGTTAATGTCCTACCTGATCTAGAACTTGTAGAAAAAAATAACGAAACTTACGAATAAATTCAATAAATTCTAATGAAAATCACGAAAAAAAGCAGACAGGGAATGTTAGGATGCATGACATATTTTTAGAAAAACGGAACAAAAATACACATCATATATACAGAGTGTAACAAAGTTGGTTTAATGAACAACTTTTCCCAATTAATCTATAGTAAATTCTTTTTTATCAGCTCATATACATACGCCCTTACCGAGGGGCTCGAGCCTACCCTGAATTAGGGCGATCGGGCCTTAGTCGACCACGCGGGCCCAGTGCGAGTTGGTCGACTTCACATACAACCTTCGAGTTTCTTCGCAGGCGTGTGCAACTGTGCAGGTTTTCTCACGATGTTTTCCTTCACCGTTAAAGCAATCGGTGAGTAGGTATATGTACGTAAGTTTCGAAAAACTCATTGGTACATTGGCCGTCCGGATTTGAACTCGGCACCTCTGGTTAGGAGAACCGAGTCGTTACCAGTAGAGCCACCGACGCTCTCATGAAATTTATATAAATCGATCAGCTGATTGACTAATTTTATGGATTTTTGGATGGAAAGTATTTTTTCTAAAGAAATGAAAGCACGGATTCCTTAGGGAAAGTTGTTGAGTATGATGCGCAGAAGCCCGAATTAACGGTTTCTATACCAATTTTGTTACAACCTGTATTTTAAGACAAAGATGTAATGGAGAGATAAGAGATGATGTAGATGTGGTAGAGCCGGAAAAAGTCGACTTTTCACAATGGGTCGCTACCTACACCAGCGAAATAATGAGTCAACAATAAGCACAGAAAACTTATTTACCCCACACGATAGAGTCATCATTATATCAGCTCATATACGTCCCCACCGAGGGGGTTCGAGCTTACCCTGAAATAGGGCGATCGGGCCTTAGTCGACCACGCGGGCCCAGTGCGGGTTGGTCGACTTCACACACAACCTGCAAGTTTCTCCGCAGGTGTGTGCAGGTTTCCTCACGATGTTTTCCTTCACCGTAAGAGCGTCGGATAAACGTACTCGTACATATGAAATCTAAATTCTAAATCACATTGGTACGTGGCAGGATTCGAACCACCGGACAGGAGGCGGCGGCTCTAGCCGTTACGCCACCGACGCTCACACGATAGAGTAAATCAACGAAAAAAAAAATTCCATGTAGAGAAGGTACCCAAAAAAAATGTTTTTCAAGATTTTATTTTACAGCTTTCTAGTACCAAAAGTCTGTGAGCTAACAAGCGGAGAGAAGGACGGACAGACATGGTGAAACAATAAAGGTTCCTTGTTAACTACGGAAAAATCAGTTTTCTACAATAGTTTGAAGCTGTAATGAGTCAGTGGTGAACCGCTTTTTTATTATTATTTATTGTAAATTCTATAAATTTGTAAAAAAAACGAATTTGATCTTTGTACATTTTAAACAATTAATATTAATAAAATCTATTAAAACATACGCAGATAATTTTATATATATGATGATGAAAAAGCGTCGGTGGCTTAACCGGTAACGACTCGGTCTTCAAATCTGAACGGCCAATGTACCAATGAGTTTTTCAAAAACTTACGTACATATAATTACCGATTGCTTTAACGGTGAAGAAAAACATCGTGAGGAAACCTGCAACACGCCTGCGAAGAAACTCGAAGGTTGTGTGTGAAGTCGACCAACCCGCACTGGGCCCGCGTGGTCGACTAAGGCCTAATCGCCCTGATTCAGGGTAGGCTCGAGCCCCTCGGTGGGGACGTATATGAGCTGATATAATAATAATATGATGATCTTTGACCTTTGTAAAAGCATCGGAAACTACCATTCAATGAAGCCAAACAATATTTGATTACATGCTATGGCTAAGGTCAAGTTCAAAATAAGAAAAACTACTTACAGATGTACACCTTATACCAATAAAAAAAAAGCAAAAGGTAAAAGTACTATGGAATTGATATTTAAAACTGTCAAATCCCTACTAAGTTTGTTTACATTGTGCTTTTTTTGATTGATATAAGGTACCTATAGGGAGGGACCTCGATTTCTACTATGGCTAAGCTCCAGTTTACAATACGAAGAATTACTTAAAAATGTAAACATCTCGATTTATTTATCTGTTTTTTCCTACTTTATTTAATTAAGGCAAAAGTTACGTTGTTAAAATAATTGGTATCAAAATGCAAGATGCCATGGCCTCAATACTAAATAGCCTCAAAAGTCACACGTGGCGTGAACAGTCAAAGAACTTTTACTTTTTTCGGTTTAGGCCTTACAGGCAACTTGAGGTCTTACAGCTTTCATCTCCGCTATCTTTGTCTATCTACTATTTCGTTCAATTTTTTTTTAATGTGAGTGCGTTTGGATGCAGCTCACCTGGTGATTAATGGCCACTCTCATCTTGAAGATTCCTAAATTTTACGAATCGGGGAATACAGACGCCGGTATAGGGAATTCCACTTCTTGGCCGTTCGCATAATGAACGAAGGAGCAAAATGATTAATGCGTATAGGTGGAACATTGACGACAACGGGAGGTAAGCGCTCTCCGCGCCTCGTAGTCCGATGATAAAATGGAGAAAGGGTATAGGGAAAGGGTATCGGGAAGCTCCAAGGCACACTCTTCGAAATTTATCGTGTAGAACACCAATAGACAGGCGATTTTGCGGCGTTGATCGAGGCTTTGGAGTTTGTTTGAAATATGTTCCTCGTCACTAATGAGTGTCCTAGCGCTCCGGTTGATAGATTCAAGATTCAAGATATTTAATATTTATTCAAAACAGGTGCAAATTACACTCTTTCTGATAGTTATAAAATAGTAATTACATAATGTCATTAGTAAAAAAAATAAAGATATAAACAATCATTTGGTTAATAACGTCAAAATACAATCCTTGATATAAAACAAAAATTATCATTAGAACATGAAAACAATATGACACTAGAAGCATTAACATTATTGAATGTCATTAATGCCTTTGACAAAAATAGGCCAGTTCACACGGGCTGCACCCGGTCGCGAGAGTCAGCCATCGCTCCCATCAACCATATTAGAGGGAAAGGAACGACCTGGCTCCCGATGCGCCACCACCCTCGCACAAACATTTAAGCGGGCATCATTTCAATGCTAAGATAAAAATGTTAATTAAATAAAGTACTATTTATCATGTCTTGTCGCTTCCACGTCAATTCTTAGGATATTTTTCCGATTTCTGTGGTTGTTCATCATTTTAATACTATTAAACATAATTTGTAATGTTGATAGAAGAAACACTGTTTACCCATACATTTTTGTCATTTGAATATTCGGATGTCTTATAATAACCTTTTTTTAAAAGAGTTCTTTTAACACAATTTTTAAACTGTTTTTCTGACAAATTTAAGATATCATCGGGTAATTTGTTATACATGAGTGTGCATTGACCCACAAATGACTTATTGATTTTACTAAGTCTTGTATAAGTTACTTGAAGTTTATTTCAAGATGTACACCTTATACCAATAAAAAAAAAGCAAAAGGTAAAAGTACTATGGAATTGATATTTAAAACTGTCAAATCCCTACTAAGTTTGTTTACATTGTGCTTTTTTTGATTGATATAAGGTACCTATAGGGAGGGACCTCGATTTCTACTATGGCTAAGCTCCAGTTTACAATACGAAGAATTACTTAAAAATGTAAACATCTCGATTTATTTATCTGTTTTTTCCTACTTTATTTAATTAAGGCAAAAGTTACGTTGTTAAAATAATTGGTATCAAAATGCAAGATGCCATGGCCTCAATACTAAATAGCCTCAAAAGTCACACGTGGCGTGAACAGTCAAAGAACTTTTACTTTTTTCGGTTTAGGCCTTACAGGCAACTTGAGGTCTTACAGCTTTCATCTCCGCTATCTTTGTCTATCTACTATTTCGTTCAATTTTTTTTTAATGTGAGTGCGTTTGGATGCAGCTCACCTGGTGATTAATGGCCACTCTCATCTTGAAGATTCCTAAATTTTACGAATCGGGGAATACAGACGCCGGTATAGGGAATTCCACTTCTTGGCCGTTCGCATAATGAACGAAGGAGCAAAATGATTAATGCGTATAGGTGGAACATTGACGACAACGGGAGGTAAGCGCTCTCCGCGCCTCGTAGTCCGATGATAAAATGGAGAAAGGGTATAGGGAAAGGGTATCGGGAAGCTCCAAGGCACACTCTTCGAAATTTATCGTGTAGAACACCAATAGACAGGCGATTTTGCGGCGTTGATCGAGGCTTTGGAGTTTGTTTGAAATATGTTCCTCGTCACTAATGAGTGTCCTAGCGCTCCGGTTGATAGATTCAAGATTCAAGATATTTAATATTTATTCAAAACAGGTGCAAATTACACTCTTTCTGATAGTTATAAAATAGTAATTACATAATGTCATTAGTAAAAAAAATAAAGATATAAACAATCATTTGGTTAATAACGTCAAAATACAATCCTTGATATAAAACAAAAATTATCATTAGAACATGAAAACAATATGACACTAGAAGCATTAACATTATTGAATGTCATTAATGCCTTTGACAAAAATAGGCCAGTTCACACGGGCTGCACCCGGTCGCGAGAGTCAGCCATCGCTCCCATCAACCATATTAGAGGGAAAGGAACGACCTGGCTCCCGATGCGCCACCACCCTCGCACAAACATTTAAGCGGGCATCATTTCAATGCTAAGATAAAAATGTTAATTAAATAAAGTACTATTTATCATGTCTTGTCGCTTCCACGTCAATTCTTAGGATATTTTTCCGATTTCTGTGGTTGTTCATCATTTTAATACTATTAAACATAATTTGTAATGTTGATAGAAGAAACACTGTTTACCCATACATTTTTGTCATTTGAATATTCGGATGTCTTATAATAACCTTTTTTTAAAAGAGTTCTTTTAACACAATTTTTAAACTGTTTTTCTGACAAATTTAAGATATCATCGGGTAATTTGTTATACATGAGTGTGCATTGACCCACAAATGACTTATTGATTTTACTAAGTCTTGTATAAGTTACTTGAAGTTTATTTCTATTCCGAAGATTACGACTGTGCCTGTTATTATTCAGTGAAAAGAGATGCAGATTTTTACGAACATACATTATACAGAATGTTTTATTAACACCGAGCAAGCTTTTCCAAGAAACCCATACTGAATTCGCAATTATTTTTTGGACTTTTCAGAGAAATCGATCTTTCCGATTAGTCAACTTTGTATGGAGAGTCAATATTTTTTTCGCGATTTCAGTATGGGTTTCTTGGGGAAAGATGTCCAGTTTCATGAGTAGATCCCACCCTTAATAGCTTGCTCGGTGTTAAAAAACGCCCTGTATTTTCATAAATGTACTGACAGGGGAAAACCATTATATTAATATCTTAGAATCCAGGCATCTAGCTGGTAACGAGCCGATCTGTCCTATAGAGCTTAAAGTCTGTAAAATAAACAATCTCCCTACCTATTTTGCTAACAAACAATGAATGAATAACTTAACCATTTTAATAAAAAATTAAAAACCCAAACGCATCATAGATAACTACCCCTTTTTCATGAGCAGTCGGGTAAAAATGTATCCTATGTCACTCACGGGATCAAGACAAATCTAACGACACTTCACAGTCAAAAATTCAACAAGTCGTTTGGACTATACTTACAGGCTTCGCCAAAAAAACAGACATACATACATACACCCGCAAAACATTACCCTCCTTGTTGGACAGTCTGGTAAAGAGTTGTTCAGTAGTTTCGTGCAACTAACAAAGGTACATACATGTTGCGTGCAGCGAATACTTTTGTTACAATCGAATGTTAAGAACATGCAATGAATTGAAAATTAGGTGTACAAGGTAAAGTATCTAGACCAGGGGTCTCGAAACTGCGGCCCGCAAGGGCCTCTAATCCGGCCCGCGTAATTCTATCTGCACAAAAACTCTTAAGTGGTGACTCAGACCATGTAACTAAACAACTTTTGTTCTACAACTTTTAGAAATTATTCGTGCAAGAAATATTCAATTTTCCATAAAAGTCGATCATCCGACCTAGTCTATTTGTATGAAGACGAATTTTTGAAAAGTCATAGAACAAAAGTTGTTCAGTTTCATAGTCTGAGTCACGACCTAAGAGGTTTTGCGAAGATATAATTACACGTTGCCTAAAGTGAATAAATCATACAAAATATGCAGTATCCAAAGTTTTTATTTAATGACTAATTCATTAAGGAAATCACTCAAAAAACTACCATAGATTAAATCAATAGGATTTGTGTAATTGTGACTTTCCGCCAACGATTTTTGTAGTTGGGGATCTAGTTTACTAGTCGCAATTATCAGCAGCGACTTCAAATGTTCATCCGATAATTTGGATCCGTAAACATTTTTTGTATACTTTATTTCGGAGAATGTTTTCTCACACAAATAGGTAGCACATACCAAAACAGAAAAAAATCAGCGAGCAAATTTTTGCAAGTTTTCAAATTGAAAGAGTGGAACACTGTTATAGAATTCCAGCAATGATTATTTTGAATGTTTTTCTTTGAAAATGTCGTTACACTGCATATCTATTATTTCCAATTGTAGTTCTGGAGCAAGAGTTTCTATATCGGTGTTAAAAGGATTTTGAAAAAAAAAATATATTTCGTTTGCAATCGCATCAATGTCTGAAAAACGGAACTTAAAGTGTATTTTACAAACTCCCAAATCTTCACCAGCAAAATTTACCGGAAATGGAGTATTAGTTTGCTGGTTATTCATAACATTCGTTTGGCAAGTACTAAAATGCGTGAAACATTTTTTTTGCAACTGAGATTGAAAAAGTACACTTTTTGTCGAAAGGATGAGTGTCTAAATCAGGCCGAAATTGGTTTTCTCCTTGTAATTTTAAATTGAGGTCATTCATATGTTTTGTTAAATATGTAAAGAACTATAACTTCCACAACCAATCATCGTTTTGCAACTCAGCCATAGGACGATTCTTTTCATTCACTGGCCCTTGAGACCTAGTGTAGGAGTCAATGTGGCCCTTACGCTTAAAAGTTTAGAGACCCCTGATCTAGACTATGAACTTAAATATAAATAATAACTAACCAATTAAAAACCCGACTACAAAAAAATAACTTCTCTTTTTTGGCCTGTCGGATAAAATATACAGGCTGTAACAAAATTGGTGTAGGACCTGTTAAATACGGGTTCTACTCATCATACTGAAAAAATGTCCCCATGGAACCCATAGTCAATTCTCAAAAAAAAAATTGGACCCTCCATACTAAAATGCACAAAATTGGTCGATCAGCTGATCGATTTGTATGAAGAAAAGAATATTTTTTTTGCGATTTTAGCAAAGTCGTAAAACAAAAGTTGTTCAGTATGATGAGTAGAAGCCTCAAAGTCGTAGAACAAAAGTTGTTCAGTATGATGAGTTAAGGCCCCAGTTTACGGGACCTACACCAAATTTGTTACACCCTGTATATCCTGTGTCACTTCACGGGATCAAGACGAATCTAACGACAGCTCGCACTTCAAAATCCATCAAAACGTTTAGGCTATAGCGCGTACCAAAGAAATATACATACAAACATACACTCGAAAAACGTTAGCCTCCTTCTGGCGCAGTCGGGTAAAAAAGAGAGTCATTTATTTCTTATGCACCCCAATCTAGAGTCCTTTATACATGTATCTAGCTAGTACGCTATTATGACTTGATATAGTGTAGATGTGTGTTAGTTTTAAGGCTTTGAGACGACTCTATCCGAGTAGGTCGACCCGTGATAAAATAATATCGAACGTAAGTCTATTCATTTTAAGTTCGAATCAATGCGGGCTTCAACGCGGCTGTTAGGTTGAAGTTGAAACCAAACGGCCAATTCTCGATTTTTACACGTTTTTGTTACTTTTCTTCACTTTCAGATAAGTTGAGAAAAATGTGTTCAATTAAAATGAAAGGCGTTAAAGTCACCCATTTTTGTGTGTTGGTTTCATTAAACGTAAACTATTTGTTTTCGAGAAATTTTGCAATTAATACCAAAAACAGGGTCTACAGGATATTTTTTTTACATCAAAAGTGGTAATATTTTTTAATTTTAATTAAATCGTTTTTTTATTGCTTTAAGTATATTATATATTTTTTCCATAGTGAATAGCTTTGCGCAGTCTTTCAATAATTTGAATTGAATATTGTGATTTGACCCATCTTAGGGAAAGTTAGATGGACTTACTAATAAAGGCCAGATAAATGACATTATAATTAATAAAAAGCGTCGGTGGCTCATCCGGTAACGACTCGGTCCATCTAACCAGAGAGAGGTACCGGGTTCAAATCTGGACGGCCAATGTACCAATGAGTTTTTCAAAAACTTACGTACATAATTACCGATTGCTTTAACGGTGAAGGAAAACATCGTGAGGAAACCTGCACACGCCTGCGAAGAAACTCGAAGGTTGTGTGTGAAGTCGACCAACCCGCACTGGGCCCGCGTGGTCGACTAAGGCCTAATCGCCCTGATTCAGGGTAGGCTCGAGCCCCTCGGTGGGGACGTATATGAACTGATATAATAAATGACTTTATAGAAAAACTTCAAACTGTCAATAATTGACAATGCTCACGTTAAAAACTAACGACTTCAATTTTGCCCTATTTTTGTTAATTTGCTAATAAAAACATGGGCATTTTTTTGATCGGTTGGGGATCTTAATTAAATTTATATGGGACCATTTTGAAGGCATAACTTATTAAACTTAACTTTTATTCTGTATTTATAATTGTATATTTTATTCTATAACTAGTGTTCACACACGTAACCCCGGCGAACTACGTACCGCCTTACATTACATTACACTGCCCTACCCTACACTACACTACACTACCCTACACTACACTACCCTACCCTACACTACTCTACCCTACACTACACTACCCTACCCTACACTACACTACCCTACCCTACCCTACATACACTACACTTCACTACCCTACACTACACTACCCTACCCTACCCTACATAAAAACCTTCTCCTGACAATAACGAACTCGACAAAAAAAGAATTAGCGAAATCGGTCCAGCCGTTCTCGAGTTATGCGCTTAATACCAACACATTTTGCGATTCATTTTTATATATTAGATAAAGAGTTCACAAACACACAAACAAATATATTTTTTTGGTACACTAATGACAAAAATATCGGTGAACATACATAAAAAAATACATACAGACGAACATAGCACCTCTCCTTTTTTGAAGTCTATTCAAAATTATAGAATTCTAACATGAGATTCTTAAGTAGCGCTATAAGTCCAAAATAACTCCTGATCGCCCTAATTCGGGGTAGGCTCGAGCCCTCGGTGGGGACGTATATGAGCTGATATGATGATGATGATGAACGCTTAAAAGGTATGTAATAGATACACCTGTAATCTGTAATCATGAAAAAAATGAAATCTCTTTAAAATGAAACAGCTTTCACCTTTTGTACAAAATATTAACCATCTTATATAAGGTACTAGCTATTTCCCGCGGCATCGCCTGCGTGGACATCGTTTTTATGACTCTCTTCGAGGGTGAGTGGTGCGCGAGCCGCAAGCGGCTCGCGAGCGTGGGCATTTGTATTTTCCAGATCCCTATCCTTGATCGGGCTATTCTGATTAGCAGTCTTCACTTCTATTGCGATGTTAAAGAAACGAACCAAAAAAAAATGTTTTTCAGTTCCCCCAAAAACTGCATCGGACTACGCTATTACACTATGTCCTTCCCCATGACATAGGCTACCTGCATGCCAAATTTCATCAAGATTGGTCAAGGTGTTCAAGCGTTCCAATGTAACAAACAAACATACAAACACATTTTCACATTTATAATATGAGTAAAGACCCCTAACCAAAATAATGTACTATTTAATGTTCTCAGAAGTGCACAGAAGTAACATAATTTATGCAGGATGTGTATCATCAAACCACAACACATACAATGAACGAAGCAAAAAGGAAAAACAATAAAAAAACCTCAAAGAAAATTACCTTCCAACTCCTACAGAAAGCGGGCTTGCGCACGAGTTTATTCAACACGGAACTGTCCAATCAATCCAACCAAATTTTTACACAAAACACACACAAATATTAAATTAAAGAAAGGTAAGAATTTAATATCACGTAACGATAAGTGCCAAGACGACCGGAGGAGAACGCAAACCACGAGTTGCAGGTTTGCGCGTCAAACCATTACTGACTACTGACTGACTGATTCAGACATTCAGTCCTATCACTGCGTCAGACATACGATCCCCCTGTACCCAGGCAATCTAAAGCGGAAAATAAATAAAGCATTTCAATACCCTTGCCGATACTCTTTGAAACAACGATCTGATGACACTTACAAGAACGCAATGGATATAGAAATGAATGAAACAATCGTAGCTACAGATGTAAACACATCTAGCGAAACAAAATTTAATAAGGTGTAGATTGGCAAACATTCTAATGGAGGTAAGTAATGCAAACGTGCGATCAATTTAGATTCCTGCTTTTATCGAGCTATAATACTTACACTAATTTCATTAGATATACGATTACGCACAAAGTGGTGATTAAAACTGAAATTCAGTATATTGCACTTTAATTAACTTAAGGCTTTAAGATGACTCAATCCTAGCAGGTTGATATGTGTTAAAATAATATCGAACGTAATTCTATTCATTTTAAGTTCAAATCAATGCGGGCTTCAATGCGGCTGTTACGTTGAAACCGAATGCCCAATTCTCGATTTTTACATGTTTGTATTACTTTTCTATTACTGTCAAATAAATAAATAAAAATGTGTTAAATTAAAATGAAAGGTCTTAAAGTCATCGATTTTTGTGTGTTGGTTTCATTCAACATTACTATTTGTTTTCGAGAAACTTTGCAATTAATGCCAAAATAGGGTCTACAGTACATTTTTTTACATCAAAAAAAGGTAATATTTTTTAAATAGTATTCAATTAAATACATTTTTTATTACTATAAGTATATTATATATTTTTTCCATAGTGATAGCTTTACACAGTCTTTCAATTATTTGAATTGAATATTGTCATTTGACCCATCTTAAGGCCTTAAGCCAACACTAACAAAATTGGTGTAAGACTCGTTAACGGAGGGTTCTACTCATCATACTGAACAACTTTCCCCAAGGAACCCATAGTCAATTCTCAAGAATTGTTCCCTCTATAGGCTTTCTTTGTTTAGGAGTAATAGTCGACCACGCGGTGGACCGACTACCTGGTGAAGATCGCGGAAAGTCGCTGGATGCGGGCAGCGCAGGACCGGTCGTCGTGGAAATCCTTGGGGGAGGGCTTTGTCCAGCAGTGGATGTTTTTCGGCTGATGTGATGATGATGGTGATGAATACTCGACTAATTACAGTTCATAGATTTTCCATACAAAATAAAAAAAACTGTAAAATTTCTTTTTTTTTTCAACAATTCATATTTTTTTTTAAATCGGAACCCTACTTTGTGCGAGCGAGTAAATAAGCAAAAAAAACTATTTATACAAATCGATCATCTGATTGACCAATTTTGTGCATTTTTGTATGGAGCGTAGTATTTATAAAAAAAAATTGGACTATGAATCTCTTGTAAAATGGTGTTCAGTATGATAAGCATCAGCCCCAGGCTACTATACTGTATCATCATATCAGCTCATATACATTCCCACCGAGGGGCTCGAGCCTACCCTGAATAAGGGCGATCGGGCCTTAGTCGACCACGCGGGCCCAGTGCGGGTTGGTCGACTTCACCCACAACCTGTGAGTTTCTCCGCAGGCGTGTGCAGGTTTCCTCACGATGTTTTCCTTCACCGTAAGAGTATCGGATAAACGTAACTATACTGTATAATATGTGGTAATTTGTTGCGAGATAGTAAAATAGTCTTTGTTTTAACATTAGCGTAATAAGACAGTTGCGTTATTAACAAAAATGGACCATGTTGTCCGACAAATAAAGATACTCCTACTTATCCTGCTATAATATTATAAAAGCGAAAGTTTGTAAGAATGTTTGTTTGTTACTCTTTCACGAAAAAACTACTGAACGGATCTGGCTGAAATTTTGTAGGTAGACTGATTAGGAACTGGATTAACACATAGGCTACTTTTTTCCACGATCGCGAGCCAAAAGCGGCACTGCGCACCCTCGAAAAGTCATAGAAACCTTCTCCGGACAGGTGAAGCCGCGGGAAACAGCTAATATTAAATAACGAAAAAGGATGAGCTTGACCGCATTTGTGGCATAATGGTTAAGTCCATTAGCTTCACATAAGGAGGTCGCAGATCAAAGACCAGGTTTAGTTGGTGGAAGGGCATTAGCTACGCCTGCCTGGCTTGCTACCACCATCTTATCTAAGTCTTGCCGTCCATGTGTTTCGGCTTGAAGATAAGATAGCCAGTTCTACGTTACGTTGGGGAATTTTGGTAAGTCCGCTTTCATCTTCGGCATCATCGTCACTTACCATCAGGTAAGGGCTTAACAAATGTGGGTTTAAAAAGCTTTTGTGGCTCTGAATCAGCTGTGACACTGACCTACTTGAAAATATTATCATGTTGGTACCAACGCGTAGTATGTGATCGATCAATAATAGTATGAAAAGTTTCCGCGAGTCATGCTAGCTTGGTTTTGTGCAAAACTCGTGAAATTCGTCTATTCAAAACCTTAACCGCCTCTGTGGCGTAGTAATTAGACCACTTGCTTCACATCAGGAGGGTTCACATCGTGGGATAGATTCCCCGCGGGGTCCCACACTCGATTTGGTTAGTGGTAAGGTATTTTAGGACTGCATAACTAGCTACTGCCTCTTATCTATCCATAATTTGTCGATAAGCACTACGAATTTATTTCGTCAAATAATAACGATTTGGTTGACATGTGGTTGACAGTCAAAGTAGCAATTTTTAAATCATTGTTATATCTGCATTTTTGCCTAGGTCTAAACTAGGGTTTATAATTTCTCGGGTTTCGAGAATTCTCGAGCCCTATTTCCCGGGAATTCTCGGGAAATCTAGAATTTTTTTAATTTTTATTTGTTCAGTATTTATTAAAGAATTAAGGCATAAAAAATATGTATTTCTCTTTAATTGAACAAAAATCAACATAATATCTCTTAAAATCAATTTAAACTTTCTTAATTTTTTTTTAAAACAGACAAAATGTCACTTAATGAACATTTATTTCTAAAATACTTTAATAAAAATTAACAAAAGTTTTTTTTTCTTTTTATTCACAATTGGTAAGCCTTTGGTCATCATCTCACCTGATGGTAAATGACGATGATGCCGAATGATAACGATGATACTAGAATCAACACAATTTCTTTGGAAATGAACAATCTTACTAACAATTAAGAGTCTCATCTAAAACCGGCATAATATCAATAAAAATCAACATAGTTTCCCCTATCTTTTTAAAATCGACATAATCTCATTAAAAATGGCCTCTTCTAAAATTAATATAATCTCATTTCAAATCAACATATTCTCTCCTGACACTTAACGTATAATCTCTTCTTTTATTACGTATACGTAATACGTAATACACTCAAGGTAGATACTAGATATTTAAGTAAACAATGAAAAAACGTTTTTATTCAAAGAGTGGATGACAGAAAAACCGTTAGAAAGATATTTCTCAAAACTGTAAGTTAATTAGAGATTTCTCGACTTCTCGAGCTGAATTTCCCGGGAACAAAGACCTGAAATTTCCCGGGAATTCCCAGGACGAGTATTCCCGGGAATAAACCCTAGTCTAAACGCGACTGCATTAAAAAGCCTTTTCCCTTCTAATCGTGAAAGCATTTCTAGCCGCGAAATTAAATTCAGGAACTATTAGTACGGCTTCTGCCTAAAAATAGATACCTAATGTTGCGCTTAGCATCGCCCGCGGCCGAAGGTAATAAGGGTTCCGTACCCAAAGGGTAAAAACGGGACCCTATTACTGAGACTTCGCTGTCCGTCTGTCTGTCCCTCCGTCCGTCTGTCACCAGGCCGTATTTCATGAACCGTGATAGCTAGACAGTTGAAATTTTCACAGATGATGTACCTATTTCTGTTGCCGCTTTAACAACAAATACAAAAAAAAATAGGTAAAAAATTATGGGGAATCTCCATACAAAAAACATGTTTTTTTAAAACATGAAGAAGCTAGCGCCATCTAGTTGATGGGTTTTGAAACATGAAACTAGCGCCATCTAGTATGATGGTACGGAACCCTATGTGTGCAGTTTTGATTCGCACTTAGACGGGTTTTTTTTCTTCGTATACGTACACTCACACTCTGTATGTATTTTGAATTATAGTTTTTTATGACATACACCTACATACTTAATTATATTTTAGTTATTCTATTTATCTTCCCAGCACATTAGCGTTGCAAAATCATGTAGCGTTTATTTAAATAAACAAACAAGCAGGCGTAATCGATCGATTATGTTAGAATGTGAATCACAATCGAGATACGACGCGACGTGACATTGTACGTACAGTCGACACTATGTCACGTGTTTACCCACGATATCTGCTGCATTTCAAGTTTATCCGATTTGTGTGGGAAATAATAAGTTACGAGTAAATAAAATAATACAGATGTAATAACAAAATCCCACTTCTTTTATAGGGAAGACTCCATTAATGCAACTGAAAAACTTTCCCCAAGAATTCCAAAGGGAATTCGTGTTTTTTTTTACTTTTAATAAAATATATGGGCCGATCCGCCAGTTTTGTCAAGAAGTCCTTTTGAAGTCCTATTTTGGGTTCTGTAGTCAACCAAAGAAGCCTTAAAGTTTCGGTATGTACGTCTGTCTGTCTCTTCGCGGCTTGGCTCAGAGCTCTTATAGTATTAGAAAGCTGTAATTTGGCATAGGTATTTGACATATTAATCACGCCGACAAGTGGTAAAATAAAATCTTTAAAAAAAAATAAGATAGAGCTAAATCAAAAATACCTCTAAAATACAATAGTACTTAATAAGTAAATTATTTAAAAAAAGTTGATGAAAAATATAAAACTTTTAGGTACAAGGTTTAATTTTAAATAGTATTCATGCTGAAAAGTCAAATGATAAGTGTGCCAAACGTGAATAAATACACGTTTTCAAATTTAAAAAAAAAGGCGATCACAGTATGTATTTCCTATGATTCTTTTAAATATAAAAGACGATCCTCGGACCTTCATTCTACCTCCAAAGTTAATCACCAGATCAACTTCAAAATACCAAAAGGATCTATTGTCACCGGGAATACGGCTTTATACCAAATTTCAGCTCAATCGGAACCATGGAAGTCTAAGATTTTAACTAATCAAACTAACAGGCGCGGAGGGCGTTTCCACCCCTTTGTCGTTAATGTTCCACCTTTACGCACGAAGCGTTTTGCTTCTTCCTTCATCATGCGAACGGCCAAGGAGTGGAATTAAAAACGCACTCAAATTTTTAATTAAAAAAAAACATATACATACAACATTGCAAGTTAAATAAAAGCTTCTATAAAGATATCTAACTATAGACACAGAGTTAAGTGGTAACTTTACTTACTGTATAATAAATGGGTAAGGTGTTCTTTACGTAAAGGAATCCTTGACGGGTCTTTCATTATGTGCAAAACCTACTGGAATCACTGAATAATCGATAAGGCTTCAGCGCCACTCGCAAAGTCGTAAATAGCAAGGGAAAACAAACAGTGGCAGCTGTAAATATATAGCCTTTTATGCCAAAAACTCGTAAATCTTGGCGAACTGAAGCAATGCTTATATATAATCTAAGAGTCAGTTATTATATTATATTTTGCAACCAGCAAATCGTTGCTCTATAGAAGGGATAAGAACGTTTCAGAGGTGCTAATCGGTAGTCCTATAAGGGTGATAAAAACGTTGTATAAACCCGAAAGTGGCGCATTTATAAAGCCATTTGGTGTTATTGTGTTGCTGTAGCAGCAATTCAGATGCCATTTAGACCTATAGAAGAGTACACCTATAGAATCGCGATGCTGTTATAGAGCGAAGTAGTGATATAAAAGGAACCGCGATGCTGTTATAGCACATAATTGTGTTATAATAGTAACCACAAATCTTTAATAGCACGAAGTTGTGATGTACGAGCCACCGCTACGCTATTATAGTACAAAATAGTAAACCGTATATAATTTCTATTGCGTCTTTGAGTTTTGGAGTAAAAAAACAAGAATATTAAAATATTATTCATAATAACGATAGAAACAATCATCGGAGTATTCATTATTGTTACGTTGTAAATTATGTTGGATACATAAATTGACTTGTGAATGAAATTTTACTGATAGATTATATGCATTATTACGCTGTTTTTTTAATGCCCCCCTCGAATTATTGAGTTTTAAGTAATTAAAAACTAATTTTACACCAAGTTGCTGCATAGGGTGCGAAATAGTAACTCCGTGGCTACTGTACGTCCGCAATACAGTTCTTGATATTTTGACAACTGTCATATCATAATGGATTTAATTAGGGTTCCCTGATGTAAATAGACAACCCGTAATATGTTTTCTTGTATTTTTAGTGTAAATTAAAATATCGACAGTGGTCATCATACTGGATGTTGACAAGTTTCTTACTATACATGATTTCGAGCAACTTAATGAAATGGAATGGCCATAGACACTGACTCATTTTATATTATCGAAAAAATTTTTCGCCTGTGGACGAAATCACTTTATCATACACAAAAAAACATGCAAATATTGATAAAGGTCAATGTTTTCTGGTGCAGGGGTTGTCGTATTACGGCCATTTATGATCATTACATGTGTGATAATTGTGAAGTCTGTGCTCATGCCACATAAATAATTTTTTTTTTCTTTTTCCGAATCCGTTGTTTTCATTTTTTTTTCTTTTCACTGTATCGTAGATATACCAGCTTACAAAAAACAATGGAAGTACTTAGTTTAGTACTTAGTGACGGCTGTTAACTTGTTCTTGTTCATATGATATTGTAACAGATTGTATGGAATCATTGTCCGTATTTGAAGCCCCACCTTGATTTTCTCTGTTGTCAATCGTTACTGAAGGTGCGATGTTTTTAAATCGCTATCTTACGTGTCTTCCATATGTTCCACTTCGTTTAAACCTTTTCCATTTTTTAAAATCCATAATGAATAAATAGAACCCTTCAATTATGTACGATACGGCGCTGACAAAATGGCAGATTTTTGTTCTTTTAAAGTGAAAGAAACTCTTTTATAGGTCGTATATCTCTCATAAGTGTCGCATTTTACTACATTTATAGGCCGTTTTTATCATGTAACAGAGCCTACTAACTCTTTTATACAGTAAATCAGTTCTATAACTATGACCATTTAGCTATTACATCACTGCGTTATAATGGGCAGAAAAACACTAATATAGTTCAATTAAGCCACATAGAGGTGATATAAAACTCGGTTATATCACCTAATTGCTCTAATATGGAGTTTTAGCAACCATGAACATTCACAGTTCTATAATAACAATAAGGAATACCATTACAGCACTAAATTGTACTGTTGTCGATTTTTTGGCGCTGCTATAGGCATGGGACTATAAAGGTTACCCTGGAATCGTTTATTGCACCGATTTGCTGTAAAAAAGGGGCCACCATCTTTGTTATACGCTAATATCGCTCTGTTATCGCTGTATTAAAATCTGGTAAAGTGCTACTCTATAAATGTCATATAAAAAGGTGATATAAACGTTTAGATCACCTAATTATGCAACAAATTTGCTGTGTATGACTACAGAGCAAAATCATCTCATTAAACGCTGTTATACAACAAGCTTGTCACCGCGACGCTGCTATACATATTTTAAAAAGCTTTTTAGTGATGTAAGTTATTGTAATAGGACGTCTTTGCTGCTTGGGGAGCGACGGTGGCGTAACGGCTAGGTGCGCCGCCTCCTGCCCGAGAGGTCGTGGTTCTAATCCTGCCACGTACCAAATGTGATTTCGAATATCGATTTCATATGTACGTTTATCCGACGCTCTTACGGTGAAGGAAAACATCGTGAGGAAACCTGCACACGCTTGCGAAGAAACTCGCAGGATGTGTGTGAAGTCGACCAACCCGCACTGGGCCCGCGTGGTCGACTAAGGCCCGATCACCCTAATTCAGGGTAGGCTCGAGCCCCTCGGTGGGGACGGAATATGAGCTGATATGATGATGACCTTTACAACTAACTAACTTAAGAATAAACATCATCATCATCATCATCATATCAAGCTGAAGGTCGTCCACTGCTGGACATAGGCCTCCCCCAAAGATTTCCACGACGACCGGTTCTGCGCTGCTCGTATCCAGCGGCTTCCCGCGACCTACACCAGGTCATCGGTCCACCGAGTGGGAGGCCTGTCTACGCTACGTTTTCCGCACCGTAAAGTACAAACATTGAAAGTTAAATATAAAAGCTTTTAATAACACGTTTCTGGTATGTGAACCACCTTTTTTTTCACTTTTTTCTAAATTTTGATGTTCAACATCTTTCCTCTAGCTTTTCTGCAATTTGTGGGAGTGATTTCGTGAAAAGGGACGGAAGTGTGTAACAGGAAATGCGTTTTTTTCAGTCACCATGCCGCCTTATTTTTTTTTAGCCCCGAAGGCTAAGGAAACGCGGCCATGTTGCGTAATGCGAGGCCGGAGGCCGAGCTGCGCATAGGGCGAAGCATGAAGCGCGCCCTGCGAGTCCGGAATGCTAGTAGATTTTTACTAATATCAGATGTTACATAATCATATGCAACTTTTAGTTTTTCTTGTTTTTATAGCAACAACCGACGGACCGATGACCTGATCTAGGTCGCGGGAAGCCGCTGGATGCGGGCAGCGCAGGACCGGTCGTCGTGGAAAACCCCTTGGGGGAGGCCTCTGTCCAGCAGTGGACGTCCTTCGGCTGATATGATAGCGACAACAGAAATACACTTTGTGAAAATAGGGATGACGAATGCTAGTCGTCTGATTTACTTTTTATCATCTGTCAAAAACGACATTTTGTTCTAAAAATGTTTGAAATACCTAGGCGTGACGTCATAGTTTTGCAGCGTCATTTATGTACTCATTTTGTGATTTTGGTGAATTAAAAATCGAAGACTTGATGGAAAACAAAACGAGTAAGGTTTTCCGAAGTTTAAGTAGGAGAGCAATTTAGTGATGAAGAGTTCATAATTTATTTCTGATGCTGTCGTCATCCCTATTACAACTGTCTACCTATTAGGGTTCCCGAAATAAAGCCCGCTGACAGACAGTCGGACGGACAGCGGAGGCTTAGTAATGGGATCCCGTTGGCCTTCTTTGGAGAAGAAACCCAAAATAAACGTCAGAAAACAAACACAATTTCTTTCAATTCCACAATTTACTAGCCCGGGGCGCTGTCATGCTGCATTACATTTATACAGTTAAACTGAAACATAATACTTTTAGTAGAATATTCTTTACGTACGTACGTTTCACGCTTGACAAAACCTGTTTGCTAACAAATGGATCCAATTGTTTTCTGTTTTGTGCCCACCGGGAATAAAATTGTTTACTGTAGAGAAAATGTACGTGAAAATGTGAGGGCATACGATACGAATAATTTAGAGAAAAAGAACATAAATATTATGAAAATGTGAAGGATACAAGCAAAGTATATATATTAGTAGGTACTAACATACAGCATGGACACTCCCTACCGCTCTCAAGATTGCGACTTCACCCCCTCGTCACCCAGATTACAGAACAGAGATACAGATTGGTTACAGTTTGGTTGTCGAACGTATAGTATTTGATTTCGCCGCAATTTTGTATGTTCCGTCATTCCTTTTTTGAAATGTCGTTTCTGGCCCGTTGTATGAAGTGTCCAGGGTGTGCTAGAGGGTGAAGGAAAGTATGCATATCGTTTCTGTACAATTTATTTTGATTGTCAGTTTGGTTGTCGAACGTATAGGATTTCGCCGCCATTTTACATGTTCCGTCATTCGTTTTTTTGAAATGTCATTTCTGGCCCGTTGTATGATGTGTCCAGGGTGTGATACAAGGTTACTTTAGCACCTCGAAAGTTGTTGATCGGTTTGCTTTGCGTGGGTAGGTCTATCATGAAGATTAACTGACCAGCAGCACGGTCGTTACCTGGATGGGTTTAACTTTTACCTAGTGGCATTTTTTTCGACTTTTTTCGTGTTTAGCCGTTAAGCCGGTGTTGACAGTTGCTAATCCTAGATAGCAGCCACAGATGCCTTCGAAGAAGAGCATCGGTGGCTCAACCGGTAACGACTCGGTCCCCCTGTAGCGCGGTGCGCTGTTAGTCTGTTATTCTTCTTTTATCCGATCTTCTTTTTATTCCATCTATTTCTTTTTCACGCCATCTGACTTTTCATTAAAAAAAAAAAACTCGATCGTCAGCTCCCATTACAATAAATTTAATAAATTCATACTTTAATATCTTCCAAAAGACCCATTACCGGTAAGATTAATTTATGTTTTTATACTTTTGTGATTTATATTTAAAGTTTCAGTGTTTTTTCTAAATTGTATGTTATTTTCAGGTCTTTTCTTTTACTACTAATAAAATTTTCCTACGACATTTTTTAAGAACCTACGCCCTGCTACCTACCTACCTGTCGTGCGACACCCCTAACCAGAGGTCCCGAGTTCAAATCCAGACGGCCAATGTACCAATGAGTTTTTCGAAACTTACGTACACTTACGTATACTTACCGATTGCTTTAACAGTGAAGGAAAACATTGTGAGGAAACCTATAAATCTGATTCCTGATGTGTATATGAAGGTCACGTTGCACACGTCCGTAGGTGATAATCTAAATGCCCTACACGTGAACGCGGGTGGTGCAAAGTGCAACACCAGGCAACCACCGTCTATCTATAGCTTGGATAAATCGGTTAATTTTTCCACATGATAACAGTGAGAGAGAGAGAGAAGACTGCAGTTCAATCTCCATTTAAATGACAATCAGTGATCCAAAAGAAACTTTGTAAACAGGAGGCTGAAAAATATGTGAAAAGGGATGTAAGATAAATAGCAGACGGTATCCATAGTGTAAATAATTTAAATCAAAGCAAAAGACTGTGTCATAATAAATACTATATCTGCTCATGATCTGATTCTGAACAGAAATTATCCATTGCTATAGGAACGCGAAACTAATAATAGACGTTCCACATTCTCGAAAAATCTATCTTGAGAGCATCATGTAATTCTAGTACCTACTCACATGAAATTACAGTTTACATTTGCCCGGATTATCAGCACATCATTCCGAAAAATATTAGGTCTTTACCTATGAAATTGCCGATTGTATAAAAAAGTTTAAAGATGAAAATTAATATTAAGAACAATAGTTATTAGAACAAAATTTATTCTCAAAATAGCATTAGACTATGAGAAATTAAATGGTGGTAAACATATACCTATTGTTTAGATATTTTGAAAGCACGGGTGGCTTTAACCCCATGAAAATTAGTATGGGATTTGAGGCACCCTTTTGCCAACAATCATTGGTTGACTATTTGGTATTTTTTTAACTATTTTACTTTGTTGAAAAGCTGATAAAATAAGGAAGTTTTGGGCACTCCAACTGTATTATAACTTTTTTCTGGAAAATCGCAAAGCATTTAAGCAAATGATTTTTTTATATAAAATTAGAAAAAAACAAATGTTAATATCTCGAAAATGGTGAGGCTTTTACGTTATTTAAATTTTTGCATGTAGTAGGCTACGGCACAGCCTGGCAAACTCCGCGAGTTTGCCAGGCTGACTACAAGCTAGTACGGGCTAGTACCTACGCCATATCGGCATCGTGCGACATCAAAGGCGATGCGCTACTGCAAGCCACATCATAATATTGTGCCTTGGGGGAGGCCTTGCCCAGCAGTGGACGTATTTTAGCTGATATGTATGATGATGATAAGTAATAAAGTCAGGCAAGAATTATCAATTTTTCTATTTAGTCCCATCTGCATACCAACTAAAGTAATTACTTTTGAACTTTGTTTTTGACTTAGTATGAAAATTTGACATCTTGCGATACTTACGCTACGTATAGCAGCTTCTTATTTCTCAATTGTGACACACCCACTTGCACAAAAGTGTCTCTCATCTCATTCATTATGAACGAAGATTACATTACACACAAAATCTTGTATGCCAGTGAAATTCCGCCAATTCAAAGCCCTTATATTAAGTGCATGTATTATACTTGCGTGAAAATTACACTTCATTTGTATGATAACATTTCGTGACCTTATAATCAGATATATTAGAGGTCATAAATGACATCAATGTTAAGAAGTGGATATTACAAGGTTGCAGTCTCATCATCATCATATCAGCTGCAAAACGTCCACTACTGGAGAAAGGCCTCCCCCAAAGATTTCCACAACGACCGATCTTGCGCTATCCGTATCCAGCGGCTTCTAGTTACCTTCAGGCCACCGAGTAGAAGGTTACGTCTTACGGTGCACGGTCGCCACTCGAGAGCTGTACTGCCTCAATAGCCATCTATTCTACGAGATATATGCCCCGCGCACTGCAAATTAAATTTGCTTAACCGAATGGCTTAACTTAAATTTTAAGTTAAGCAATTCTGTGAGCTATGTCGGTTACCGTGGTTCTCCTACGGATCTCCTCATTTCTGAGTTACTGTCTTACATCGCAATATTTTAGAAAACGGATATAGTGTATCTAGTTGACCGCTAAAAAAATAAATTATAAAATTTTATTGGATAAATTGCTCTCTAAATTTCAAAAAAATTTACTCGTTATATTTTGTATCACGTCTTAAATTTATAACAAATCAAAATCACAAAATAGTATGTACGAGTACAGTGCGTGCCACTAAAGATGACACTTGACACACCACGTAAAACGTTAAAAGGATAAAGTAGGAAGATGGTTTACAACGTATACACCCATATGCCAAACAAAGCAAAGGATTATGGATAACTATATTATATTATGGATATACAGGGTGTAACATAAAGGTGTGGTGATACTTTAAGGTGGGCTTGTAACTGAACAACTTTTGTTCTACAACTTTGCTGAAATCGCAATTTTTTTTTTATTTTTGTACGAATCGGCAAGCTGATTAAACGGTTTTGTATGAAAAATCCAATAAAAATTTCGCGATTTCAGTAAAGTTGCAGAACTAAAGTTGCTCAGTTTGATGAGTACAAGCCCACCTTAAAGTATCACCACACCTTTATGTTACAACCTGTATACAGAGTGTAAAAAAATAGGTGTAGGACCCGTTCACTAGGGGTTCTTCTCATCATACTGAACAACTTTCCCCAAGGAACCCTTAGTCATTTCTCAAAAAAAAAAACCTACATACTAAAATGCAAGAAATTGGTCGATCAGCTGATCGATTTGTATGAAGAGTAAAACAATTTTTTTTTGCGATTTCAGCAAAGTCGTAGAAAAAATGTAGTTCAGAATGGTGATTGGAAGCCCCAGTTAACGGGACCTACACCCATGTTGTTACACCCTGTATTTCGTACACTTCCTACTTTAAAAATAAAATCAATTAGCGAAAACCGGTTTATATGTAACCGCGGTTACGCGGAGCAGTGCAGTGCTGTTTTACGTGGTGTGTCAAGTCTCATTTTTAGTGGCACGCATTATATACATAGGTGATGCTGAAAAACTATGATGTCTCTCCGTGCTGTTATTTCAAAAGTTTTTGGAATAAAATTTCGTTTTTAACAGATGATTAAATTAATAAGTTTGTACCGTATTTTGCACACGCCAACTAAAGTTTTTTTTTTAGAAAATCACAAAACATTTGAAGAAATGCGTCATCATATCTGCTCATATACATCCCCACCGAGGGGCTCGAGCCTACCCTGAATTAGGGCGATCGGGTATTAGTCGACCACGCGGGCCCAGTGCGGTCTGGTCAACTGCACACACAAACTTCAATTTTCTTCGCGTGTGCAGGTTTTTCTCGCGATGTTTTCCTTCACCGTAAGAGCGTCGGATAAACGTACATATTAATGGCAAGGGCCGTTACCTCCTGTCCGGGAGGTAGTGGTTTGAATCCTGCCACGTACCAATGTGTTTTCGAACAAATGTGTATTTACACAAAATTAGAAAACACAAATGCCAATAACTTGAAAAGCATCGAACTTTTGCCAAATTTTTTAAATTATTCTAAAGGTTACAAGACTCATAAGTCATTCCCATTTGCGTATGTCCCAAGCTTTACAGGACATCCTGTATAAGGGAGGCTACTTTGTGCTTTTATACTCATGGATCTGAACAACTTTTATACTCATGGATCTGGACAACTTTTTACTTTTGCAAGGAAAATAAGCAATATAATAATTTTTTAAATGATTTAACATATATGTAGTTTCTTTGGGAAAGTTGTTTATAATCACGAGTACATTCATATCCTTTGCTATTAATAAGAACTATAATTAAAAGTCACCCCATATATTAGTACTAACGCCTAAACTAAGAAAGCCTTCTTAGCCATAAAAGTTTTCCTTTAAATTAATTATATGTCTTACTATTTACAATTTTTTTCAGATGTCCAGCTGATAGGCGGGGAGGGGGGATGGGAGTGATTTGAATATAACAAAAATTTGCACTTTAAACCTTAATATTTTGCAAACTGATCGCTGAATCTAAAAATGGTTTTAACAAGCCCTCATTAGTTTTGAAAGACCTATTCAACGACACCTCACTAGATAACGTTAACGAAAAAAAAAACGAGACCTACAGTACTCGCATATGATGTGTAACATGTGACAAAATACTTATGAAATTAATTAATTATCGGGTCGTACATTCACGGGCCGACCGACCCTTCGAATAGTAGTATGTCATCTTTGCCTTTGCCATCACACTAGGCGGCATGGCTATGACAACCTTAGTTTTCGAGAATTAAAAAACGTTCGCATTTCCTGTTACACATTTCCGTCCCATTTCACGAAATCACTCCCACAAATTGCAGGAAAGCGAGAGCAAAGATGTTACACATCAAAAACACCCCCCCTTTATATGCAAAGGAGATACCCTAAAAATTATTTTGTTTTCAAGATTTTATTGTAACACTTTGTCGGCGTGATTAATATAATATGTATATCCATGCCAAATTACAGCTTTCTAGTACTAGCCGCAGACAGACGGACATGGCGAAGCTATAAGGGATCCTTGATGACTTCGAAACTCTAAAAAGGAAAAAAACAATAATAGGGTCATGATAACCTTTGGGTGCGAAACCCTAAAAAGAATTTAATATAACTTCGAATTGACATTTCTGAAGATGAAGTCCTTTTAATTAAAATTGTTACATATGTATCTGTAATTTTTAGGGTTCCGTACCCAATGGGTAAAAACGGGATCCTATTACTAAGACTCCGCTGTCCGTCCGTATGTCTGTCTGTCTGTCCGTCTGTCACCAGCCTGTATTTCATGAACCGTGATAGCTAGACAGTTGAAATTTTCACAGATGATGTAACATAACAACAAATACAAAAAAAAAATGAAAAAGTAAAAGTCTCCACACAAAAAACGTGTTTTTTAAACGTGAAGAAACTAGCGCCATCTAGTATGATGGTAAAGAACCCTTTGTGCGACGCAGAAAATTACTAGAGATATTAGAGGGAGGAATAGTAGAGGGAGTACGCAGATTTTTGCGATGCGACGTCGCTTCGCAGTTTTGTGTACAAGCCCTTGGCTGGTTTTTATTTTTATGTACATCGAAATACATAGTCTGTATACCCTGCCTTCCTGCCTACTTACATTTTCTGAGACTTAGATAAACAGGTATAAGTAATTAGAATGCTAATGTTATTTTAATTGCTGTGTCTTGTCTCTTGCCTGTGTCACGATAAGTGCCAAGTAACACCAAAGTAAAAGAGGTTCGTTCGTGTGAATTGTGTCAATGTTAAAATTGTTTTAAAGCGACGCATTGGAAACTTTGGTCGCAGGAATCTTGATTTTTATCATGCTTTTATTAGCTTCACCTGTATGTATGTTTGTTTGTAACCGACTCCTTTGCACTCGATTTTGACCCACTTTAAACGAACAAATTTAATTCAAAATTTGTACATTAACCAGTAACAATAATTTAATAAGTTTATCTCATTATCCTGAACTAAAATATGAAACATAAGTATAGTTTACAAAAACTAAAAAACACGCTTTTAAAGCACATCAAACTAAAAAGTGAAAAATAATTCTTAGTATAAGCTGAAAACAATAACGAACGAAAATAAAACGAATTATTGTGAAAAAAGCGTGGGGTGCTTTGTGCCATATTTTTCGTATACTCACACTTTTTACACAACAAAACTAGTATTTTTCGTTCATAATATTGTTTTCAGCTTATATTAAGAATTATTTTTCACTTTTTATTTTGCTTTGCTTTAAAAGCGTGTTTTTTAGTTTTTTTTTATTCTGAGCAATTACAAAACATATGAAAGTGATATTTAGTAACCTTATTATTCATTTTAATGACTTCATTTTGTCAGTTGCAGAAACAAGATTCGTTAACTTTTAATAACAGAAAAAAAAAACATATTTTTGATATACATGTTCTTTTAAAAAAGAGATTTGCATTCTACAGACAAACCAGACCGATTAAAACCTATAAATTTTGTTAGTTAATTCGTCTACACACACACTTCAATATGCCAGATGGATTTAAAAAATATATAAGTATTGTTACCTTACCTTCGCTACCTCCTATCCGGGAGGTCGTGGTTCGAGTCCTGCCACGTACCAATGTGTTTTCGAATTTCGATCTCATATGTACCTACGTTTATCAGACGCTCTTACGGTAAAGAAAAACATCGTGAGGAAACCTGCACACGCCTGCGAAGAAACTCGAAGGTTGTGTGTGAAGTTGACCAACCCGCACTGGGCCCGCGTGGTCGACTAAGGCCCGATCTCCCTAATTTAGGGTAGGCTCGAGCCCCTCGGTGGGAACGTATATATGAGCTGATGTGATGTGATGATAAGTATTGTAGTTTTTAATTGAAACGAAAAAACATTGAAAAAGTGCAAAATTGTGGTTATTTTCTTTAACACGTAAAGAAAAAAACAGAGACAACTGTTACGATAAATGCCTCGCCTTAACGCACTTAAGCGACAAAGAAATTTTGCACGAACAACTCGCTTTCGAATATATTATGTGCGAGCGCTAAACGAAAATGTTCAGCGGCTAAACCGAATCGAAATCTTACAACCAACCTTGATCATCAAGGTTGACATCCTTCACATAAAGGCTTGATGTCATTCATCCGTATTGTCGTGTTCTGTCACAGAAGTGCGCGACAAGTTCGTAAATTAGGTAGTTATTAGATTGTATTCGGCTTACCAAATTGCGTGTCAGTTAGTTCTCTGAAACAAAAACAAATATATTAGTTTTTACATATTTTTCGACAAACCATGGAACGAAGTAAAAAAGTTCTACATGTTTTTTTTAAGTTAACGCAATAGTACGCGTGATACAGGTAGGTTCAAGGTAACCAATATTCACAGATCTCATGCTTTACATGATCTTCGTGTACCTACAATGAAAACTAAATCAGACAACATTTATTTTTACCCGACTGCGCCAGAAGGAGAGTTATGTTTTTCGATTGTATGTTTGTATCTACCTCATCATATTAGGCCATATACGTCCCCACCGAGGGGCTCGAGCCTACCCTGAATTAGGGCGATCAGGCCTTAGTCGACCACGCGGGCTCAGTGCGGGTTGGTCGACTTCACACACAACCTGCGAGTTTCTCCGCAGGCGTGTGCAGGTTTCCTCACGATGTTTTCCTTCACCGTAAAAGCGTCGGATAAACGTACATAATATGAAATCTAAATTCGAAATCACTATAACCTAAACGACTAGATTGTTTTTTTCTAAAGGGTAAAAAACCGGCCAAGTGCGTGTCAGAACCGCACATCCATACTAGATGGCGCTTTAAACATGAAGAAACTAGCGCCATCTAGTATGATGGTACGAAACCATTATGTGGGCGGCTCTGACTCGCACTTAGCCGGTTTTTTAAATAAATAAATTGAATTCGCATGCATATTTACGAACTGCGGCGCTGAACGGCTGAACTTACACGCGCACTCTTCAACTTTATTTATCAAAAAATATATTTTTACTGCATTTAAAATGTAGCATAACATCACACCTCTAGCAAAGTATATAATATATTAGTACTAACTCTCCCTGCCGGTATCTAGATTGCGACCTCACTGCCTCGTCACCCAGATTGATACAGATTGGTTACAGTTTGGTTCTCGGACGTATATGGTTCGCCGCCATTTTGTTTGTTCCGTCATTTCTTTTTTGAAATGTCATTTCTGGCCCGTTGTATGAAGTGTCCAGGGTGTGCCAAAACGGAGATGGCGGGATGAGTTGGACAGGTTTGAGGTCTGTATGATAAGGATTACGCCGTGATTTTGTTTGTTCCGTCATTTGTATTTAGAAATGTCATATCACGACCATTTGTATGCAGTGTCCGGGGTGTACCTCTAGATATTTTTTGAATTTTTCAATTATGTTAATTAGTTTTTAAGATAATATATGTGCCTTTTTATGACTAAGCTCCAGAAAAAAATTGTTAATATTTTTAGTTTTTTTCCGAGTTTTCGAAGAAGCTTTTGACTTTTAAAAATAATCAACGTTAAAGCCCTCGCTGATACCCACATTTTGACACTTAAATTATCACAATGCCTCACATACTGTCAGAGTAATCGCCGTGTCACACGTACGCTGAAAAAAGAACACACCCCCCCAATACATACACCGGAACGAGCGAAAAAACATTTTTTAATCCACAATTGATAAGGCCTTGGCATCAATATCTCACCTGATGGTAAGTGACGATGATGCCGAAGATGGAAGCGGGCTTACCAAGATTCCCCAGCCCAATGGGGGATCTGGCTATCTTATCTTCAAGCCGAAACACATTAATGCTATTAGCACTGATGTTTGGCGGCAAGAATTAGATAAGATGGTGGTAGTTAGCCAAGCGGTCTATGAAAACGCCCTACCACCAACCAAACCAAGTCTTATAAAGTTGACCTCGCCGGGAATCGAACCCGCGACCTCGTGGTGTGAAGCGAATGGACTAACCATTACGCCACGGAGGCGGTTAAAATTTCAATGTTAAAAGCTGTGCGTCAACGGTCAGTCAAATCACATTCGGGAAAACAAATAAGCACTCTACTACACGATCCACTTTTCGCCTACTGTACTCCGAAAATAATTTTGAACAAAAAAAACCGACTTCAAACAGGAAACTAAGGTTCCCCTCGATTTCTCTGTGATGCCATCATCAGATCCTGGTTTCCTTATCATGGTACCACCCTAAGGATAATCTCCTTTCCAACAAAAGAATAATCATCAAAATCGGTTCATAAACGATTATCAGCGAACACACATAAAAAACACATAAGTAGGTATATACGGTCGAATTGTGAAACCATCTAATTTTTTTGAAGTCTAAACTGCTATGCGACGATATTCAGGTACGCTGACTCGACATTGAGTCAAGAAGATCGGCGTGAGGTTGAACAAAACTGGGAAGACGCGAAGTCGTTTTATCCACGTAGTGAATCCGTAGGAGGAGATCCGTAGGAGAACCAAAGTAACCGACATAACTCTCAGGATTGCTAAACTTAAGTGGCAGTGGGCGGGGCACATTGCTCGTAGAACAGATGGCCGTTGGGGCAGTAAAGTTCCACGCAACCACGCACCGGAAAGCCTAGCGTAGGAAGGCCTCCCACTCGGTGGACCGATGACCTGGTGAAGGTCGCGGGAAACCACTGGATGCGGGCAGCGCAGAACCGGTCGTCGTGGAGATCCTTGGGGGAGGCCTATGTCCAGCAGTGAATCTCAGTAATTTAACTCTCGGGAAGAAATTTCTTTGGAAATAAACTTACACCCTTAACCTTACTTTGTTAAATGTGTAATTTATGTTTTCTGTGTGCAATAAACTATAAAATAAATAGATAAATCAGACAGGTATACCTACACCACACCCCGGACACTGCATACAACGGCCGTGAAATGACATTCTAAAAACAAATGACGGAGCAAAAAAAACACGGCGAAATCCTATACGGTCGAGAACCAAACTATAATCAATCTTTATCAATTTGGGTGACGAGGGGGTGAGGTCGGAATCTAGAGAGCGGCAGGGAGTGTCCATACTGCATGTTAGTACTAATATATATACTTTGCTTATACCACAGTCTAAGAATGGATTCTTAAGACACTGTGCCTATACTTAGCTTTATGAAAATGAAAAGAGCAACAAACCTATGCGAATCTGAAGAAAAAAGGATCAATAAAAGAAATTAATATAGAATACCTACATGAAAGCCAAGTTAGCCAAGTGCGAGTCGGACTCGTGCCACCACACCTCTCCACACAACTATAACAATAATTCCTATTCAAATATCAAACAATAGACATCAACGCGAGCTTCAGAAAAAAAATGTATTTTTCAATCAGTTCAGACTCCTTAGTGCGAGTACGACTTACACTTGGCCAGTTTTATTACTTGTTGTTATACTTTAGAATAAGTACTATAATCACACCAAATTTCACGCTTGTATGTGTAACTGTTTTTACGAAAGAGCAAAAACAAAAAAAGTCTACAAAACATGTTTCTTGTATGGGAGCCCCTTTTTATTTTTTTATTATTTATTATTATAATGACAATAGAAATAAACACTCTGTGAAAATTTCAACAGTCTACATGTTACGGTTCGTGAAATGCAGCCTGCTGACAGACAGACGGACGAACAGCGTAGTCTTAGTAATATTGGTCACCCTTTGGGCAAAGTATATAATATTAGTACTAACATACAGTATGGACACTCCCTGCCGCTCTCTAGATTGCGACCTCACCCGACCTCACCCCCTCGTCACCCAGATTGACACAGATTGGATACAGTTTGGTTGTCGAACATATAGGATTTCACCGCCATTTTGTTTGTTCCGTCATTTCTTTTTAGAAATGTCATTTCTGGCCGTTGTGTGAAGTGTCCAGCCAGGGTGTGCTTTGGGTGTACGGAATCCTACAAAGTATTTAAAATATTTTATTTTTTTAAGTTTTGGGAAACAGTCTCAACAAATCTCTCTTTCAAACTGGATAAAAAAAAACAAAGAACACTCAAAACAATTTTGAACTCCTCCGAACACTTCATCTTGCACAGGTTGCACAACAGAAACGCTCTACATGTGCACGATGGACACTTAAAAACGTAAAGTTTCTTTGTTGATAAATTTTGTGTGTAAATTTGTGTAATGTATTAAAGTTGCGATACGTTATATTTTTGAATTGGTATATGTACATAGATATAGATAGTTAAGTTGTAGTTTTAAGTTATCTTGTTTTATAAGCCTTTTGTATGTTTTCTAAATAAATGTGTTTTGTAACTGTGTTTTGCTTGGGGAGGCTTAGAGGGAGGTCTAGGTAATTAGTTTGGTAAAGGTGGCGAGATGGAAGCCTGGTAGAACCCCTGAGGAGAGGTAAAAGGTTTTTGGTAAGCAGCGAGCTGCCTCCGCGACCGTTATTTCAAAACGGCGCGGCGCGGAAATTGGTCGTAGGCGGCTCTCTGTACGGTATTGCTCCAAAGGGGTGGGTAAGTGCACCATCTTCCGTCTCGCTTCCTCCTATGGCGCCATCCCGCTCTGGAAATTTAATATAAATATAGCGTAGGCGTCATAGAGCGTATTCATTCAAATTCAACATTTTCGACAAGCCACCGAGTAACAACGAGACCTCCCTCGAGCTCCCATAAGCAAATCAACCACTGAAATTGTTCAAGACTGAAGATATCACGGCTGTTTTCCTTGTCTCTACAACCTCCGCGTCGCCCTGCATTTCCTGTACCATCATCGAAGGGGATCAGCAACATTTTATGGTCCTTCGTGAAGCCGGATCCCTGGACTGAAGAGAAAAAACCTGAAGAACTACGTCGTCGAGCCACGCCGCCATGACGAGATCCACGCGTTCCAAGACCGCGTCCAAGCAGGCTGCCCAAGAGACGACGGATTCTGAAAATACCACAACTGAAGGTACGGGAAACACGACTTCGGGAGAAACAGCGACCTGGAGCCACGGCACTACGCAAACTGGGGAAACCGTAACGGAAACTACGAACACCGAGGCTGACGTCACGGTTGTGGAGACCCGACCTAAATCAGTTAGGTCAGACCGCTCCAAGGCTTCTCGCAAGAGGTTCCTCGCGGAACTGGAAGCCAAGGAGAGGCTGGCTGAGCTGGCGGTCAAAGCAATCGCGGCGGAACGGGCCTTAGAGGAGGCACATTTGCGGAGAATTATGGAGGACTCTGACCAGGAGCTGGACCCTGCAGATGAATCGGCTGACGAAGAAGTCAGGCAGGGCTCAGAGCGAGTGGCTGAATGGATGGAAAAGCACACAGGAGCGAAAGGACACGCTCACACCCAACCGGGGCCTGCGGTGACCGAACGACTGCGGCCTGCGGCCTCACGAGAACCCGTGGGGCAGGGTGGGGAGGAGTCCGCGAAACCGGAGAGCACCCCTCAGAAAACCGAGCCGGCTGCGCCGCAAACCGACATTGCGGCCCTCGCAGCGGCCCTACAGAGCGTCATTCGCACATCGGCGAGAGGGGCGCCCAGATATCTCCAGGAGCTGCCTGGTTTCGACGGGAGAAGTGATAGCTGGCTTGCATTTAAGACAGCATTCGTCGAGACAGAAACAAATTTCACAAGAACAGAAAACGTCGCAAGAATTCGAAAGAGCCTCACCGGAGCAGCAAAGGAAGCTGCCAGCTGCTTACTAATCTGCAGCACGGAACCCAGAAAAATCATCGAGGCTCTGGAGCGGCGGTTCGGACGAGCAGAAGCGCTAGTCCTGCGCGAGATTGAGAAAACCCGCGCGCTATCCCGCATAGGAGACAGCCCACGAGAAGTGTGTGTTTTTGCGAACAAAGTAGCAAATGTTGTGGCCACCATCGAGGCGCTGCGGAGAGACGCGTACCTATGCAATCCCGAGCTAGTACGCACAATTCTTGAGAAGATTTCACCGATACTCCGAAACAAGTGGTATGACTTCGCAGCGCGAGAAGACAACACGCCAGACCTCAAAAAACTGGCATCTTTTCTCAACGAAGAGGCGGACAAATGCGGCCCTTACGCTCCGGCTGAAACAACACCAGCCGAGACGCCACGAGAGAGAGCGAGAAAGAAGATCGTAGAGAAAAACTTCGCTGCAACGGCAACTACGCCTACAACCACGACATGCCCACAGTGCAGCGGCAGTCACAAACTGTTGGAGTGCCGACAGTTCGTCGAGGCTGATGTCAATGGACGCTGGGACCTGGTACGCCGGCACCGCCAATGCTTCCGGTGTGTGAGGAGCAACCACAGACGCTTCAGTTGCCGAGCGAAGCCGTGTGGAACAAACGGCTGTCGCGCTCCCCATCACTCGCTGCTGCATTCAGAGCGGCCGAGAGAAGAACCCAAGAAGGCGGAAGAAGTCGCGTCGGCCCTCGAGTTCGCCCACTCCACTCGGGCGGGCTCACGCCGGGCCTACTTGAAAATCGCGCCGATCGTTCTCACCGGTCCGCGAAACACTGTCGAGACGTACGCGCTGCTGGACGAGGGCAGTACTATCACCATCATTGACGAAGACATCGTCGAGTCCCTCGGCCTGGAAGGGCCCACTAACAACCTGTGGGTCATAGGAGTCAACGGCACGCGGCGCAAGCACGAAAACAGCAAAACAGTCGACGTGCGAGTGAGAGGGAAATACTCACTCGATTCTTACGAACTGCAAGGGGCACGCACGGTCGAGCGACTCGATTTCACTACTCAGTCGCTCGGCGAAGAAGACCTGGAGGACTGCCCACACCTGGAGGACCTCAGACATGAACTGATGTACCAGAATGCCAAGCCGAAAGTTCTCATCGGGCAAGATAACTGGGAACTCATCGTGTCGCGCGATGTGCGAGCAGGACGGAGAGACCGACCCGTAGCCTCACTCACACAACTCGGGTGGGTGCTACACGGGTGCCGCTCGTCGCACACAGAGCCCGTTTCGTTTTGCGGGTATCTGTCTACCAAGGAGGAATCCAGCGACGAAATGGAAAATGCTATGCGGAGA
The DNA here is from genome assembly GCA_947284805.1 of Coleophora flavipennella. Lineage (NCBI taxonomy): Eukaryota > Metazoa > Arthropoda > Insecta > Lepidoptera > Coleophoridae > Coleophora > Coleophora flavipennella. Next base: position 5,133,204 of record OX369266.1, read on the forward strand.
TACTTCGCCCTGGAGTCGCTGGGCGTTGAGCCAAGGAAGACGCGCGATGACCCGGAGCAGCGAGCGCTACGCTTGCTAGAGGAGACAACCACACGCCTCCCAGATGGTCGCTTCCAAACTGGCCTTCTATGGAAAGAAGACAACACAATAATGCCCGACAACTATGGCAATGCAAAGAAGAGGCTGCTCAACATCGAGAAGCGCCTAGATCGAGATCCTGATCTGAAAACAAAGTATGAAGAAAGGATGCAGAACCTCTTTACCAAGGGGTACGCCGAGCCCGCCACGACGCAGCCTACACCTGGAAAGGTGTGGTACCTACCTCACTTCGCTGTGGTCAACCCAGACAAGCCGAAGATACGTCTTGTGCACGACGCAGCTGCCAGAACTGAGGGGAGAAGCCTGAACGACGCGCTGCTGCCCGGGCCCGACCTACTACAATCTCTGCCCGGCGTAGTTATGCGCTTCCGGCAGAGCCCGTACGCTGTGACTGCGGACATTCGCGAGATGTTTATGCAAATACGCATAAAACCAGAAGACAGAGACGCCCTGCGCTTCCTGTGGAGAGGGAGCGAGAGAGGAGATGTGCCGCCGTCAGAATACCGAATGACGAGCGTGGTGTTCGGTGCGACCTCATCGCCGTGCACAGCTCTCTTCGTCAAAAACAAAAACGCAGCTGACTATGCAGAACAGTTCCCGGAGGCGGCGCAGGCTATAGTGAAAAGTCACTATATGGATGACTACATCGCCAGCTACGGGACAGACGGAGAGGCCCTCGAGACAGCCACGGCGGTCGAACACATCCATCGGCAGGCCGGCTTTGAGTTGCGCGGGTGGGCATCCAACTCGCCCTCCGTGCTCCGTCACTACGCTACGAACGAGGCGGAGGCTACCATCCCTATCGGCGGGAGCGAGACAGAGCGAACACTGGGCCTGCTCTGGGAAGTAGGGCCGGACAACCTAGGCTTCAGACTCAACCGCAAGAGGGCGCCACTGGAAGTCATCGACGGGCTGCGCGCGCCGACGAAACGAGAGGCCCTCAGCGTGATCATGTCCCTATACGATCCGCTGGGGCTAATAGCACCTGTAACTACGCCGGCCAAGCGCATCATGCAAGACACCTGGCGCTACCACACTAACTGGGACGCCGATCTGCCAGACGAGCTACACGAAAAATGGTACGAGTGGCTACGCACGCTACGCGCTACGGAGCGGCTACGCATCCCACGCTGTTACGACACGGGCGCCGTGACCAAGCGGGCGCTCCACACCTTTGTCGACGCGAGCGAGGAAGCCTACGCCGCCGCTGTGTACTGGCGGAACGAGAGGTCCGATGGAAGCGTGAGCGTCGTGCTGGCTGCCGCTAAGAGCCGGGTGACACCACTCAAACCCGTGTCGATCCCGAGGCTCGAGCTGCAGGCGGCGCTGCTGGGAGCGCGACTAGCCCACACTGTCGCGCGCGAACACGACTGGGAAGCAGAGGCGCGACACTACTGGTCCGATTCTCGCACGGCTCTCGCATGGATACGAGCCGAGCCGCGAGCATTCAAGTGCTTTGTGGCACACCGGCTGGCAGAAATCGAAGAAACAACGAAGAAAAACGAGTGGAGATGGGTCCCAACAGCCCATAACGTCGCTGATGATGCTACGCGAGCCACCCCGGCGGACTTCGGCGCCGCACACAGATGGTTTCACGGCCCCGAGTTCCTATATCAACCTGAGGAATGCTGGCCGCAAGAAAACCGACGCGCCGCGGCCTCAGTCACCGGGGAAGAACGAGAAGCTTGCTACGCGACTACGACGACTACGACGCTACGAAGCCACGCCCACCTGCCCGACGTAGCGAGATTTTCACGCTGGACACGCCTCATCCGAGCAACAGCGCGTGTTCTACAGTTCGTCGAGCGATGCCGAGGCCGCACACAACACATTGCAGCCGCGAAGAGGAAGCGAACTGCCAAAAATGAAAACAGAGATCCTACGTGGGGAGAGGCTAAAAAGAAAAAGAAACTGAAAAAAAGCCTTTCAGTCGACACGCCGGACCGCTTCATGGGAATCGAAGCGCACCTACTCATACGCGCAGAAAGGCTATGGGTGCGAGCAGCGCAGGAAGACTCGTATGCGAGAGAGAGACGGAGAATCGAGAAAGGAACCCTACCTACCGGCGACGATAAGCTAGCCGCCCTAAGTATTACGGTGGGCACCGACGGAATCCTGCGACTCAAAGGACGAGTGGAGAAGGCCGTCGACATATCAGAAGAAGCTGCAAGCCCCGCAGTGCTGGACGGCAGGCACCCCTACACCCGCCTGTACCTGCAACACCTGCACGAGCGGCTGAGCCACGGCGGAGTGGAGCTGGTGGTGAACGAGGCGCGCCAGCGACTATGGGTCACGCGCATCCGGCCTACAGTCAAAGAAGTCCTGCGAAGCTGCCCTGCCTGTCGCCTGAGGAAGGCGAAACCCGCCAGCCCGTCGACTGGCAACCTGCCGCCTGGCGCATCACGCGCGCCCCTTCACGTTTACCGGCCTAGACTACTTCGGTCCGGTGACTGTGACTGTGGGGCGCCGCACCGAGAAGCGATACGTGGCCCTATTCACGTGTCTGACGTCGCGCGCCGTGCACCTGGAGATTGCCGCGTCGCTGAGCGCCGACTCAGCCATATCAGCGCTCCGGCGTTTCATCGCGCGGCGGGGACCGCCCAAAGAAGTCTGGAGTGACAACGCGACCAACTTCAAGGCGGCGGATCGAGAGCTGGCTGCAGCAGTCGAGACCATGGGAGCGGAAGCCAGCGCGCAGCACATCGTGTGGCGGTTCATGCCACCCTCAGCCCCCTTCATGGCAGGCGCCTGGGAGCGCATGGTGCGCACAGTCAAGGAGGCGCTGCGAGCCACGCTGCAGGAGCAGCGGCCGAGCGAGGAAACACTCCATACCCTGCTGGTGGAGTGCGAGAATGTGGTGAACTCGAGACCGCTGACCCACGTGAGCGTCGACTCAGCGGAGCCCGAGGCGCTGACCCCGAATCACATCCTGGTCGGGCCCAACTGTCATGTGCCAACCCCGGGCACGTTCACTCCCGAAGACATCAACGCGCGCACGCACTGGAGGCGCGCACAGCTGCTAGCCGACAACTTCTGGCGGCGGTGGGTGAGAGAGTACCTCCCCACACTCCAACACCGGCGGGAGCCCAGGGCCTCCGGAGAGGCCCCCCAAAATCGGTGACCTGGTGGTCATCGCCGACAGCAACCTGCCACGCAACTGCTGGCCCAGAGGACGCATCACCCGGACGTTCCCGGGCGAGGACGGCGAAGTGCGCGTGGTGGAGGTGACCACGAGCCGAGGACGCGTGCTGAGGCGGCCCACCAAGAAGATCATCGTGCTACCAGTGCTGGATCACAAAGGTGACGGCGGGAGAATGTGCACGATGGACACTTAAAAACGTAAAGTTTCTTTGTTGATAAATTTTGTGTGTAAATTTGTGTAATGTATTAAAGTTGCGATACGTTATATTTTTGAATTGTTATATGTACATAGATATAGATAGTTAAGTTGTAGTTTTAAGTTATCTTGTTTTATAAGCCTTTTGTATGTTTTCTAAATAAATGTGTTTTGTAACTGTGTTTTGCTTGGGGAGGCTTAGAGGGAGGTCTAGGTAATTAGTTTGGTAAAGGTGGCGAGATGGAAGCCTGGTAGAACCCCTGAGGAGAGGTAAAAGGTTTTTGGTAAGCAGCGAGCTGCCTCCGCGACCGTTATTTCAAAACGGCGCGGCGCGGAAATTGGTCGTAGGCGGCTCTCTGTACGGTATTGCTCCAAAGGGGTGGGTAAGTGCACCATCTTCCGTCTCGCTTCCTCCTATGGCGCCATCCCGCTCTGGAAATTTAATATAAATATAGCGTAGGCGTCATAGAGCGTATTCATTCAAATTCAACATTTTCGACAAGCCACCGAGTAACAACGAGACCTCCCTCGAGCTCCCATAAGCAAATCAACCACTGAAATTGTTCAAGACTGAAGATATCACGGCTGTTTTCCTTGTCTCTACAACCTCCGCGTCGCCCTGCATTTCCTGTACCATCATCGAAGGGGATCACCAACACTACAGACAATGGCAACACCGCTTTCTCAGCGCAGGAAGCATCAAGCATCACGACCCACGAGCCACGAACCACGACTCGTGGGTCACAGACCATAGTCATGATATGAGACGGGATCGCGACTTGAGTCATGCTCTGGTATGCCATTTAAATGTTCAGCTCTGAGCGTGATCTTAACTCAATACTTCGCGGTTGTATGAAAGCGAATCACGACGCCATTGATAAACGGAATAACTGTATTTTAACGCAGTACTTTACTTTCTTCTGTGATTTCGTCATCATCATCATATCAGCCGAAGGACGTCCACTGCTGGATTGACTTCCCCTAAGGCTTTCCACGACCATTGGTTCTGCGCTGCCCGCATCCAGCGGCTTCCCGCGACCATCACCACAGATTACTAATTCCATCACCAGGTCATCGTTCCACCGAGTGGAAGGCCTGCCTACGCTACGTTTTCCGGTGCGCGTTCGCCACTCGATAACTTTGCGATTGTGTGATTTAGAGCGGTAATATTGCAGATTTTCGTTATTTTTGACGTCAGTTACTCCTAAACGAGAGAAAACCCAAGGTTGAAAAAAAATACCCTTTTTGTTGATGATGTTCCTTAAAGTCAAAAGCTATTAGCTAAACACGATTGAGCAGTTTTGGCTCGACTTCCCAAAGATATGGTTACACCGTTACTTTCAACTGTAGTTATGACGAATATTTTGAAGTAAAGATTAAAAAAAATATAGGTACAACAATATTTTTTATGACGATACAAAGTGAGTAATGTTTTTTTTTTTTATATACTTTCACAGTAGCTTTTGATTGAAACGAAAAACCATTGAAAAAGTGTGGTTACTTTCTTTACTCTTTACACGCAAAGAAAAAGACGGAGACAACTGTTCCAATCAATACATCGCCTTAACTTTGCGATTATTTTCAACGAAGATTATGTAGGTATCTGTGTAAAGCTGAATTAACTAATATTCCAATTATCAGTAATTTTCGCCCATCGCCTACACACTTGCAGGCTTAACTTATGGACTCAAATATCCTCCGAGGTTTTGAATTACCGTGTAACGTTCATGTGAATCCTTTTAATGGCTCCCTTGATATTCAGCACCACGACACGTTTCTGTCCAACCAGTCTTGTTTGATCCATGGACACGTTAGATCTGGTCCCTTTTCAAACAAAAATCGCTCAACTTGCATTTTTAGGGTTCCTTAGTACAACAAGGAACCCTTATAGTTTCGTCAAGTCTGTTTGTCCGCGGCCTAGCTCTTAGACTTAGGCCCTTAGTAGTAAAGAGCTGAAATTTGGCAAAATATAATAACAACGCGAGGAAAATTGTAAACAAATTCATCATCATCATCATCATCATATCAGCCACAAATCGTCCACTGCTGAACAAAGGCCTCCCCCAAGGATTTCCACGACGACCGGTCCTGCGCTGCCCGCATCCATCGGCTTCCCGCGACCTTCACCAGGTCATCGGTCCACCGCGTGGGAGGCCTGCCTACGCTACGTTTTAAACAAATTACTGAAATAAAACTTTTTAACAATACCTCCCCTACAAATAAAAAAGGATATTTTTTTTTCTCGTCAAACCCAGTCGTGTGGTTAGAGCTTAAAAAATAGTTGTGAGTCATCTAAGACTATTTTATTATTTAGGGTTCCGTTTTCGAAAAAATACGCTAAATTTGAAAAAGTGCAAAATTTTGTTGGAGTCGAGTGTCCCTCCCCACCCCCCAATAACTAAACCGCTGTATTTGCAAATTTAAAAATTAGATATGGACGCGATAATGGCAACTACGGAACCCTATGCGCGTAGCCCGACACACACTTGGCCGGTTTTTTTTTGCCACTGTGCAAGTGTGTTCTTTGAAATTATAAGATGATTTAAGTTGCCCCCTGCGTTCCCCACTTCTGCGTAAAGTCCCTCATCTTGGGTTTTTTTCATTTTACTGAAAAACGGTACGAGTTAGGGGCAAACTGTCAAAAACTAAAATTATTTAACATTAAATTACCTAAACACACGTCATATTAAATTTATCTCCATACGATGAATATTTCTTGTTAATTAAATTTTTAATATATCACTTTTGTTTGAATTTCTACAAAAACGACGGCAGGTATCGTTATAGTTATATAGTATTATAGTGTAATATAATTTTCGGTGTCCCTTGTGTTGCATAATCTGGGGGCACGGTAGTGCCCCCTTCAAGACGGGCCAAAGGAAACGGGGCACTACCTACCTTTTCTGGAAGCACGTCGTCTGGATGATGCTATAAAGCTGAAATATTCAGGATAAGGTGTCCTCGACAGCGCTCTCAAACGCAACAAGTATCAATTATCCAGCTTTTATGGTTTCAGATTTATTCACATTTGAAAAACGTCTGACTCACTGATGATCATCAAAACCTAGGTCACATCCTGAAGTCACAAAGAAACGAGGCAAGGATAGAAAGTGGGCTATGAATAAAGGAATAGCTGAAGTGCAAGAAATAGAGCGCAAAAGAATAAAAAAACGGTCAAGTGCGTGTCGGACTCGCCACCGAGGGTTCCGTACTAATTTGTGGGTACATATTATAAATCATAACAGTGCCAACATTTAGGTGTTCTACCTACATAAACCAAAATTATAATATACCTACCTATACATATAAAAAGGAAAACAGTTTTTTTTATTCTTCGTCATAAATCGAAAACTATACATCATAAAAATAATTAAGAAGCCCTTTTATACGATACCCCAGATGAAATGGTTAACTCAATTCAAAATTTAGACCGCCGTTCCTTGCATAATTGATTTTACGTACTTTTGATAAAGACTATATTTTTTATGATTTAATTACAATTGTATAGTTTTCAGATTTTTCCCTATACTTGTAGTTTAAGATGGTATTACTTGCCAAATTTCATAGTTCTGGTAGGTTCTAGGTCAACGGAAAATTTTGATTCCCTTGAGAGTGTCGAAATATACGTTTTTTGCGGAATAAACAAACGTATCCTTTTTGAACGTTAACCTAGAAGTTTGATTTTTTCACAGCTTCAAGGGACTGTAGACGGTAGTATATGGTTTTAATTTTAACTTAATACCTTCAAGCGTCGGTGGCTCAACCGGTAACGACTCGGTCCATCTAACCAGAGGTACCGGGTTCAAATCTGGACGGCCAATGTACCAATGAGTTTTTCAAAAACTTACGTACATACTTACCGATTGCTTTAACGGTGAAGGAAAACATCGTGAGGAAACCTGCACACGCCTGCGAAGAAACTCGAAGGTTGTGTGTGAAGTCGACCAACCCGCACTGGGCCCGCGTGGTCGACTAAGGCCTAATCGCCCTGATTCAGGGTAGGCTCGAGCCCCTCGGTGGGGACGTATATGAGCTGTAATGATGACCTTCACGCGTTCTCGAGATAAAGGGTCTTGACAGACAGACGGACGGACGGACGGACGGACAACAAAGTAATCCTATAAGGGTTCCGTTTTTTCCTTTAGAGGTACGGAACCCTAAAAATCAAGGGCACTTGCCCAAAAGAAATGAAATGCCACCAAAACATTTCATGTAAAATTGGTTACCACGACTCAAAGTTCATAATGCTTTCACAGTTTAAAATTTATGAGATCTCTTAGAGCCAGCTGAGCTCCGATTTGTGCTGCGCATCAAAGCTCACGGGGCCTCTCCCAAGTCCAAAGTATATATAGCTCTAAGACTCAGAGCTATAAACTTTGGATTAAGTCTAACTAAGTGCTCTTGGCTGTATCACATTAATAACAAATAATTCTATATAATATTCATCGTAATGACTAATGAAATAAATTAAAATGTATGCTTAGGTACTTTAATGTAGATTAATTTTAACTTTGACAGTTTGCCTATGACATGTACCGTTTTTCTGGAAAATAAAATATTAAAAAACACGATAAGGAACTTGTGGAGGTCGGGGGCAAGTGGTCTTTATTTATCTTAGAGAAGTCAAAAAAACACTCCTGCAAAGAAGCATTACTTATCATAAAATGCAAGGTAGAACTCCTTAGTTGGCGTGGCCTGGCTATGAACCCTAAATTACTATCAAGGCTGATACAGCTTACATTACACCATGGGTCTAAAAGAACCGGTTTAAAGCTGAATACCTAAAAGTGCTATATCCGACAGATAAATCACTTTAGGAGTCGGAGTTTATTGTTATTTATTTTTACTTTAATGAAAATTTTATTGACTGTCGCAATGTTATTAGATTATTTACGACTGAGTCTAGACAGTTACTTTTTATTTTGTTTATCTTTAGGTTGGGAGCTTGGCCGGTTTGTCATGCCGATTTTTAGGGTTGCGTATCCAAAGCGTCGGTGGCTCAGCTGGTAACGACTCGGTCCATCTAACCAGAGGTACCGGGTTCAAATCTGGACGGCCAATGTACCAATGAGTTTTTCAAAAACTTACGTACATACTTACCGATTGCTTTAACGGTGAAGGAAAACATCGTGAGGAAACCTGTGCACACGCCTGCGAAGAAACTCGAAGGTTGTGTTTGAAGTAGACTAACCCGCACTGGGCCCGCGTGGTCGACTAAGGCCTAATCGCCCTGATTCAGGGTAGGCTCGAGCCCCTCGGTGGGGACGTATAATAATAATAATCCAAAGGGTAAAAACGGGACCCTATTAATAAGACTTCACTGTCCGTCCGTCTGTCACCAGGCTGTATTTTATGAACCGTGATAGCTAGACAAATGAAATTTTCACAGATGACGTATTTCTGTTGCCGCTATAAAAACAAATACCAAAAATTAGAAAAAGTTAAAGTCGCCATACAAAGAAACGTGGTTTTTTTTAAACGTGAAGAATCTAGCGCCATCTAGTATAATGGTACGGAACCCTTTGTGCGCCGTTCTGACTCGTACTTTAACGATTTTTTTATTTATTTAGATGGAAAGTGGAATAAAATAAGAAATAGATACTTTTGTAGGAAGTAATCTGTTTGGTTTTTCATACGTGATTTTAGTGCTTTCATATTTTTTTTTACTTTCGAGCGACACAGAGGAGTAAAGAAGGTATTGTGATGGCAACAAAAATCAAAGTTGAGATTTTACTGGGATCGAATGACTTACACTAATAGTAAAAAAAAAGTTATGTTTGTATGTGTGTCTGTGCGTCAGTCCGATGCTCTAGTACCCAAAACACTTGACGGATTTGGGTATTTGGTTTAGGGCAAGATTAATTTTATTTCTCCTGCCTATTTTAAAAAAATACCTCTATCTTGATTTATTTAGGGTTGCCACTATGAAAATCACTGTTAAAACCTTATATAATCTAGTTTACGCCGTAGTTCGTTATTCTAGGTAGAATTGTTTTTTTTATGGCTAAATATTTTAACGAATATTTGTGAATAACAAGGACTTCATAAGACCTACTACCGTATTTAGTATTTTTTGCTTCTAAACTGGGTAGTTCATTATTACAGAAAAAAAGGTATGTACCTCCCATACAAATCCAAATTGTTAACTGTTGATTTGCGTACGGCCGACTACGCTAGACAATAAGGCTTCGCCAGAAAGTATGCACAGCGTGGCTATACAATTTACTTATAACACTAAATGTTTTCCAATCGGCGAGATCAAATGCTACCTACGAGTATATCGGCCTTTATGTAGTTTGTCCTGCTTAGAATATCTTCTTAACTTCATATCATGTTTGTGTCAAAGAGCTATGCCAGCTTTTGTATGGAAGGTGGTGCCTTTTTTTTTCTTGGCGCGACCATCAACCAAACTTTGTTATTTAGATACATTTTAACGTTACAAACAAAACTTAGAATATGATATATATCGCTAAACCCATTCCGAGCTGAGTTATAAAAATTAAAAGTAAAAAATAAAAATATTTTTTCGCAACGTTTACTAACCAAACCTTGTTATTTATAATCTTTACAATTCAACTCAGACTGAGTTTAGCGATATAAATGCCATAATATGTTTTCTTTGTTACGCCTGTATCCAAATAACAAGTTTTGGTCAAAAATTGTGATAAAAAAGTGTTTACTTCTAACCTTTATAACTCAGCTCGGACTGAGTTTAAGAGATATGGACGCCATATTAAGTTTTGTTTGTTACTTTATCCTGTATCTAAATAAGAAGGTTTAATTAATGGCAGCGCCAAAAAAAAGGCACCAATTTCCGGCATTGGCCTTTGAACATTAAAAATGATGGGCAAATTAATTTGCAGCCTGATCCAATAGCTGCCACATGTGTGCGGGGAACTATTATAAAAGTAAAGACATTTCAGATGGAAGATGGTCCCATTAAAATCTAGCCATGGAGACTTGAGATATCTGCAGTCCAACCTTACTCCAAGACCGCGTTACAGTAGAACGCCGATTATCCGAATTAATTGGGACCGGGTTCGATTCAGATAATCGGACATAGACTGGTAATAAAGAAAAACGAACTGTCAAACATAGAATAAACTTTATTAAGTTTAACAGACACAGTTCTACAATAACGCTCACTGGAACATCTCGATCAGAGTAAGTTGCAATCCCATCAGGCCTTAACAAAAATACAAAGTACATATAAAAATTCACAACAATAATAGAGGTATTACGCTTAGGACCAATTCGGATAATTGTCGATTCGGTTAATCAGCGTTCTACTGTACGTGCAACAGATGTGACAGTAGATAATATTACAAACCTCCCTGACCAGATTTTGATGGGATTGCTGCCAGGCTAAAGCCACTTTAGTGCGCTTACTTTCGATACATCTGTGGCGGCTCTTGGACTGCTTTTGCCTTTCATATTTTTACATTTAAAATTAAGGAAACACTAAAACGGAACCTACTAGTATTCACTTATATATAGGAAACAATGAATAGGAACAAATTCATGCTAATTCGTGTAAGGTAGGACCAATTAAAACGGAACAAAGGACCGTGCAGCCGCTGCGTGCAATGCATAATTCAGAAAACGAAAATTCGATTTATAATTGCGTTTAGTTATTGGAAACTTATTTGTGGTCGGTGGACCGTAGAGAATTAGCCAGGTAGAGTTACCTAACCGCGGGGCTACCGTGTCTGAGCTGGTTAAAAAAAACAGCCAAGTGCGAGTCGGACTTACGCTCCGATGGCTTCGTTATATACGTACCACCACACCTCTCCACACAACTATGACAATGATACCTATTCACATTAAAAACAAAATACATCGATGCGAGCGACAGAAATAATCATCATCATCATCATCATCATATCAGCCACAAATCGTCCACTGCTGGACAAAGGCCTCCCCCAAGGATTTCCACGACGACCGGTCCTGCGCTGCCCGCATCCATCGGTTTCCCGCGACCTTCACCAGGTCATCGGTCCACCGCGTGGGAGGCCTGCCTACGCTACGTTTTCCGGTGCGCGGTCGCCACTCGAGAACTTTACTGCCCCATCGGCCATCTGTTCTACGAGCTATGTGCCCTGCCCACTGCCACCTCAGTTTAGCGATTCTGTGAGCTATGTCGGTTACTTTAGTTCTCCTGCGGATCTCCTCGTTTCTGATTCGATCACGCAGAGAAACTCCGAGCATAGCACGCTCCATTGCCCTTTGGGTGACCTTGAGCCTTCTTATGATAATATGCTTTTTTTATTCAGTTCGGACTCCTTAGCGCGAGTATGACTTAAACTTGGCCGGTGTTTATATTATATGTTGTTTTACTTCAGGATTAGTACTATAATCCTCTGAAGTACCTATAAAAAACACGTTTTTCGTTTTTTTTATAGCTACCTCCAGAGATATGCTATCGATTTTCAAATATTGTTTGTTAGTGCATAACCCATCTATGGTAACAAATCTTTGGCTACCTCCCATACTTTTTCACTTTTTCATATTTTTAGTACCTGTTGTTATAAATAAATAAATAAATATTCTCAGACAAATCACACATGGTCATCTGGCCCCAAAGTAGGATTCCCTGTGTTATGGGTTACCAGAGACTGATATACATACTTATAAACGTTTAAATACATACATACATATATAGATATTTAACACCCAGACACAGAGCAAACAAATATATATATACCGGCATAAGAAATACTTACCTATTTTGTAAAAGTTTCAATTATCTACCTATTACGGTTAATAAATTACAGTCCGCTGACAGACAGACGGACAGACAATGGAGGCTTAGTAATAGGGTCCCGTTGGTACGGAACCCTAATAACGTGATCGAATTCACGAAAAGGAAAAGGCTAGAATTTTATAAATTTAATTTAGGTATTACGAAATAGTCTAGCTAAGCTAAATACACAGGTAAACATCGTCACAGTATTAAATATAGCGGCTTACAGTAGCGCAACGAATGTACTTACGCAGAGCAACGGAAGGGTACTTGCGGGGCAGCGGGCGGCGGGCCACAGCCTGGCAAACTCCGCGACTACAGGCTAGTATGGGGGGCTAATACGAGGGGTGTTCAATAAGTAGTGAGAATGAGGTATAAACTCCTTGGTTATAAAGAAAATAAGTACTGGCTGGCATAGACCACCTATTTGGTAATATAATAAAAAAAAAAGTGTGATCGTCTTTTTTTTTTTTTTTTCATAAACGGTTGTTGTTTGTGTTGTATCGGAATAATCTGCTCAAAATGGAGAAAATTGAAGTTCGGGCCGTAATTAAATACCTTTGTTTGAAAAATTTTACTACTGACCAAGTTAATCAAGACTTGCAAAATACTTTAGGGGTTCATGCTCCAGCTTATTCTACAGTTGCGCGTTGGTGTGCAGAATTTAAGAGAGGAAGAACATCGACTAATGATGATCCACGCTCTGGGCGCCCTACGACCACAATAACGGAACAAATGATTAAAAAAGTGGAAAAAATTGTTTTAGCAGATCGTCGAACTACTGTGCGTTTTATAGCTGAAGAAGTGAAAATTTCGATAGGTAGTGCACATAGCATCATACATGACCGTTTGGGTATGAAAAAAGTATCAGCACGTTGGGTGCCTCGAATGCTGACAGCAGAACAAAAACAAACCAGGCTGAGAATATCACAAAGCTGTTTGGATGTTTTACAACGAGATCCTGAGCAGTTTTTGGCTCGATTCTTAACAATGGATGAAACATGGCTTCATCATTACGATCCAGAAACAAAACAACAATCCATGACTTGGAAAAGGCCATCATCCCCAACACCTAGGAAATTCAAAGCAATTCCATCCGCTGGTAAGGTTATGGGTTCCCTTTTTTGGGACAGCAAGGGGGTGATAATGGTTGAATACCTCAATCATGGAGCCACTATTACGGGAAGTGTGTATGCAGAACAAATAAGAAAATTGCGTGAAGAAATTCGTGAAAAACGACGCGGTAAACTTGCGAAAGTTGTGCTTTTTCACCAAGATAACGCTCCAGCTCACAAGTCCAGAGTTGCCATGGCTGCAATCAAAGACGCTGGCTTCGAATTGATGGAACATCCCCCATACTCTCCAGACCTTGCTCCTAGTAACTTCTATTTATTTCCCCGTTTAAAAGAACATCTTAGAGGCCAGAAATTTGATGATGATGATGGAGTGATCGCCGCCGTACAAGAGTTTTTAGAGGGTCAGGACGAGGACTTTTTTAAAAATGGAATATTAGGTTTAGAGAAGAGATTTTCTAAATGTGTATTATTAAAAGGTGACTACGTCGAAAAATAAAATAAGTTTTGTCAAAAAGTAACTGCATCTTATTCATTCTCACTACTTATTGAACACCGTAGTACCTACGCCGTGGCGGCATCGTGCGACATCAAAGGCGTTGTGCTACTGTTAGCCATATCGTAATACTGTGACATCGTGTAGGGATTGTTTAAGGTAAAAACTTTCAAGATGGGCAAGTGCTTTAATTAAAGTTTCAATTCTAATATAAGAATTTCGTTGTACAATTTAATAGCCGTATCTACATATAACAAAAAGAACTTTTTTATTCTTATCAATCACATGAGGCTCGTGTTTCCATACAAACGTACTTTCGCTTTAATACAGAAACTACATGCCGGATTGAATCCAAATTTTGGGAATACATAGAGTAGGCACATATCGGTGTTTGTAATTAGTTTTCGATGTAATATAATATAAAACGGAAAAATTAAGAGAACTTTAAAACTTTCAGTACAAAACTAATTTAAGCCTTCGTTTAGTTATGTTTCAATTTATTACGATGAAAACTAAGTACAAACATCGATATGTGTCTACTCTATATACCTATTCGAATAGTTTGGATACAATCCACCATGTAGTTTTTGTATTAAAGCGGAACTACGTTTGTATGGAAACTCGAGCCTCCTGGGGACCCTCTGACGTAAAAAACCTTGATAAAATTAAAAATAAATGTTGGGTAGATATGAAATATCCCTAGATTTTGTTTTGCGTATATTGATTTTATTAGTCCATTAATTGTGTCTGTGCTCCTTGGTCATTTTTATGCTCTCTGCTATTAAACTTTTTTAAAAGGACGACTTTCTGCCTTTCTGAAACTTCTTTCAATAATACCAGTCTTGTTACTGGTCTATTACGTAATCATACTGTGCTTTAAGACATACAGGGTGTAACAAAATTGGTGTAGGTCCTATTAACTGGGGCTTCTACTCATCATACTGAACAACTTTTGTTTTACGACTTTGCGGAAAACGTAAAAATTGTTTTTACTCTTCATACAAATCGATCAGCTAATCGATCGATTTAGTGTATTTCAGTATGGAGGGTTCAATTTTTTTGAGAATTGACTATGGGTTCCTCGGAGAAAGTTGTTCAGTATGACAAGTAGAACCCCCAGCTAACGGGACCTATACCAATTTTGTTACATCCTGTATACCTATTCTTCCTTTATTTACTGCTGGTTACTTTAGTAGAAAATATTAATTTACTTCTATATGGTGTTTCATTTCATTTATTTAACACCATAGGAACAATGTTGAATACTTGTGTATAGGAAGACCCAAACTACTCAACTGGACGAAAAATAGAAAAGCGTTTGCGAGTCTATATCGATGTGTTATTTTGAGATAAAAGAGAGCTTTATAACGTTGGTGATCCTATTTATCTTAAGAGGATTGTGAAGCTGCGACTTTTCATACAAACGGCGATAACGATTTTCACTTCTTAAATGATGATAACCGATTTGGACCAATTTTTAATAGTTTGTCAGGCAAAACCAAAGCTAAGATTATACGTTTTTGTTTTTTAAAGTTATTAGTTCAATTTTATTGTCCTTCACGTGTTTTCATACAAAACGAATGTCGGACATGTTTTTAAAATTATAATCAGTAATTTAAAAAACGAAACGTATAAGCCTAGCTTTTGTTCTGACTGCCAACCTGTCAAAAATTGGTCCAAATCGGTTATCATTTAAGAGGTGAAAATCGTTATCGCCGTTTGTATGAAAAGTCGAATTTTCGCCGTGGGTTCACAGTCCTCTTAATGCTATTGTTATGCTATCTATGGGTGTACAAATTAATTAATTACTAATGTAGCCTTGATGAGGCTCTGTATTACATACTCGTAGATCCTAATGTCACAAATTAGAGTCTAACCAACTTGATGGCTCAAGTTTTACTGTTTATGGTAACGACTTGGTTACGTCATTCTTTTATCCTAAACTAAGTGTCACGGCGAACTTCGTTCCACCTTACACTACACTACACTACCCTTACGTACCCTATCCTACATCATACTATACACTACCCTACCCTACACTACACTACCCTACGTTTAAATCTTCCCTGAACTTCCACAAATATTTCAAGATCAAAATTAGTCAAATCGGTCCAGCCATTCTCGAGTTTTAGCGAGACAAACGAACAGCAATTTGTTTTTTATATATATAGATATACTAAAGTTCATTTCAGACAGTATCACCATAGAAAAAGCATTAATCGAAATGGCTGTGTACAGGCCACAAAAAAAAGTAAGTATGTTAACTAATAAATATTTCAGCTGTAGAGGGGAGTCTGTTACATATTTTTAACCCTAGAGCCCTACTGGCGTAACTCTTATTCCTACATAACAAAATTATCTCCAAACTAAATTATCTATATTCCAATGAAATTAAAACAAATTGAAATCAAAATTCCTTAATTTTTATTAATCATAGAAAAGAGATCACAAATAACAACAATACTTACAATAAATCTTATTAATTTGAGCACTTTTGGCAATACTTTGTCTTATATCCCTCCTCAAATTAGGGCGTGCTCTTTGTTGGCAATACTCCAGATGCTCTTGTATGAGACTAAGTCCCAACTCCTTTAAAAACGACACTCGTGCACGCGTCCCCACTACCCGGCTGTCACCGCGTCACGACAGATCTGTACACCGGGACCAAAGACTAAAATACGCGTGAGGGAAAATCAGTAGAATACACACCAACAAAAATATAATCAAAATAAAATCTTATGGGGTGCTTCAGCACCCCGTGTAGGGGTTCTAGGGTTAAGATACATAGAGCGAACATTGTTGTTTCTTTTTAAATCTTCTTTACTTTTGCTCTTCATAAAAAGTAAAATTTAACTTTGCAAAAAGTTCGACAAAGAAAAAAATTCTTTACAGAAACAAATTTATTTATAGAGCGTACAAACAAACAAAAAAAAACTTAAAATTACTACTTTTTGAAAATAGATGGGCCGATTTTAATAAAACTGTATGTATACACATAAGCAAGTCACAAAATTCTGATTTGTGAAAAGATTACATTTAAAAAAAAATGTAACTAAATAATAGTGATTGAAGGTTTTATAGTAATCTTAAAATTCGCTAATCTTTTTTAAATAATCTATCCATAAACTAAAATTTTGTGACTTACTTATGTGTATAAAGTTTCACTAGAATCGGCCCATCTATTTTCAACAAGTAGTAATTTAAATGTAGTATGGGAAACGATTTTGTAAACACGCTCTCAAATAATATTTTATAAAGAATGTCCCTCTTAAGTAAAGAGTAATTTCAATAAGTTAAGCCCCGTATCCGTGACCAACCAAAGATTAATTACGACAAGGAGAATACTTCATCGACAGAGTTGCGCGGGAGTTGTTTCTTCCGCGCTTGACTGATGATGCTGATGAGTCAAGGGCGGTTGTTGAACGCTGTAAGGTTTTTATTTGACGCTTTCTTTAATCAATGATAGATCGTTATTTGCCAATTACAATAAATGGGAATTGCCTCACTTTTCGTAAACAATAATTTTTATTTTTTACAAGCTGTTTCCCAGACAACGTTTCTATGACTTTTCGAGGGTGCGCAGTGAAAAAAAGTAGCCTAGGTGTTAATCCAGGTCCTAATATGTCTAACTACCAAATTTCAGCCAGATCCGTTCAGTAGTTTTTGCGTGAAGACGTAACAAACATACACACTCACAAACTTTCGCCTTTATAATATAAGTGTGATTTGATCTATCACAAAAACATGTTGATTGATCATGATCAGTATAAATATAGATAAGTAAGATAAGATAAATAATCTTTATTACACACACACACACACACACACACACACACACACACACACACACACACACACAAACTATAAAATTAAAAATAGACACAATATAAAAACAAAAACGTATGTAGCTACTATAGCGGTACAATTTGGACGGTATTATAGCTCAAAGCGATTACTTCCAGACAACCCGGAAATATAGGTGAACACAACTCAAAGACAAGAACGAAATAATGTTATTAGTTGAGTATACAGAATGTAACAAAATTGGTGTAGGTCCCGTTAACTGGTGCTTCTACTCAGCATACTGAACAACTTTTGTTCTACGACTTTGTTGAAATCGCAAAAAAAATGTTTACTCTTCTTACAAATCGATCAGCTGATCGACTTATTTTGAGCATTTTAGTATGGAGGGTCCAAATTTTTTTTCGAGAATTGACTATAGGTTCCCTGGGGAAAGTTGTTCAGTATGATGAGTAGAACCCCCAGTTAACGGGTCCTACGCCAATTTTTTTACACCCTGTATATACATCTACGTAACAAAAGTAAGTACCTACAACACTTTTCAAACTTTTAACGAGTCTATTTCATTTTAAGATGGATCAAATGACCATATTCAATTTAAATTATTGAAAGACCGTGTAAAGCTATCCCTATGAAAAAAAAATATGTTTAAAGTATATACTTTTGATGTAAAAAATATAGGTACTGTAGTTTTTGGCATTAATTGCAAAATTTATCGAAAAATATAAGACCAACACACAAAAATAGGTGAAACACTTTTTTTTTTAAACTTATTTAAAAGTAAAGAAAAGTTATTAAAACATGTAAAAATCGAAAATTGGGCGTTCGGTTTCAACGTTACAGCCGCGTTGAAACCCGCATTGATTGGAACTTCAAATGAATAGACTTTAGTACGTTTAACATTATTTTAACACGTAGTAACCTGCTCGGATTGAGTCATCTTAAAGCCTTAGCATGATTCGAAAAGTTAAACACGTTAGAAACCGACTGCAATCGCCAGAACCAAGCACAATTTAGCAATTTTTTTAGGGTTCCGAAGTCAACAAGGAACCCTTATAGTTTCGCCTTGTCTGTCTGTTCGCGCCTTAGCGCAGAGACTATTAGAACTAGAAAGCTGTAATTTGGCATGGGTATACATATTAATCACGCCGGCAAAGTGGTACAATAAAATCTTGAAAATATTTATTTAGGGTACCTCCCCTACTTGTACAGGGTGATTTTTTTTTCGCTGTTGTACCCTATCGTGTGGGGTATCGTTGAATAGGGCTTTTAAAACAACTGATGGTTTTCGATTCAGGCATTGGTATCAAAATGTTATTAAGCTTTAAAGTTTAAAGTGCAAATTTTTGTTAGAGTCAAGTGTCCCCCCCCTCCCCACCACTACAAGTTAAACCGCTATCACGGCTAAGTAGGCTTTCTAAGTTTAAGAATAATAGTCGACCAACTTAAGATGTGCAGTTAGATTTGTAAAAAGTTCATAGAATTTCCATATAAAATGTTCTATTACCAACTGCAAATGTACTTTTGGTTTTTTTTTAAATACATATTTATTTTTTCAACGACTACGAAACCCTACTTTGCGCGAGTTCGACTCGCACTTGGCCGGTTTTTTTTGGTTTTGGTTCATTCCCTAAAAAAGTAGGTACTTTTGGTCTGGCCGAATACCGGGCAAAAATCCTCTATGACATGGGGTCACTCCTAGAAGCCTGTGAATGTCCCAGGAGACTTCTGTGCTTCTGGAAGGAGCTGGGTTGGCTGGACTAGCCAACCATACCTGCACGCATAAAAGACCGAAAAAGAGTCTAAATGCGGAAACGGGAGCCCACTACCAATACCAAAAAAAAAAAGTAGGTACTGAAGCGATTTTGATAAAATTTATATTGAAGGCAGAATCTATCAATTAAAAAATAATTATTAAAATCTGTTCATAATTGGCGATGAAGTCAAGTAACATACACAAGAGAATAACCTAACACAGTCGAATTGAAAACCTACGCCTTTTTTGAAGTCGGTTAAAAGATTGGCTTTGTTTTTACAAGCTTCTATTTAACTTGCAATACTCGTATTCGTATATGTATGTGAGTTGTCTGCTTTAAAATTTGCAAGTCCCGTTTTCCGATTGAGCTAAAATTTTGCATACACGTTTAGTTTAATTAAATGACAAATATGACAATGCATGGTTAGCTAAGTGACGTCATTCTAAATCCAACATGGCGGACTCCCAAAGATGGCGGACCAGTTGTTTCTTATGCACCCCCATAATATTAAATGAAAGGGTTTAAGACTGAGAAGAATACGAAATAATTAAAATTATTTTCAAATAAAAGCTTGTACCCAAAAAAAAGGTTTTATGTTTTTTAATATTAGCTTATTAATTATCCAACTATCCGCACGAAGCGTTTCATTTATTATGCGGACAGCCAGGGCACACCCCGGACACTGCATACAAATGGTCTTGAAATGACTTTTATAAAAACAAATGACGGAGCAAAAACAAAATAACGGCGAAATCCAATATGTTCGAGAACCAAACTGTAACCAATCTGTATCAATATGGGCGACGAGGGGGTGAGGTCGCAATCTTGAGAGCGGCAGGGAGTGTCCATACTGTATCATCATCATCATCATATCAGCCGAAGGACGTCCACTGCTGGACATAGGCCTCCGCCGAGGATTTCCACGACGACCGGTGGAAATCCTTCTGCGCTGCCCGCATCCAGCGGCTTCCCGCGACCTTCAACAGGTCATCGGTCCACGGAGTGGGAGGCCTGCCTACACTAACATACTGTATATTAGTACTAATATGTATACTTTGGCCAGGGAGTGGAATTCCTTGCCCGGGCTGCGTTAGTGTTTCCCGACTCTTACAATTTGGGGACCTAAAAGGCGAGAGTGAATAGTAATTGCTCATTAGCTGCGATGCACACAAAGGCGCTAATTTTTTTAACCAAATATTAAAAAAAAACCAGTAGCGGATATATTTTACAAGCGATCTCCATAGCCGATGTTTATCTACTGGTCTTCAACTAAATGTCAAATCTCCATTTAATACTGACTAGCTGTGCCCGCGACTTCGTCCGCGTAGACATTTTGAATTTTCCCATGGGAACTCTTGAAATTTCCGGGATAAAAAGTATCCTATATACCTGTATAAGGAACTACCATACAAAATTTCATCAAAATCGGCCTGGTGGTTTTATCGTGATGCTCGAACATACAGACGGATAGACAGACAGACATCATCATCATATCAGCCGAAAAATGTGTGCTGGACGAAGGCCTCCCCCAAGGATTTCCACGACGACCGGTCCTGTGCTGCCCGCGTCCCGGGTTCCCGCGATCTTCAACAGGTCTTCGGTCAGACAGACAGACAAAAATTCCAAAATTTGCCTTTATATCGTTAGTAATGTTCAACACAGTTATTATTTTCCAAAAAATATTTCATGTGCAGACACGGCCCCGTTACAGTTTTATTACATATATGTATAGATTATAAATCGCGTCGGTGGCTCAACCGGTAACGACTCGGTCCTCCTAACCAGAGGTGCCGGGTTCAATTCCGGACGGCCAATGTACCAATGAGTTGTTCGAAACTTACGTACATATACTCACCGATTGCTTTAACGGTGAAGAAAAACATCGTGAGGAAACCTGCACACACCTGCGAAGAAACTCGAAGGTTGTGTGTGAAGTTGTCCAACCCGCACTGGGCCCGCGTGGTCGACTAAGGCCCGATCGCCCTAATTCAGGGGAGGCTCGAACCCCTCGGTGGGGACTTATATTAGCTGATATGATGATGATAGATTATAAATAACCTGTAATACGTAAGGATTAGGATGATGTATTAGCTCATTGTATAACTTAAACTGCACTTATTTGCTTGCAATCACTATTATGTAAACTAAGTACATAAGTACATAGTGCCGATTGATAATCATCTGTAATTAATTAAGTACCGAGTCATTACAGTTAATATGGCGCAATAACATATCGTAACATTTGATAGTGATGTGATAACTTATTAAGATAGAGGAGATCATTTAAATAGAATAGTTAGAGATATAAGAAAGAGATAACTATATGCAGCATATAGTTGTCTCTTTCTTATATCTCTAACTAACCTATTTAAATGACCTTATGCTATGCAGGTCGACAGTTAAACTACCCAGATAGTAGTAGGCACAGAGTTTTCATAATACACTGCTCAACATTGCTTACGGATATTTTAAAAATTTTCATGCATGGGCGATTACTATGGGCCTCATAAGACGGCTCAAGGTCACCCAAAAGGCAATGGAGCGGCTATGCTCGGAGTTTCTCTGCGTGATCGAATCAGAAACGAGGAGATCCGCAGGAGTGCTCATCTCGAAATTTTCTACCCTACAAATGTCCTAAGATTTTATAATACTTCTTCAAAATACCATGTTTAGTATGAAAAGTCTAAAATATCCCTAGGAAAAGTTAATGTGTGTACCTATCTACTCGTGTATAGAGACGGAATGTCTTTCCACGGCGCGACGGAAAAACAACTTTCACTTGTGTGGGGGGGATTTTTTTTTCAGCACTGAAGTAATTTTCGTTTGCTTATTTTAGTTATGTCTAGTATCTGTATTTTTTTTCAGAATTTTAAGTGCCAAAGTTAAAAAAATTAAGTGACACGGGGCACACTTCAATATTTTGTTAATGCTACTTTTTTTTTAAAGTTCAAAGAGACCTTTAATTCATTTTATGGGACCTATTCAATTATAAGTAAATAATAAAGGTACAAGTTTTGCTTAAGTGTTGCAAACTAAACTCGAAGGAACCGACTTCAAAAAAGGAGAAGGTTTCTCAATTCGACCGTATATATTTTTTTTTATGTGTGTTCGCGGATAACTTCGTCGTTGATAAACCGATTTTGATGATTACTTTTTTTTGTTGGAAAGGAGATATCCCAAGGGTGGTACTATGATAAGGAAACCAGGACCTGATGATGACATCCCAGACAAATCGAGAGGAACCTTAGTTTCCTCTTCGAAGTCGTTTTTTTTTTGTTTAAAATTATATGTGACCTAATCAACTATAAGTAAATAGTAAAGGTACAAGTTTAAGTTTATTTTGCATATTATGTATTTGAAGCGTCGGTGGCTCAACCGGTAACGACTCGGTCCATCTAACCAGAGGTACCGGGTTCAAATCTGGACGGCCAATGTACCAATGAGTTTTTCAAAAACTTACCGATTGCTTTAACGGTGAATGTAAACATCGTGAGGAAACCTGCACACGCCTGCGAAGAAACTCGAAGGTTGTGTGTGAAGTCGACCAACCCGCACTGGTCCCGCGTGGTCGACTAAGGCCTAATCGCCCTGATTCAGGGTAGGCTCGAGCCCCTCGGTGGGGACGTATATGAGCTGTTATAATAAATTATGTATTTATTTTGATTTACAATAAAGAGTTATTTGAGTTCAAGAGGGTACACTCGAAAAAAAATTCATCCCTCTTTCACATGACAACCCAAAAAACGATTTTTCGACATTTGACTTCATTTTCCATTATGGGTCATAATTTTACATCTGTGGACAAAATCTCATTACTGGTAGGTCAAACAGTGGCGGAGAATGTTGACAGTGACATTCGGTCAGAGACGGATGAACATGACGTAATGACAAGGTTTCCGTTTTTTGCCATTTTGGCTAAGAAACCCTTGAAATACGGGTTTCATAGAAATGTCACGTGTCCTTGCCCGATTCATTACCTTCGAGCGACGAAGGAGCAATCAGCAGGTTAAGTGATCGTCCAAAAAATCGACTACGATATTTTGACAAAAATTCACTATCACTTAAAAAAATATAAAAAAAATGTTACTAGTGGTGCCTTTTTTCGGACTTTTTATTTAAAAAAAAATATTAAGGGTACTTGCCGTAGTAATAAAGTTAAACATATTTTTTCTCAAAAATGACGCTAAGGATGTTTTCTAAATTTTTGTCATCGACATACAAAAATAGGGGTTTAAAAAAATATTTGCAATCGATACCATTTATGGTGTATCTAGAAGAACCCTAAAAAGGTACAGCTCCCATACAAACTGAAAAATGTTGACGATCCTGCGTGGCGGTACATTCTCTGTGGGGAGTACAGTTTATTTTTACAAGCTTTTAATCAACTTGCAATGTTTGTATGTATGTTTGTTTAGGTCAAATCTTGCAATCAATTTTAGAGCGACTTCCGGGGCTCCGATCGAGCTAATACAAATACAAATACAAATAATTTATTTAAAACAGTTATTTACAAAGTATGTATACATATCGGTCCCAAACTAGGCACAGCCTGTATCTTGGGCACCAACAATAGATTAGACAACGTAGATACTGCTCGTTGAACTGTAATTTGGTATGAAGCCATATATTCCCAGTGACAAACGCACTCAAATTTTTAATAAAAAAAAAAAAAAAAAAAAAAAGACAACAGATACTTTTGGTATTTTGCAATTGATCTAATGATGAACTTTGGAGGTGGAATCAAGGTCCAAGGATCGTCTTTCATTTTCAATAGAATCGTAGGAAATACTATACTCGCTTTTTTTTAATTTGGAAACGTGCCGTGAGCGTTTGGCTTTAAAATAAAAACTCTTTTTAAACAGAACACTAGGAGGTCGCGGGTTCGATTCCCGGTGAGGTCAATTTGAGGGTCTCGGTTTAGTTGGTGGTAGGGCATTTTTTAAGTCCGCCTGGCTAGCTACCACCATCTTATCTAAGTTTTGCCGCCAAACATCAGTGTTAACAACATTGATGTGTTCCGGCTTAAAGGTAAGATAGTCAGTTCTCCATTCCGTTGGGGAATCTTGGTAAGCCTGCTTCCATCTTTGGCATCATCGTAAATTACCATCAGGTGAGATGATGCCAAGGGCTTACCAATTGTGAATAAAAAAAAACTTGTACCTAAAAGATTATAGTTTTTTTTTCAACTTATTAATATTTAATCTAGTTCGAGTCAGATTGTTCGAACAGTAGGTACTTCCTTCCTTATCACAATTTGTTTTTAGGGTTGCGTACCTCAAAAGGAAAACCGGAACCATTATAGGATCACTTGCGTGTCTGTCTGTCCGTCCGTTCTGCAACAGCCAATTTGCTCCGAAGCTACTGGAACGACTGAGTTGACATTTGGTACACATAATGTAAGTCGGTGACCCAAAGACGGACGTGTAAATGAAATTTAAATATTGGGGCCACTTTTGAGGGTTTAATTAGAAATTTTAAAAGTATTGTAAAACTATAACGTGTTCGTGTGACATATAAAATGAGAGGGTTTGTTGCAAGAATCTCATAAATATTTTTCAATAATTTTAAATCAATAATTTTTAAATTATTTAATAGAATATGCAAAAAATTACCATTCCCCTTTATCTCTGAAGCTACTGGGCCTAAAATTTTGAAAAACTACAGTAAATATTTTTTCACATACAGATTACAGAAAAATATATAAGAAGTCTATGGTATTTAAAACAATAGGAAATTTCTCAATCAACGTACGAACCCCCCCCCCCCCCCCCCCTCCCCACCCGGCCAGTTTAAGTCGCACTTGTCCGGTTTTTTATTGTTTAAACTCACACCATACATACACATATTGACAACTCTACACCGTGAACAGAGTGAGAAAAAAAATAGAAACAATTTATGTGCCAAAACAGGACGGTAAAAAATGCGGCAAAATTAAACTGTTGCAGAACAGAAAGCACTCAGCACTATTTAGTAATCTGTGCTCTAGCACACACTTCATACAACGGGCCAGAAATGACATATCAAAAACGGAACAAACAAAATGGCGGCGAAATCCTATACGTTCGACAACCAAACTGTAACCAATCTGTATCAATCTGGGTGACGAAGGGGTGAGGTCGCAATCTAGAGAGCGGCAGGGAGTATCCATACTGTATGTTAGTACTTATATATATACTTTGACTCTAGTATGTTGACAACAATCTATTTTGGTTTTGCGACGCAGATTTCAACTTTCCAAGGACGAAAATGGGTCATAATTGTCTTTTTTTTCGTAAGTCAATTGTACGAAAAGTATAGTGCTGAAGTAAAAAACCAACAACAAAGGGTTCTGGCCTCGCCTAGACGCAGCGCGTAACGGTCACGTATGGCGACTGAGTATAATGAGTACCTACAACGTGTTCCTAAACGCTTCCTCGACTTTTAGAGGTACCTACCTAGCTGGTAGCTCAGATCAAAAAATAGTTCAGATAGAACCTCACGTAAAAGTCATTGAGTTGTCAAACTGCCCTCGTATTAAGGGAAGGAGAATTACGAATTGAATCAGGGAGAGAGTTCCACAGGCTTTTGGAACGTATAGTGAAGGAATCAGAGTAGAAATTGGTAGAATGAGTAGGTACAACAAGGCGAAGTGAATTTTCAGATCGTAGAGGTCGACTATGAGAGGAGGAGAGGTATTGGAAACGGTTTTTAAGATAAAAGTACTAGGGTCAAAAAGCACTGAATAGAGAAGAGCAAGAGAATGGGCGTCCCTTCGACACCGTACTGAAAGCCACTGTAGCTCCCTTCGGTACTCGGATACATGGTCATATTTGCGCAGTCCATAAATAAACCGAATGGCTAGATTTTGTAATCGTTCTAGCTTATTTAAAAAGCGTCGGTGGCTCAACCGGTAACGACTCGGTCCATCTAACCAGAGGTACCGGGTTCAAATCTGGACAGCCAATGTACCAATGAGTTTTTCAAAAACTTACGTACATACTTACCGATTGCTTTAACGGTGAAGGAAAACATCGTGAGGAAACCTACACACGCCTGCGAAGAAACTCGAAGGTTGTGTGTGAAGTCGACCAACCCGCACTGGGCCCGCGTGGTCGACTAAGGCCTAATCGCCCTGATTTAGGGTAGGCTCGAGCCCCTCGGTGGGGACGTATATGAGCTTATATAATAATAGCTTATTTAGGAGATCAACATTGAGATCAAGATAACACGTGTCAGCGTAATCTAGAATGGGAAGAAGAATGGATTGGGCTATAGCAATTTTGGTGGCTGTTGGAAGAAAATTGCGCAGTCGATTGAGAGAACGGGTTGAAGCAAACATCTTCCTACTAACCTCAGCAATCTGGGGGACCCAAGACAGGATTTGGTCAACGAGAACTCCTAGATTTTTTACTTTTGTACTGAAAGGAACAGTAACACCGTCGAAAGTAATAGTAGGCAAATTAAAATAAGTCCAGCAAAGTTAGTACTGTGAGTTGTTGATTCTCCATACCAAATCTAATGTCGTCAGTGATTTTGATAAGTGCAGTATTCGTACTATGGCCAGGACGGAAACCAGATTGGAACGGGTTCAGAAGACTATTTTTGACCAGGAAATGACTGAGTTGGCAGTGGATAAGGCGTTCAAGGACTTTGGAAAGGAAAGGAAAGGGAGAATAGAAATAGGACGGTAATCGGACAGACTTGATGGATTGGACTTCTTAGGGAGAGGGATGATTTGGGCCTCTTTCCAGATATTTGGTAAGGAGCCAGATGAGATACATGTGTTTAGGATTTTGGTTATGATGGGAGATAGGATATCAATTAAAGGAAGGACCATATTACGACTGATGTTATCACCACCGACGGCACCAGAAGTGATAGCGAGAATGTTCTTCTCAACTTCGTCTACCGAGAAAGGGTCGAAAGAAAAAGGAGGGTAGTTTGGGGTAGGACGAGTTGAAAGATAATCAAGTGTACGTGTTTTGATACTACTATTAATGTCAGAAGATGAAGAAAAATGATTATTCAGCAAATTGAGATTAACGTTAGGTGTAGTGTCGCTACGAGATTTGCCAACACCCAAGGAACGTAGGAATTTCCAAACTTTGGCAGGGTCACTTTGTTCGACAGACTGATGGATATGACGTCTTGGAGCATCCCTACACATCATGTTACAGCGGTTTCTAAGGCGATGGTATTTGCTTTTGCTTTTTTCTGATGGTTCCATTTTAAACTTACACTTGGCGTAGTTCTTTTTGACCATCAGTGATTTAATTTCCTCAGTAAGCCAAGGGGCAAGCAGATGCTTAACTTTGACAGCGCGAATGGGGGCGTGAACGTCATAGATTTGAATGAGTAAGGAGTTAAATATATTTATTTGATCATTTACTGTATCAGCCCTGTTAAAAACTGTCCAATCAATTTTTCTGGCATCATCACGGAGACGTTCAATATCCATACCATCAAAATTGCGCACAATGAGAACACGGGGTTTAGGTTAAGGGGGCGAATTTTATACGAAATGTAAATTAAATCATGATATTATGAGAACGCATCAGCAGTGAACTGACCGTGTTTAAAAACATTGCTAGGAGAAGACACAATTGATAAATCTAAGAGAGAGGGGACACAGCCCGGAAAAAAGTGAGTGGCTTTAGAAGGAAGGATAAGTAAGTTAGAAGCGTTGACAATATTATTGAGAGAGCGGGAACGGGCATCATTTTTATGCAGACACGTGTTAAAATCACCCATAATAATAGTATGCGAGTAGGACCTTCTTGGACCTTATGGTACGCAGACCTTCGTGCGCGGGTCCGACTCGCAATTGGCCGGTTTTCAAAACATGTGCGCGGTGAGCTGTGTGTGTGCCTGTCTTCGATGACCTCTTAGTACATACTATCGAGTATTTAGAGTGGTTTTGATGTCTATGTATGCGTTTATTACAGTATACGTACAGGTTTGGAGTGTATTTACTGGCTTCACATTAAAACGTGGGGTTCTATCTAAATTTTTTTTGACCTCAGTACACCTCTATATTTAATAGTACCTGCCTACACTCAATTCAGTAAATAAATTGCAAGTTGTTTAATCTCAAATCAAATTGCATGCCTATCCTAGTCTCCCACATCTTTAATACCGTGTGAACCTAGGTGATTAACTTGTTTATCTCGGCACACACTTGGATCATCTTATAGCCTGAAGTCTAAGTAAAGTGCTCGTAAAGTCATCTGAGAAATAACTGTTAGGTAAATACAATCTGAAGTTTTCCACTTCACATAATTGTACAGTGACCTACCTAATGAAGTTATTTTATTATGAAGTTTATTAAGGTTATCTATCGTTAAAGTATAATTTTACAACTTTACTCTGAGATTCTGGCACTGAGGCCAGATACATCTCACAAAGCTAGTTTAAATACAAAAGACATCAACGCGACCAATACGACAAAAAAAAGATTTTAATTTTCTTTTATTCTTAGTGTGGCATTCTTAGCGTAAGTCTGACTCATAATTACAGCTCATATACGTCCCCACCGAGGGGCTCGAGCCTACCCTGAATTAGAGCGATCGGGCCTTAGTCGACCACGCGGTCCCAGTGCTCGACTTCACACACAACCTTCGAGTTTCTTCACAGGCGTGTGCAGGTTTCCTTACGATATTTTCCTTGACAGTCTGACTCACACTTATATTTTTTTTCGTCTGTGTGTTGCATGTCGCGTGACGGTCGCTTTCGTCTGACGGTATGATCGTTTCGTCCTCTGTACCGTAGCGAGAGCAGTCATGATCGTTTCGTCCTCTGTAAAGTTTCACTTTTACCGTGGTTTCATAACACTTATTTTGTTAACACACTTACTTTTTTTTATTATTTGCTGTTTTACTTTAGAGTTTGCAATTTGATCACGTCACGTGTGTATGTATTGCCATTTTTACAATATAGAAATAAAAAACTTTGAAAAAAAAAACGCACGTTTCTGGAATAGAGATCCTCCTTATTTCTTAGCGTTTTTTTACAAGCTTTTATTTAAATTGCACTGTATGTATGTTTGTTAGGGTGGAATCTTGCAAGTTCATTTTTAAGCAGATATCTTCAACCGATTGAGCTGAAATTTTGTACACACGTTCAGTTTGGATGACAATGCTTGGTTAACTGTGTAACGTCATTCTAAATCCAACATGGCAGCACACCCAACGGACACACAGCGGACTAGTTTTTTTTTAATGCACACCTACAATATAGGTATCAAATAAAAGGGTTTTCTGACAAGAATAGAAAATAATTGATTTTTTTAAATAAGAACTTGTACCTAAAAGTTTTATAGTATAATGACAATGATACCTATCCACATTACAAGCAAAAGACATCAACGCGAGCGACAAAAATATGCTTTTTTTGTCATTTTTGTTGTCAAGGGTTTACCGATTGTGAATAAAAAAAATAAAAAATTGTTCGGACTCCTTAGCGCGAGTACGACTCACACTTGGTCGATTTTTATTATTTGTTGTTTTACTTGAGTATTAGTAATATAATCACACCAAGTTTCACGCTTGCATGTATTGCCGTTTTAACAATAGAGCTAAATCAAATATATTTCTAAAGACCTATAAAATAAACACGTTTTTTGTATGGAAACCCTCCTTACTTTTTCACTTTTCCAAATTTTTCGTATTATAGCGGCAATAGGAATATACATTATGTGGAAATTGCAACTGTCTACCTATCCATCATCATCATCACATCAGCCGAAAAACGTCTACTGCTGGACCTGCTGCTCTACCTATTACGGTTCATGAAATACAGCCCGCTGACTTACGGACGTAGGTCCACTGCTGGACCTGCTGCTCTACCTGTTACGGTTCATGAAATACAGCTCGCTGACTTACGGACGTAGGTCCACTGCTGGACCTGCTGCTCTACCTGTTACGGTTCATGAAATACAGCTCGCTGACTTACGGACGTAGGTCCACTGCTGGACCTGCTGCTCTACCTGTTACGGTTCATGAAATACAGCTCGCTGACTTACGGACGTAGGTCCACTGCTGGACCTGCTGCTCTACCTATTACGGTTCATGAAATACAGCTCGCTGACTTACGGACGTACGTCCACTGCTGGACCTGCTGCTCTACCTATTACGGTTCATGAAATACAGCTCGCTGACTTACGGACGTAGGTCCACTGCTGGACCTGCTGCTCCACTTATTACGGTTCATGAAATACAGCTCGCCGACTTCCAGACGGACAGACGGACAGACTTGGTCACCCGTTGGGAGTACGGAACCCGAAAAACTATGTGTTTGTAGCCCCGCAGTAGCTTTTCAGACCAACGAATACCCACTTACGAGTATGTTAAGAGTCTTTAAGGTCGATTCGCACGACATCCTGCACAACTTACATACCGCTGAAGCCAATTAAAGTTAATTTATATCAAAAAAATAATGCATTACTCAAGTAATGCCAACAATTATGTGAAAAGCGGGAAACGTAAAACCAGTCATTTTGTAACGCACGTTCGAAGCCAGTTTCACGCTATTTTCAAGCGACTTCCAAAAAGGAGGAGGTTCTCAATTCGTCTGTATGTTTTTTTTTTGTTTTTTTTTATGTTTGTTACCTCATAACTTTGGACTGGATGAACCGATCTTTATGATTCTTTTTTTATTTGAAAGCTAGAGCTTCCCGTGTGGTCCCATATAAATTTTATTAAAATCGGTGTAGAACTTCATTCAAAAATTAACAAAAACCAAAAATAGTAATGCAAAAATGTACTAAGTTGTTGCGATGGAAGTCGGTTTTTTAACGTGTTTAGCGTTTTCAATTATGTAGCTCACTGTTTGAAACTCTCACTCTATCATCGTGTGGCACAATTTACCGTGCTATCCAAGGGATAGACGGCAGTTGCCTGGCGTTGCACTTTGCATCACCGGCGGTCAAGTGTAGGGCATTTAGATTTACACCTACGGACGTGTGCAACGCGACCTTCAAACACATCAGGGATCAGATGTGCAGGTTTCCTCACGATGTATTCTTTCACCGTTAAAGCAATCGGTAAGTATATGTACGTAAGTTTCGAAAACTCATTTATATATTGGCCTCTGGGACCTCTGGTTAGGAGGACCGAGTCGTTACTGGTTGAGCCACCGACGCTTCTGTTTGAAACTAAAACTCTTTATGAGGCCTGTGAACCCACGGCGAAAAAAATTTGGGTGACATTGCCCGTTGTGGCAGTAAAGTTCTGGAGTTGAGACCGCGCACCGGAAAACGTAGCGTAGGCAGACTCGGTGGGCCGATGACCTGGTGAAGGTTGCGGGAAGCCGCTGGATGCGGGCAGCGCAGAACAGGTCGTCGTGGAATTCCTTGGGGGAGGCCTATGTCCAGCAGTGGACGTCCTTCGGCTGATATGATGGTGATGATATCCTACTTATACTCATCAATTCATGTATGATGTAAAGTTTATATTATCACTTATCAGTAATATTATATGAATAAAGAAGTCTTGAAAATAGTCCCTAAATTGGTCATGTGTAATATTATCATTGCGCACGTGCGCTTTGTTGTATCAAATTACACCTGTTTTCGAAATAGGCAACAACAAAATGCATTGTTTGGGGTTATGTAATGTACAGAGGCCAGCACATCAACACTTTGGACTTTGTACCGTTCTAATGCCGTTTGCGTATGGATGCTCAAAGAAAGCCTTTTAACACTTCCTTTTAGAGCTAAATTGCAAAATCAATGATTCCGCTCGTGGTTTATTGCTAGGCTGGCAAATGGAATGCAAAGGGCAGACTGTGGGTATCGAGATGGTTTAAGGACCTTCAGTGACCCTATACTAGTTCAACCAGTTTATTCAGGATATTATGCGGGGTGTAATAATGCAGGGACGGATTAAGGACGCAGGTTTCGTAGATTTGTGATTTGATTTCATGTTATGATGTTTATGATAACTCCAGAGGTCATGTAGCAATAAAGCTTTATTAATAAACGTCTCTCTTCAGCAATGTAAGAAACAGGATCCCAAAATACCTTTTTAATTATATTGTTTTTACAATCTCTCTCTCTTATCAATTGCACAATTAACCAAGCTATCCATGAGATAAACGGCGATTGCCTGGTGTTGCACTTAGCATCACCCGCGGTCCCGTGTAGGGCATTTAGATTCACACCTACGGACGTGTGCAACGCGACCTTCATACATAACCTAGAATCAGATTTGCAGGTTTCCTCACGATGTTTTCCTTCACCGTAAAAGTTTCTTCACGATGTTTTCCTTCACCGTAAAAGCAATCAGTTAATATATGTACGTACGTAAAACTTACGTTGTTACTAGCTGAATGTGACAATCGAAAGTTTATTTGGCCATCATAATAACTAATTTTTATTGCTCATATTCTTAGGCATTTATATAAACTATAATAGGCAGCGAACCACCTTTGGCCCAGCGGGCAAGGTGTACGTAATAATAAGATAGATCAGATCTAGGAGGGGAGCAAACCCTAGGCGGCGGTTGCCAAAATCAATCATAATATGTTGCACTTATGAAAGGATTGGTAACAACCATGTGTGTCAGTGATATAGATGTTGTAAGTTCAGCAAAACATTCAAACTTTGCTATTTAAAATATTGGGCTAGCTTTGCTCAACCTTGATTTGATGTCCATTGGTTGATAAGATCACTTAAGGGTTGAAAACTGTATATAAAGCTATGACAGGACTGACTGGTAACAATCATGAGTGTCAGTGATGTAGACAAGGCTAAGGACCTATATCGAAGGCAAAATGGCTTTAGACACAGGGCATCATTTTTTTTTTATTGTAATTAGTTTCCATTATTTTGTACTATTTCATTGCACTGAATTCACTCGCCGCATATTTTGATATCTTAGATACTTAGTAGAATCTAATAAATAACAAAAACATGTAAATCTGCAAAATTTTTACGCTCACTTCATTTGGCCTCTACTCCGAATGTGTTTGATATGAATAGTGTAAATGTCCAAATTGAGAAGAGTAGATAAATAAATAAGTAAGTAGTTTTTTGTTCTGGTCTGGTGCAAATGGTGATTTTTTGTTTGCGCTCACTTTTTTCTTCAAGCGGGGATATCACACACTCCACCAGGGCTAACGCAGGGAAAGTAATTTGGTCACACGAGAGTCTGTTTGGTGCTTTACCAAAATCCAAGGTTTTCTCTGTATTTTTGTATAAAACTTATAAAAACTAGTTACTGTTCTAGTTAGCTAATAAAATCTTCTTTCTATGTATATCAATTTAAGCAAGATTCCATTATTTTGTTTTGCATTTTTTGCAAATAAAACTTGATTTTTTTGGATTTTGCATGAAATCTGACACTAAAGAGTTTAGAAACCTTTATTTTGGAATATGGAATTACTCAAAAACAATATTGATGTATCAGTCCCACCACATTATTATGGTATAGAACATAGAACAGTATAAGTACACTTGTTACGTCATGTGGCACTCTTCCCGCTTGAGCGTTGTCTGCCATGTATGCCAAGTGGCATTATCCCCCTTGAAAGGAGATATTCTGGTCTGGTAAAAATACAAAAATTCTCAGGCTCACTTCGCTTGCACGAACGGTACCTAGTCAGCGTTTTGATAAGAACAAGTATTGTAATATAGTGCAAACTCCCACTCATCATGTTTTTTGAGTTTCTTGAAATTAGTCGCCAATGGTGTCGATTCGGTGTAACACGATTTACCTTATTTGACAGGACTAAACTAAATTTAAGCATTCTATCCTTGTCTTTTCGATACATAAAGTAAAAGACAGAATGTGCAGATTTAGTTTAATCCTATCAATTAAGTTAAGTCGTGTAACACCGAATCGACACCAATGTCAAGTTTTTGCCCCGGTTCGTAAAAAAGGTAGATCTGGGGATGGATAAAAAAGTCACTTCATATATAAGTAAGTCAACTTTTCATAAATACAAAGAAACATTGCAATGCAAGACCAAATTTAAATATTTGTAACTAATTTTAACTTTTCCTTCTGGTCTCAGTACCTAGTTTTGGGTTGTCCTGAGCATCTCACAGCTTCCATATAATGTGTAATGAATGAGTAAACTTTTAAAAGGTACTATAATTCCCACGTTAGGTACCCAACCAAATAATTTATAGGTAGGTACTAAAAACTCGCAGAAAGAAAATCCACAAAACGTACAAAACGACATCAAACAAAATCAATCAGAAAATCGAGACTTACCGTTTTCGGGATAATTGTAGAAATGTTGATAGTAAAACTTTATTAGAACTTTCTTATTGATTCACTCACACGCAAACCACATTAATGTTTTAAGTTCAATTTAGGCTTTAGTCACAAACAAAATCACAAAGAAACAGCGAAAGAAACCGTTGTCGTTCAGTTCACAACACAACAACAACACAACCAAACAAGACAAGACAGACACAGACAGTCAGTCACTCAGGCAAGTCAGTCAGTACTTTTTTTTTTTTTTTTTTGTTTCTTCGCCCTTTTAGGGCAGGCTAAGGCTCATTGGCCATACCGCCTAGTCTTCAGTATATGTTTTTCAGCAGTATTATTTTGTAGAATTCACGTCTTCAGTATATTTTTCAGATTATGTAGTATTTTTCTTCTTTTCAGTCATCAAGGTCACTATTTCTGCACGTTCACATCATATCATTGTCTATAAACTACCTAACCTACATACTCTAGCAAAATGATAGCACTTTTGCTAAAGCTTGCACGGACTTCTTGTGGGAACTCGAAACACAGTATACACACTTTTATTTCATTATCCTACACAAGAAACACGTAAATGATACTTCGCTGATAAATACACTATCAATATTACACATCGAAAACCACTAAATGTATTTTTTCGGATAATAAAAGAAAAATGACAAACTGAACGCTACAAATTCCCGCCAAAAAGTCCGTCAGTCAGTACGTACGTACACAGATAAGAATTTTTTTTGCCGTCTATTCTGTGATTCTGTGCGTACGTACGACCAAAGTAAATATACATAAACAACCTTTTTTTTGTTAGTTAGAATATATTAATATCTCTGAGTGCAAGCCCTTTTGAGAAAGTCTTCATTTTTCGTCTTTAATTCTTTTTAGATTTAAAATGCTAGTGCCAGTGCATTACAAATCTTCTCTGGAGTTCCTGACAGTATTTTCAGCAGTCTTATTCTCAGGTGGAACACCCGATCCCAGTAGATTGTCTATAAAACTGCATCCAGTGCAAGTCGGGTCTACACGTCTTTCTTCATTTTATTTTCTTGTTCTCCACATTGCTCACATGCACCAGGTGATTTTCTTCAAAACGCACCACTTTTTGAAACAAAACTCTAGCAGAAACTATGCAAAAACAATAAACAATAAAATGTAACTAAGAATGCGTTCACCCCAAATCCCGCCAAAAAACTCCAGTACGTCTACGTACGACCAGTGTTGCCAGATTAAATTTTTAAAGTACGGGAGGTGTATGGCATAGTAAAAATCCGTGAGATGTATGGCGAAAAATATGGAAACAATCGTGAGATTATTTAATCCCTAAAATTCATTAAACAAGGTCCCTTGTAACTTGTTTTTTATGTGCTTTTGTAATGTTCTTTCGTTGACTTCAAAATCAAAACAATTGGTATTTTTTAACACATAGATCTAAAAACTGCCGAAGTTACATTTGGAAACATTTTGTTGCCATTATCAAAGTGCATCTATACCCTGTGTAATCTTTTTGATGATATTTTGCAGCTACACTCTATTTGTGGATCCATAAACTCCATTTTTTGTATTGTTTCCAAATCGGGAGTTTGAGCGAGAATCCGGCACATTAAAATAAAATATGTGTCCGACGAGCGAAGCGAGGAGTATGCTAAAAGAAAATAATACAAAACGCTAAATACGTAAAAATACTGACTTCCATCGCAACAACATAATAAAATTTTGCGTTAATTTTTGGTTTTGTAAATTTTCGAATAAATTTCTACACCGATTTTGATAAAACTTATAATGGGTTGGCACCAGTTTTCAAATAAAAAAAGAATCATCAAATTCCGTTAACCCAGTCAAAAGTGCCCAGGTAACAAACAAAAAAATACAGTCGAATTGAGAACCTCCTCCTTTTTGGAAGTCGGTTGAAAATTGTCCGTTTCATAATTTTCTTGCAATCAACTAAAGGCTTTGTTATGGGAGTTTTTGGCGGGATTAGTGGTGAACACATTCGTAGTTTTATTTTGTTGTTTTGCATTGTTTTTTATTAGAATTTTGTTCAAGAAGTGGCGTATTTTGTATAAAATCATCTAGTGCAAGTGAGCAATGTAAAGAACAAGAAAATAAAATGAAGGAGGATGTGAAAAGCCAACTTGCACTGGGTGCAGTTTTATAGACGTCCTACTGCTACCGGGTGTTCCACCTTAAGAATGAGGTGGCTGTAAATGCTGTCAAGAACTCCAGAGTAGATTGGTAATGCACCGGCACTAGCATTTCGAATAAAACTATAACATGAAGATGAAAACTAAGACATTCTCAAAAGGGCTTGTACCCAGAGACCTTAATATAAATTGAAAAAAGGCTTTGGTATTCGTAGCTTCAGTGTTTTATAACATAGATCTATATAAAAAACAGTTTGTTTATTTAGTATTTAAGATTTTTTTCTTAAATTTTTAGGGTTCCAGATTGAAACGGAATTTCACCATGTTCATCCGTCTGTCCGTCTGTCCCTATGTCACAGTAAAATTTCTTTGCTACTTTAAGACCTACAATCATGAAATTCAGTACCTAGGTACACAGATATAAAATTATCTACAACCCGAGATGGAAAACAAAGACTTATTCAGTAGTGTATTATATTCTCTTTGGACTTATTTACAACAAAAATTGGTAGCCTGCCCTAAAGGCCCTAGCCCCCTACATTAAATTAGGTATTATTATGTGAAATTTAATTTTGAGCGTACGCCTTCGGCCCTAGAGTGGAGTATCATCGAATGAGTCTCATATCATAAGATGAATTCCCATATGATAAGCTTTATGTAAGTTATGACCGCTGGATGCGGTCAGCGCAGGACCGGTCTTCGTGGAAATCCTAGAAATGGGAAAAGGGGAGGCCTTTATCCAGCAGTGGACGTCTTTCGGCTGTTTGGATGATGATGATGAAGGTTTATATTAACACTTTTTAAATTAAAATGCATTTACAAAATATTGAATTCTGAAGTGTCACTTTTCGTATGTCACCCTCTAACTTTCATCTTTGCGACTTTAATTTCTAAAAAAAACCAGATAACTATTTAGATTGATTCTTAATCTGAGCTTATGGTGCTCGCCATATAAGTCTGCGCGCGGTGACAAACGGATTTATTTTATTATTCGCTATTTTGTTGTTAATGTTAGGAATTTGTGAAGTAGTTGTATGCTGTGGTTTTTATTTAAATTTTCGGTTATTAGAAGTAATTACTATGCCAAAAGGTAACACCACAAAACCGACAAGCACGCCAATACCTAAGTGCAGACTTATCTGGCGAGCACTTTAAACAGGAATTAGACGCTTTTCATCCCCATTGCGTTCGGAAATCTTGGTAAGCCCGCTTCCATCTTCAGCAATATCGTCACTTACCATCAGGCAAGATGATGTCAAAGGCTTACAAATTATCTAATAAAAAAGAGAAAAAAAAGTATAACTATTAAAATGAGCAATCGAAAATTCGCCCCCCCCCCCCCCCCATACAATTTAAAGTTTTGTTTTTGACTGCATCGCCACGTCCATAAGATCAATAGAAAAATGTTGTTTGTGAAATTATAATTTTAACGCAAAATTAAACTGCATCATCACTTACCATCAGGTGAGTTGCAGTCAAACGCACTGAAATTTTTAATAAAAAAAAGAGAGCTACGATACCACAAACAGACAGACAGACTCACACACACACACAGACATTGGCGTCAAACTTAGAACACCCCTCTTTTTGCGTCGGGGGTTAAAAAATGAAGTTATCCGCGAGCTGCGGTCCCAATGTAGCAAAGAGAATTACCTATAGTTAACGTAACGCTCGCAAAGGTGACCAAGGAGCATTTAATCCCTACGGTATAAAGGTGACCTATTATTATTATAGACGTTAGTGTTAATAGCTCTTCTTTGGTAATAATGTAGATGTTCTAGCGTTTAGTTACTGCTTGAACAAAGATGACATAATATTATTACTAGGCTTGAAGATTATTCCAATTTCTCTGGGCTTGACGTACATGTAACCTAGTCTTGATCTGTCTGTGTGAGCATAAATTAATGTTGTTTAACCGCGTTTAACAAATAGTAACAAAAAAAAATCGGCCACGAGCGTATCGGACAACGCAAAGTGTAGGGTTCCGGAGTCATAACTTGAAAACTACTTGTCTCAGGATATCCTAAATCATTTTTTTAGGTTCAATAGCATAAAAACACCAGAAACACGTTTTTAACGATTTCGATGAGCTTTATCTCGAGAACAGGACCAGTTGTTGTCTCGACTATAATGTATTTTTGAAAAGCAGTACTTCTTTTAAAAATCAAATCCAATGATACTCAACACGAGAGGGTTCACAAAAATATTTTTTCCTGTCGTTTTTAATTGTATTGGAGGCACCCTTACAACTTTTTATGACAAAAGGTTGAGTCCTTTTGTCATAAAAAGTTGTAAGGGTGCCTAAAAATTTCAGTGCGTTTGACTGCAACTCACCTGATGGTAAGTGATGATGCAGTCGAGGATGGTACACGCAAACTCAAATAATGCCTATTCACTCTTGCCTTGAAGATCCCCAAATTATAGGAATCGGGAAACACTGACGCAGGCAAGGAGTTCCACTCCTGCGCTGTACGCATAATAAATGAAGAAGCTTAACGATTCGTGCGAAAAGGTGGAACATCAACAACAAAGGGGTGCAACCCCTCCCTGCGTCTCGTTGACCGACGGTGGAATGAAGCCGGGGGAATGAGGTCGTGAAGTTCTTGCGCGCACTCTCCGAAATAAATTCGATAGAATACCGACAGACAGGCGACTTTGCGGCGATGCTCAAGGCTTTGGAGCTTGTCATTGACTAGCTCGTCGTCACCAATGAGTCTCCGTGCGCGTCGGTCGGTGGCGTCCAAGGAATCCAGCTGATAGCGGGCTGATCCATCCCATAAGTGTGAACAGTACTACATACATGAGCGGACCTGTGCTTGATATAAGGTAAGCAGCTGTCCAGGTGTGAAGTACCGTCTCACCTTGGAGAGAATGCCCAGCTTCATTGCAGCAACTTTTGCCTTGGACTCAATGTAA
Source organism: Coleophora flavipennella (assembly GCA_947284805.1). NCBI lineage: Eukaryota > Metazoa > Arthropoda > Insecta > Lepidoptera > Coleophoridae > Coleophora > Coleophora flavipennella. Next base: position 5,172,755 of record OX369266.1, read on the forward strand.
CGACCGAAGTTAGGATTGGGTGTTAAATCTACGCCAAGAAGTTCTAGGTGGTCAGATATCTGAATCGGTTTATTCCGGTGAGTTGGAAACAAGGTGAATGGACTCCTTTTGGTGGAAAAAAGACACGCCTGTGTTTTAGAGGCATTAAACCTTACGAGGTTGGAATCACCCCATTCAGACACTGCCTGAAGTGATAGGTTTATGCGCTCTATCATGGCCTCTCTCAGATCCAGCGTATCAGCACTGTTAGCTCGTGCACTGGACAGGTATCTTTCTACAACCGTGATATCGTCCGCATAACCAATTATACCTGGTCTCAGTAGATCGTTTATGTAAAGCAGAAATAGTGTTGCGGAAAGAACAGATCCCTGAGGTACCCCGGCATCAATCGCCAATAACGACCACTCGAATAGACCGTTCCCTCAGGAAATCAGCTACCCAGTTACACAGTCCCACATGAAGACCATAAGAAGGAAGCTTGCTAATAAGGCTAGCGTGCCAAACCCTATCAAATGCCTTCGAGATGTGATAAGAGATTCGACACAGCGAGAGATTCGCCATGCTTCTCGATGGCCTCGCCCCATATATGCGTAGCATACACTAGAAGACCTCCAGTAGATCGACCTCGCCGAAATCCGTATTGTCGATCGCTAAGGAGGTCATTGTCTTCTATAGGTATGCCAGAATGCTCTCAAACGGATGGACCGATTTTGATGCTGTTTTTAAGTGATATTAAGTTTTCTTGCGGTGGTTTGGGTCTTAGCTATAATTGATGAACATCTATTCAGCCGTTTGAGGATCATCATCCCTTATCTAGGTGATGAAAGGATCTGGGCAACTTATACAGGTCTGATAGATTCAAAATTTGGTGTCCTGTTACTGTAATAATATTGCAAAACCATTGTTACCTTGACCTGATACTGCAGCATCTCCTGGAATCTTCGGGATCCCAACTCCTCACCAACTTACAGCAGAGGCATCGTATAAATACAAAGGTTCATTTGAATAGTCTCAATAAATAGGTGTTAGATAGAAAATGGTAACCTTGACCTAATGCTGCAGCATCTCCTGTAATCTGCAGGATACCCAACTTCTTATCAACTTACAGCGGAGGTATCGTGTTTGGGTTCATTGAAATAGTCTGAATGAATAGATGTTACATAGAACATGGTAACCTTGACCTGATTCTGCAGCATCGCCTGGAATCGGCAGAATACCCAACTCGTCAACAACTTACGGTAGAAGTATCGTGTTTGGGCTCATTAGAATAGTCTCAATGAATAGGTGTTAGATATAATATGGTAACCTTGGTCTGATGCTGCAGCATCTCCTGGAATCTGCTGAAGCAGTGGTAAAAAAAATAGTGAAAAACTTCCACAGGTCCAATTGATTTGAAATTTAGAGTTATAACACATTTAATAGCAGCTTCAAACAAGGGAGGTAAGAAACTTCCACAGGTTTGATCGCAAAATAGGTTAGATGTCGTGTCGGAATGTCGTGTTTCGTCCCGGAAATTATTTAAATGAATGTAGGGATGGAGTTACGAATGTATGTTTTATGTATGTAAAGTTTAAAAATGACGAAATAAAAATTATAAAAAAAAACCCCGACTAAAAACTCTAAAAAGTAAAAAATGATATGTATTGGCCCTTTGAGTTTAATATTAATAGTAATATTTTGGTCCAAGAGTCGTAGCGTGGGGACCGCATAGGAATCCTTAGGGTGTAGTAACATTAAGTTGAATATGGCACCGTATTAAGGACATAACAAAAAGGCAAAAAATATATATTTTTTAAATGATGCCGTTTTGGGTATCAAATCAAAGGGCTTAAACACCCTATAATTGGAAATATTTTCAAATATCACGCCTCAGATGTACGCCAAACATATTATATCTCCACTAAAAATGAAAAGCGGCTCTGCAGTTAACGACTTTATAACGAAATTAGTAATTTCTTGTTTCGTACTTGAGCTTGATTTTTCAGTTAAGTACAACTTTTAAACTTACTTTTTATTTAATTTATTTTCGGGTTGTAGGTAAATTGAATTTTTTTGATTTTTTTTTAAATTTGCACTTTTAAACTTACTTTTTATTTTATTTATTGTCGGGTTGTAGGTAATTTCAAATTACCTATAAATAAAATAAAAATAAATAATAAATGAAAAAAAAAAAAAAAAAAAAAGTAAGTATAAAAGTTGTACTTAACTGAAAAATCAAGTTCAAGTACGAAACAAGAAAATATTCTGATCTAAATTGTTATGTACAAACTATTCAATAGGTACTTAAACAACTTACATGTTATATCATCATCATCATATCAGCTCGGATACGTCCCCATCGAGGGGCTCGAGCCTACCCTGAATTAGGGCGATCGGGCCTTGGTCGACCACGCGGGCCCAGTGCGGGTTGGTCGACTTCACACATAACCTGCGAGTTTCTTCGCAGGCGTGTGCAGGTTTCCTCACGATGTTTTCCTTCACCGTAAGAGCGTCGGATAAACGTAGGTACATATGAAATAGAAATTCGAAATCACATTGGTACGTGGCAGGTTCGAACCACGATCTCCCGGACAGGAGGCGGCGGCCCTAGCCATTACGCCACCGACGCCCGTAAAACGTACTTATAAAATCGAAATTGAAAACAAATTCGAAAACAAAACACACGTTATTTGTACATTTTAATGTATTTGATTACATACTTATTCATAGTGATGTTTAGAAGATAGCCGGCCACCTACCTTCATGTCACCTTAGCAAGATTCAAGATTCAAGATGTTTATTCAAAATAAGTGCAAATTACACTCTTTTAGATAGTCATAAAATAGTGATTACATAATTTCATTTGTAAAAGATCAAGAGATAAACAATCATTATGTCAAAATCTAATCTTTGATTTACAAAAAAAAAACAAATTATGTCATTAGAACATGAAAACAATATGACACAAGAAGTTTATGGTTTTATTCAACACTAGCTGATTCCCGCGGCTTCACCCGCGTGGACCACATTTCTATGACTTTTCGAGGGTGCGCAAGCGGCTCGCGAGCGTGGTATAAAGTAGCCTATGTCTTAACCCAGGTCCTAATCTGTCTACCTACCAAATTTCAGCCAAATCCGTTCAGTAGTTTTTGCGGGAAAGCGTAACAGACACGACAGAGTTACTTTCACATTTATAATATTACTAGCTGTTTCCCGCGGTTCACCCGCGTGGACAACGTTTCTATGACTTTTCGAGGGTGCGCAGTGCGCGAGCCGCAAGCGGCTCGCGAGCGTGGTAAAAAGTAGCCTATGTCTGAATCCAGGTCCTAATCTGTCTACCTACCAAATTTCAGCCAAATCCGTTCAGTAGTTTTTGCGGGAAAGCGTAACAGACAGACAGAGTTACTTTCGCCTTTATAATATTAGTAGGGATTGGTAAGCCCTTGGCATCATCTCATCTCATCTCTAGATCTCATCATTAAAATCATTGAATGTCATGAATGCCTTTGACAAGTATAGGCCAGTTCACACGGACAGCACCCGATAGAGTATAACGCGAGAGTCAGCCGTCGCTCCTCTCAACCATATTAGAGGGAAAGCAATACATTTGAATCTTATAGTAAGCCATCATAAGCTTCAGGGAAAAGTGGCGTATTATGACCACGGCTATCCTCTGAACAGCACTATGAATATAGGGTCACTTTTAATTAGTTCTTGATAGCAAAGGATATGAACGTACTCGTGATTACAAACAACTTTCCCAAAAAAACTATATGTCTAATATGAAAATAAAATTTTGGTCCTGGATACATTTTTGCCGATTTGATAACGTATTATGTAGGTATAAAAAGGAAATTTTTTTTTTCTGACGACATATAATTTCTTTGGGAAAGTTGTTTGTAATCACGGGTACATGTATATCTTCTGTTATCAAGAACTAATTAAAAGTCACCCTGTTTAAATAAAATACATTAAAATATTGAATGTGCAAGTTGTTTATTTTATAGATGAAAAATTTTGAATAGTTTGTACTTAACAATTTTAGATAAGAAAATTTTCTTGATTCATACTTTTTAGAGCGTGATTTTTCAGTAGATGGGTTTTAGTTTTTGAACTAATTACTTCTTTTAGATTTCAACAAAGTCGTGGCACAATAGATGTTCAGTTTGATGAGTAGATGCCCTATGAATATTAGTGCCCACTTTTTTCTTTCTCGACCCCGTAGTAGGTAACTATTTAGTAATCTGTGGTAGTAGTACTATTATATATACTTTGGTTGTACGTTACGTACTACGTTTTTCGTAGGGTAGAGAAAATAAGTATTGTTATTGCGAAATAAACTTTATTTTAAATTTTCGTGAAAATGTGTTCTATATCATAAACAAGTACCGAAAAACCGAATATCACAATTCCGTCTGTGCGTCCGTCCGACACGCTTGGCTCTGGAGGCTATATCTTTAGTCTGATTAGGACCAAATTGAGTTTTAACTATTTCATCGAGAGATTAACAAAAGCTTCTTCGTACCGTCATACCGAAGGCAACAACTATTGTTTTTTTTTTCAAAAACGTCTCTAACGATTTTAATAAAACTGGCATGGGAAAAATAGAGTTTGTATTGTTCTCCCTCAAATGAAATTGAAACTTGCGATTTACTCACAAATTGTTGAAGCTATTGCATTGTCCTGTATTACGAATAAGTATATTGTATTTGGTCATGCAATATGTATCATCAAATTTTTTACAATGTTTTTAATTAGATTTGTATGAAATAAAAATGTTGAGAAAGTTCAGTACAGCCTGACGTACAGTTTATTACAAGCTGTGTAAGGAACTCTATGAGTAACTACTTACTTAGGTATCTACCTATTGGTATAATTGGGTATGCTAAAAAAAAAAATATGTATTTTTTTTAATTTTTTTTCTGATGGTTTAGACCATTTTGAAAAACTAATTTGAATATTTCATTTTTTAAGCCTCTAGATATTTTTAAATATTTTTTTAAATTTTGAAACCTTGATGACGTCATCGGTTCACATTACTATGAAACGAACAGCCCTATTTCCCTAGTCAATCATTCCCAAAGGTTTTTTGGCGGGATTTGTGGTAGACGCATTCGTAGTTTTATTTTGTTGTTTTTTCATTGCACCGGCACTAGCATTACAAATCCAACAGCTAAGGAAGCCTAAATACGTCAGACCTGGCTGTATGGTCTTAGTAACCTTTGCCTTTTCCGAAACGAAACTATCACAAAGCCAACAACGAAACGTCAAAGTCAAAATTTACTTGTCATCAAACATCATAATCTATGTATGGACAAGGCCTTCAGAGTTTAAATGTTTTTTAGAACCACAATAAAAATTGGACCTCTAATGAATATCTTACCCATTTAAGTATATAATTTGAATGACGTTCTAATAATATTTGATTGTTTCAAACGTAGTTTTTGGTGGATGATAAATAAATAGTGCCTTTTTCAGTGCTCGACGAAAGCTCGTCCTCAAATGCAAGGTCCGTAATTGATATGACAAGTAAGAGTGCACGTTCCGTTCAGTGGTGAAATAAGGTTTTATTGTAAACTCGTGACGTCATAGGGGTCAAATGAAGGTTATTGTCCTTTTCCGATTTTTTTACGCAATCTTTTACTTTTTCGAGTGGAAAATGAAAAAATATGGCTTTAAATAAAAATATCTCGAAATGGTTTTTTTATTTTCATGGCTTATAAAAAATTTAGCATACCCAATTGCTCCCGTACTTACTTGGTAGCAAATGGAACAGCTACCTTCTCTACAATCACCCTCGGGTGTCACCGCCGAAAAAATTCAATACCGACACCAAACAATCATGTTACCAAGCAACGATCACAATTCCAAGCCGGGCTTTGTGCGTGAAATTCGATAAATCACACCAAAAGGTGGGTTCACATGAAAGTACCCCGTGTGTTATTGTCTGGATATCGACTTGTTGGTGTATACGAGGATAATCAAGAGCAGTGAGTACAATGTTGTTGTTTCTTTCTAATTTGACCTGTACATCGGGAGGCGTGATGGTCGATGATGGCTGATATAGGCTCCAATGTTATGGGGTATATTTGTGCTACGCAGCCACGGTGGATTGTAGGTATAAGTAGAACTTTGCTAGTTCAGTTAGGTGTTATTTAATTAATCTGAATGTGTATGGCGATTTAATCCTACAGACATTTCTTATTTTAAGCTTTCAATCAGAATTTAGATCCCTTAGCAACAAAACTGCAGGTGTTAGTTTGTAGAGATCCCCAGAGTACCAAAGATAATGTCATCGCTATTACATATGTATAAGAGACGGGACTTTAACGACCAAGTTTTACTAACATAATGTCAAAGTTTGGGCCCTAAAGCGAGATGTAAACAGAGAAAAGATTAAACTTTTGGAGAAGTGTGTACAGTTATATGTATTTTGATGATAATAATATCCTGCACAATCTTCAATCTGGTTTTCGTAAAGGTCGAGGTACTGTGACAGCACTATTAGATGTTACGGATAATATCCTAGTTGAGCTGGATAAGGGTTTCAGCACAATTTTAACGCTATTGGATTATTCATGCACTTTTAAATGTCTTAATATGTCTCTTTTAATTTCTAAGCTATCTTACTATGGTCTGGATCGAAATGCATTAATGGTTCATCATCTATCTCAGTTCTAGATTTCAAAGAAGTACATATTGAAGCGCAAAGTATCGCTTCAAAGCCGATGTTCTTTCTTGCTGTTTCATATTAAATTCTTTTTGGTTTCCGCTGTTGGTCGTGGTATTGATTTTTTTTTATTACCGAAGAGGATTGACAAGTTGGAGAAAAGAGGGACGACGGTCGAATTTGTGTTGGAATTTTGGGTGTGAATATTAAAATTTTTAGTTAATGGATATATCATTATTTATAGTTATTTTGAGTGTTTCTGAGGGCCTTTACACTACGGCCGCATTTTTGGAATCCCGAAGATATTCCGCTTCGGAAGAACCTGAGACGTAAAACAATACCAGCGCAAGATACATGAATATACTACAACATTTTGCCAGCTCTCCTTTTTGCTGCGCCGCATGGTGCAGTACTCGCTTGAAGAGTGGTTCGATCCCGGGAAGGAGCTGTGCGTTCTGCCGGCCATCTTTTATTGCTGTGCGGCACGTCCGACTTCTAGCTCCAAGGGAAGTGTTTTCTTTTTCATTATCTTAACCATACGCTACCTTCGAGGCCGTGCGATGTAAAGTATTGTGGCTGTCCTGCGGGTTTCTGTTGTTCTACATCAAGTGTTACTTTCAAGCTTCAAATTCCTTCACCTCTTTCTATTTTAACGGACTATAAATTTTAAGTTACTTAAGAGTATTGTGTTCCCTTCTGGTGATACTTACAACCTTGGGGTAATTTTCACCCCAAGTAAAAACTATTATTTTTTATATCTCATTTTTAGATTTAATCGTTTTAATATCCAGGGAAGGGGACGATCGTTGCCTAACCGGCCTACAGTTAAAATTAAATTTTGTAAATTTTGGTATACCGATGCTTTGAGCTAATTTGTATAAAATATTCCTACATCGTCATCCCGTAATCCTTTTAGTATATTTTACCCTTTTTTACTTCATATTGTTTACTATATTAAAGGTTTTCTGATTCACTCTAAAATTATTTTCCTTTCAAAATCCGTCTAGGCCTTGATTCAAATTCCAAGTATCATATGTGGCAAACTCCATAGGGGTTTTTAACCCCAATTTATTTTATTTTTGTCACATAATTATGGAGCACGTTCGTGGGTGGATCCGTTTTCCGGATATTATGGTTCAAGTTTTAATACCTCAAAACCCTTACTTAATTTAATCGTGCAGTTTTCTTGGAAACGTGTGGTTTTTTGTTTGTATGCACGGGTTTTTTTTGCTTCTCTTCACACGGGTCGTTTCTTTCCCCGGCTTAATGGCATTATTCCTCTTTCGGTTAATAGCTTTCGTGCTGATGAGTTGTTTTTGCCTTACGATTCCAAGAGAATGTGAAGGAATTTGAAGCTTGAAAGTAACACTTGATGTAGAACAACAGAAACCCGCAGGGCAGCCACAATACTTTACATCGCACGGCCTCGAAGATAGCGTATGGTTAAGATAATGAAAAAGAAAACACTTCCCTTGGAGCTAGAAGTCAGACGTGCCGCACAGCAATAAAAGATGGCCGGCAGAACGCACAGCTCCTTCCCGGGATCGAACCACTCTTCAAGCGAGTACTGCACCATGCGGCGCAGCAAAAAGGAGAGCTGGCAAAACGTTGTAGTATATTGTATCTTGCGCTGGTATTGTATTACGTCTCAGGTTCTTCCGAAGCGGAATATCTTCGGGATTCCAAAAATGCGGCCGTAGTGTAAAGGCCCTCAGAAACACTCAAAATAACTATAAATAATGATATACCCAATAAATAAAAATTTTAATATTCACACCCAAAATTTCAACAAAAATTCGACCGTCGTCCCTCTTTTCTCCAACTTGTCAATCCTCTTCGTTAATCAAAAAAAATCAATACCACGACAAACAGCGGAAACCAAAAAGAATTTAATATGAAACAGCAAGAAAGAAGATCGGCTTTGAAGCGATACTTTGCGCTTCAAAATACCCACAAACTCACAAAAAAAATTAGGCGACAAGTCCGATAGATTTTTTTAAGTACAACCCTAAAGTCATTGGACGGCGCTGAAGATGAAAAATAAAAACTCTCTAAGTAACTAGTTAACTACAAACGTTTACTTGAAGCTGGTAGAAATTGACATTTATACACGAAGCTACACATACAAACAGCAAAAACTCCATCTAAAAGTGAACAAACTTAATAACCCCAACAACACACTAGTGTTAAGGGATCGCTGTGCTTAGAGCCTAAATCTAGCCACAAAAGGAAAACAGAAGAAACCCAACAACTAGTCAAACATTAAAGAGTTGTCAAAAACTGAAAAAAAACTTGCAAAACGTTGTCAGTTACCTCAGAGAAAATTTGGTCAAAAGCGGTAAAGGCGGATGCGTGAAAATTCGACTCACGGATAAAATTAACACCGGAAGTCTGAAACGAGATACGCAAGAGTCCAAAGGAACAACTCTACCGAAAAATAGGCCATTTGAGTTAAGACAAGGGCAAGATTAATGAAAGAAATGTTAAAAATGGGAAATTGTTATAAGACCTTAAGAAATCTAAACAATACTGCGGAATACCGAAACGTTGTCACATAAAAGTGAACAGGGTACACCAAAAATTTAAGGAGTACCTCGCAAAGCAACGCGTAAAAATATTCTAAACAGTAACCCTTAAAGATGTTTCCCTTAAACCAACGTTAAATAATCGTAAAATAAAATTAAGTCTGTCCCGACTTTCGATTAAAAGAAATCTAGAGTCTGGCAATTGACTACTTAAATTAAAAATTGTCTTGGAATCGTAAGGGAATACACAGGCAAAAATAACTCATCAGCACGAAAGCTATTAACCGAAAGAGAAATAATGCCATTAAGCCGGGGAAAAAAACGACCCGTGTGAAGAGAAGCAAAAAAAACCCGTGCATACAAACAAAAAACACACGTTTCCAAGAAAACTGCACGATTAAATTAAGTAAGGGTTTTGAGGTATTCAAACTTGAACCATAATATCCGGAAAACGGAACCACACACGAACGTTCGTGCGCCATAAATATGTGACAAAAATAAAATAAATTGGGGTTAAAAATCCTTATGGAGTTTGCCACATATGATACGTGGAATTTGAATCAAGGCCTAGACGGATTTTTAAAGGAAAATAATTTTAGAGTGAATCAGAAAACCTTTAATATAGTAAACAATATGAAGTAAAAAAGGGTAAAATATACTAAAAGGATTACGGGATGACGATGTAGGAATATTTCATACAAATTAGCTCAAAGCATTGGTATACCAAAATTTACAAAATTTGATTTTAATTGTAGGCAACGATCGTCCCTTTCCCTGGGTATTAAAACGATAAAATCTAAAAATGAGATATAAAAAATAATAATTTTTACTTGGGGTGAAAATTACCCCAAGGTTGTAAGTATCACCAGAAGGGAACACAATACTCTTAAGTAACTTAAAATTTATAGTCCGTTAAAATAGAAAGAGGTGAAGGAATTTGAAGCTTGAAAGTAACACTTGATGTAGAACAACAGAAACCCGCAGGACAGCCACAATACTTTACATCGCACGGCCTCGAAGGTAGCGTATGGTTAAGATAATGTAAAAGAAAACACTTCCCTTGGAGCTAGAAGTCGGACGTGCCGCACAGCAATAAAAGATGGCCGGCAGAACGCACAGCTCCTTCCCGGGATCCAACAACTCTTCAAGCGAGTACTGCACCATGCGGCGCAGCAAAAAGGAGAGCTGGCAAAACGTTGTAGTATATTGTATCTTGCGCTGGTATTGTATTACGTCTCAGGTTCTTCCGAAGCGGAATATCTTCGGGATTCCAAAAATGCGGCCGGAGTGTAAAGGCCCTCAGAAAAACTCAAAATAACTATAAATAATATATCCGATAACTAAAATTTTTAATATTCACACCCAAAATTCCAACAAAAATTCGACCGTCATCCCTCTTATCTCCAACTTGTCAATCCTCTTCGTTAATCAAAAAAAATCAATACCACGACCAACAGCGGACACCAAAAAGAATTTAATATGAAACAGCAAGAAAGAAGATCGGCTTTGAAGCGATGCTTTGCGCTTCAATTTATATGACACGAGGCGTGCCACAAGGTTCAATTTTGGGCCCTTCTTTTTATTTTCTATAGTACCGATCTTGTTAGGTCAATCAAGAACTACCACTACCACTGTTATGCTGACTATGTATAATTGTATGCGTCTGTGGGTCGAAATAACGTATGTGAAGCTGTCACTAAAGTGAACGATGATTCGAGCAGATATTTGATTGATCGTGTAGGAATGCACTGCTGCTTAATCCCACGAAATCGCAATTCATATTACTTGGATCTAAAAAGCAAGTTGACAAAATTTTGAACTGTAATCCGACTATTAATATCCTAGGTGAAAGTGTTCAACGTGTGGAACAGGCCTAAAATTTAAGCATAATTTTTGACGGTCCACTGAGTTTCGAAAATTATATTGCAAACCTGATCAATAGCTGTTTTTATCGTCTTAAAGTCCTTTACAAAATACGTTATTTGCTGACGGAAAATGCACACATTACTCTTTGTGAGTCTTAAGTTTTATCGAGACTTAGTTATGGAGACATTTTGTAAGGACCATGGCTTCTATCTAGAACCCAGCGATTAATTCAGAGGGTCCAGAGTGCCTGTTGTAGATTTTATTTCAATATACCTCCTCGGATTCTTATTTCACCCTACATTAATAATGCGTCTATGTTAAATATGAAATCACGTAGGCAGCTACATTTGGCCTCAATCATGTCATGTCATGTTTGATGTCTTTAAATTCAAAAGTCCGGAAGACAAGTTCACAAAATTATCTTTTTCTTCCTTTCACAATAAATATGACACCAGATCCACGCTCTGCTCCCAGATAATTATTAAACATAAAACTGTTGCATTTGAGGGTAGTTTCCGTTACTCAGCAACAACTGGAATAATATTCCTCCGCCTTTTCGTGATTTACCTTCAAAGTTCACATTTAAAAGATATATGAAAGAGTGGCTTTTGGAAAAACATGTAAACTTGTTGCGTAACGGAATCTATTTTCTTTCCTTCTTTCTTTATTCTTTTTTTAGATTATTATTCTATGCATCTCTTTATCTTCTTAGTTATTTATTCCTTTGTTGTTTATTATTATTTCAATATATAAAATTTAAGCTACTTTGCTCACTTGACATAGGCAAAGTGGCAGGAGCTCCTCCAGCGGAAGCACAGTTGCCTGGAGTTCAGTGCGACGGGGAGAGAAAGCGTCGAACTATCCGGGCATTATCGAGGAGGACTGTTTTCTGCATTGATGCAATTATTGGTCTGTCTCGGAGATCTAGCCGCCTTAGGTGACGTTCAAGGTCGGCTGAAATGAGCCCGTTCACGAATCGGACTACGGGCATGGTTTCGGTGGATTCCACTCGCCACATATCAGTAACCTCGTGCGTCAGGTCCAGGTACTTGGTCCTTTTATCGGCATCAGCCTGCACGAGGTTTTCATCGTATGGGATAGTGATATCAACCAAAAACACCCTTGACTTCGCACGAACCATCAGCACGATATCAGGCTTATTCGAAGGAATAGTCCCGTCCGTGATGATGGGTCGGTCCCAGTAAAGCTTGGCGCGGTCGTTTTACAGAACCGGCTCCGGTGTGTACTTGTAGTATGGCAAACGCCGAGATATGAGGCCATACTTTAGAGCGATCTCTTGGTGTAGGATCCTGGCTGCTTGGCTGTGCCTGTGCAAATACTCAGTTTTGGCAATCATAGAACAACCGAAGGCATTCTGTCATGTCTCTCAAGCATACCGACACATGATGCGTTTTGTCTTGGCTCTCAAATATACCGACACATGAGGCATTGTGTCTTGGCTCTCAATCATACCGATACATGATGCATTTTGTCTTAGCTCTCTTAAGGATACCGACACATGATGCATTTTGTCTTAGCTCTCAAGAACACCGACACATGAGGCATTCTGACTTAGCTCCCGAGAATACCGACACATGAGGCATTCTGTCTTAGCTCCCAAGGATACTGATCCGATACACCGGTATTTTATCATAGCTCTTAAGATACCGACGCAAAGCCTTCAAGGGTACCGACACACGAAGTATTCTGTCTAAGCCTTTACTGTCCACTTTATCACTTTTAAAAATAAGTAAGTAGCACAAATCTCATGTAGGTACTCGTTGCACCTAGGGCAGGGAGGCGGGCGAGGGAGCAGTCTCTCCTTATTGAGTATTTCATAATTAGTAGTGATATCATAAGGGATCCAGAGGCTGCCAAAGTGTTCACTGGCGGTGAACATATTGATGGACAGTTTTATTTTTTTTATTAAAAATTTGAGTGCGTTTGGCTGCACCTCACCTGATGGTAAGTGCCGATGCAGCCGAGGATGTGACACGCAAGTTAAAATAGTGCCTATTCACTCTAAATAAATAAATATAGATCCCTGGTTTCATAATAACAAACTTCAAAACGATTAGACAGTTGTTCGATAGGAGACAAGAGTAGGTACTTATAAATATTCAAATAGCTATGTTAGACAAAGATGGAAAAGAGAAAAAATACACCTACGTAAACAAAAAGTTGTTTTATGTTTGAACTTTGACCGCGTAAATGTGAATATTGTTTCTTAACATTATATTTTTTGTTATTTATGGTTGGATGGAAATTTAAACTCTAGTACATAGATTAAGTGTCCTTGCATTCATCATCATAGTATCAGCCGGAAGACGTCCACTGCTGAACAAAGGCTTTTCCCAAATATTTCCACGACGACCGGTCCTACGCTGCCCGCGTCCAGCGGCTTCTCGCGACCAATACCAGGTCGTCGGTCCACCGCGTGTTGCATTGCAAGATGATATTACATAAATAAGTTATTTTAAAAAAAAACTTAAAACCTTTAAGGTACAAGATTTTATATAATAAGAGTTTTTAAGTATACAGTGATTCCAAATTAAAAAAAACGGTCCGAGATGTTCTGTATTTCTTATGAATTGACTGAAAACAATAGACGATCTTGGGACCTTGACCACAGTATAATAAAGAGTACTACGTACCTTGACTCCACCTTAGTATTTCATCTTCACATCAACTTCAAAATACCAAAATGATCCAGTGCCACCGAGAATACAGCTTCGTACCAAACTGCTCAATCAGACCTCCGAAGTCACTCTAAAGTCGATCGCAAGATTTGAAGCGGACATTACAAAGTGTAGCGAAAAATAATTTAAATTGACTTAAAATACCCTGTTACCGTTTTCGCTACATAACAAGTGGAATTTTTAGGGCCTAAAAGAGGATATATGAAAAGAAATTATTCGTGGGGTAAAACAGAAATATATTTGAAAATGAGAAAAAGTAAAACGGACTATAAAAATGTGAGGTTCTTCATGGTAGTATAATAGTTATTAGATTTGACATGCAACGTAACAATTTTATCTTAAGTTAAATGTTGTGTTAAGTACACAAGAAACAAATTTAAAACTAACTAAATATGGATTTTGTTGAACGTGCTTTTGTCTAGCAGTGGAAGTCTATCGGCTGATAAACAAAATCCACACAATAGCTTGTAATATTGTAATCTACGAGACTAAGAATATGTTATCAGTCAGGTATAGATCAATTATTCAACAGAACAATCAAATCAAAAAGATAAGCGTAATAAAAGATACCTTCTATAAATTGTCATCCGTTGGAGCTTAACATGTGATGTCGCGTGATTCCACCCTCATTTGGATGCCAATGCATTGTTCGCATGGCCATACGTGCAGATAACATCTCGGGACGCTAGACAGGTCATGGAAAAAGCTATGAAAAACATTTGGTAAAATACTTAAATGGATTAGTTACATTGTAATGAGGTAATTTTTGGGGTTCCTGAGTCAACAAGGAACTCTTATAATTTCTTCATGTCTGTCTATCTGCCCGCGGCTTAGCTTAGAGACTATTAGTACTAGAAAGCTGTAATTTGGCATGGGTAGATATACATGTCGAAGGGTGTGGTTAGGTTATGGATGGCCTCGTGGTTCACGTCCTTAACTATTTCGGTTGTAGGAGTCGAAATAACAATGCAGCTATATCACAGAGGTCCTCCTTCAATATTCTTGATCATTTGGTAATCGAAATTGTACAGGATGCCTTGGATAACAATGGATGCAAACGCGGTGATCACAGCGATGGCGGGACACGTCCGTTTTTGCTCACAGATCACCACTACTTGTGTTCTGCTCGACGCTCCGTCGAAAAGTGTCTGCTCCGAGACTGACGTCCAGCTAATATGGCTTCTCCACAGATCTAATAAATTCTCAACTCAGTGTGGCAGCACAAACAGCCTTCCGTTAATACGTCATCTTTGCTACCACAAACGATCGTCTCAAGAGTACAAGCGATCGTCACGCCACCACCGGTTTCACCCAGGTACTAATACCTGACGTTTGATCCAAACAAAGTGTAACTATGTAAACTTATCTCGAGCTGGTATTGGTCGCGTTTTCAATGACGCTCCGACATACATATTAATCACACCAGCAGTGTTATAATAACATCTTTAAAAAATATATAGTACCTCCCCTTTGTGTAAAGAAGGGGTGTTTTTTTTCCTTGGTCTTTCAAAACTACCGAAGGTTTAATAAAACCATTTTTAAGGTTTCGAAGTCAACAAGGAACCCTTACAGTTTCGCCATGTCTGTCTGTCTATCCGTGTGTCCGCGTCTTAGCTCAGAGACTATTATTAGTAGGGCAAAACTTGGTTAATCGGTGATAGTTTGGTTGTTAACTTATAAAATTTTATACGTTGATCAGATTTTTAAAAAAAAATGCTATTTTAGGGTGATTAACAGAAGCTTTGATTACTAATATCTAAAAATATGGCAAATACTATACCGATTGAATAATATACATTTGTTTATTCAGTTCCTAAAATCAGTTAATTTGGTGATACTTGCGTAATAGTGTGATATAGATTTGTTTATGGATTTTAGATATTGAAATTTATACACATATAATCACAAATGCAACAAAAATATTTTCATCTCTTACCTTTTTGAGATCTCCCTGGGTTTTACACATTTTCTAAGTAGTTTAATTAATACTAATTTGTTTAGTTGCCTCTTGCACAGACTCTTAATAATATGAGGTTAACAGTAAAGACTGACATTGACATCGGCTTTTTTAATTTCTCAAAAAGTGTTTGGAGTTTGTTTTGAGTGTACTCTGCAGTACATTATAGAGTTTAAGAACAGCACCATCGATTAATATTAATGATCTTTAAGCAGTAACTTGGTAATAGAGCATATACAAACTATCACCGAATTGCTGCATATCACGGATTAGCCAAGTTATGCCCTACTAGAAAGCTGAAGTTGACATTCGATGAAGTGTTATAATAAAATCTCGATTTTTTTGTTTATGAGGGTACTTACCCTACACATATAGAGGGGGTGATTTTTTTTTCGTTGATGTACCCCATAATGTGTGGTATTGTTGAATTGGTCTTTTAAAACTACTGAGGGTTTGTAAAAACCATTTTTAGATTCAGGGGTTGGTTTGTGAAATATTAAGGTTTAAACTGATAATTTTTGTTAAAGTCAAGTGCCGTCGTCGTCGTCAACCTTTCCCCCGTCAGCTAAACCGCTATTAGGACCACCGGAAAAATATTGTAAATATAGTAGGAAAAATAATCAATTTAAAAGTTTTACGAACAAAAACTCAGTAGACTTTTACTTGTATAAATCTGTATTCATTTACAATATCCAAGCACAAATATTGAAACTTCCGTCGACTGATCTCATCGTAGACTGAATAACAACCGCTCAGTCCGTGAGCAGCAAACCTTGAGAGAGGTAGGGCTGGGGAAGATCCCACTCCTACCCCGAGCTGAGCTGATCACCAGCGCGTGACGGCCGACAATAGTGAGCAGTGTTGCCAATATAAAATTTGATTTTTCAACTTAAACAATAAATCACGACAAAAGGAACACTATCACGGCTAAGTAGGCTTTCTTCGTTTAGGAGTAATAGTCGACCAACTTAAAGTGTGCCGGTGCATTTGTCAAAAGTTCATAGATTTTCTATACAAAATGTTCTATCACCAACTGCAAATATAATTTTGTTTTTTAAATAAACATTTTTTTAAAGACTACGGAACCCTACGATTCCGTCTCGCACTTGGCCGGTTTTTTTTATAACGAAGGAAACAGAACTAACCTAGTTATTGGGGCTAAAGATATCCGTAAAGAAAACTCGAACAAGCGTGGATAATAGCTGCCATTTATAAAACTGTATTGTACCTAATCATGAGTGCCTTCTTGCGATTACCAGCAGACAAGAAACAAATGATATTGTGGAAATAAACGGTTGTTGTTGTTTTAGGGGTTTTTGTCATAAACTCTACGAAATTGCCAGGTCAGCCGAAGGACATAGGCCTCCCCCAAGAATTTCGACGACGACCGATTTTGCGCTACCCGCATCCAGCGGCTTCTCGCGACCTTCACCAGGTCATCGGTCCACCGCGTTGGAGGCCTGCCTACGCTACGTTTTCCGGTGCGGTGTACTCACTTCAGATCATTGAAAATGAACGTTGGTTTTTCGAGGTCCTACTTTATCATCATCATCATCATAATATCAGACGAAAAACGTCCACTGCTAAACAAAGGCTGAACCAAGTATTTCCACAACGACCGGTCCGCGCTTTCCACCAGGTCGTCAGTCCACCGATTCGGAGCCGTTCCTACGCTACGTCTTCCAGTGCGCGATCGTCACTCGTGAACTTTACTGCCTCTAAAGCTACCTGTTGTACGAGCTATGTGCCCTTCCACCGCTACTTAAGTTTAGTGATTCTAGGGCTATTTACTAACTTCTAATGCTTTTCGGTCTTCGTGCAGTTGTAGTTGGCTTGTCCAACCAAGCACCAAGTACAAGCTTCCTAAAGATCTCCTGAGACCTTCTGTTTACCTGCATATAGCTATATCTATCTTATATGACCAATCTATCATGGTTAGATGTCTTTCAGAATACAATATGTATTTCTCAAGTATTGACATATTTTACGAAAAGCGCAACCAATTCAGGAAATCAGTTTTTGACGTTATTAAATCAAAATAATTAAAATAAACATACATTCACACACGCATACACACCCTCATACACTCTCACACACACACTAACATTAACAAACAACACATCTGATGTAGACGATTGCACGCGGATAGATAGATTAGAATAATTATGTTAATTTTAAGAATTTGAAATTTATTGTCATATGCATTTTCTAAAGTTTGATTACTGTAGATTTAAAGCTGTAATTTCAATAAATATATATAAAATAAAATAAATAAATAAAATATAAAAGCGAAATACTATGATAAATCACGAAATCTCAGAAACTATAACACCTACACAAACTTGAAATTTGGCAGGTAGGTATTTATAGGATGTAGGTAGACATCCGCTAAGAACGGATTTTACGAGACTTCACCCCTAAGGGGTAAAATGGGGGTGGAAGATTTTTTGAAGTAAGAGACTTGAAATTTAAAATGTATCTATGCTCTATAGATGGTGTGGGGGTGTACTAATAATGTATCTTTAGAAATCAACCCCGTTTTGGGGTTTAAACAGGGGATGGTATTTTGTATGAAAGTCCAAGTCCACGCGGGCGAAGCCGCGTGCATTAGCTAGTAACTACACAATAGCACCCATGTAACAAGTGTATCTAGGTCTAGCTCTAGAAACTCCAAAGTATATCTCAAAAGAATCAGCTTCATATTTTTAATAGCAAACACATCATTAGTCGATTTGGCTAACGAACTTTTCACAGTAATACAGCATTACGATATGGCATTCAGTAGCGCAACGCCTTTGATGTCGCACGATGCCGCCACGGCGTAGGTACTAGCAGTACTAGCCTGTAGTCAGCCTGGCAAACTCCGCGAGTGCCCCGCCACCCGCTGGCCCGCAAGTACCATTCCGTTGCTCAGCGTAAGTACATTCGTTGCACTACTGTACTGTAGCTCATATACGTCCCCACCGAGGGGCTCGAGCCTACCCTGAATCAGGGCGATTAGGCCTTAGTCGACCACGCGGGCCCAGTGCGGGTTGGTCGACTTTACACACAACCTTCGAGTTTCTTTGCAGGCGTGTGCAGGTTTCCTCACGATGTTTTCCTTCACCGTTAAAGCAATCGGTAATGATATGTATACGTAAGTTTTTGAAAAACTCATTGGTACATTAGCCGTCCAGATTTGAATCCGGTACCTCTGCTGTTTAGATGGACCGAGTCGTTACCGGTTGAGCCACCGACGCTTTTATTGTTATACTGTGATAGTAATTTGCAAGTCTAAAAGTAGATAAATCACAAGACTGTTTTGTGTTCAAACTCCGCTTTCATTAACCGAAGTTACAAAGCTAATCGCAGTTTAGTATAGTTTGATACTTAGTCCATAAATTAAAAGTTTCACGAGTTTTCTAATTCGTTTTTAGGGTACCGTACCAAAAGGATACAAGATTCTAGGTTACTAAGACTCCGCTGTCGGTTCATCTGTCTGTCTGTCCATCTGTCACCAGGTTTTACTTCATGAACCATGATAGCTATACAGTTTAAATTTTCACAGATGATGTATTTCTATTGCCGCTATGACAACAAATACTAAAAATTTGAAAAAGTGAAAAAATAAGGGTCTCCATACAAAAAAAAAATTTTTAATGGAACCTTTTGTACTAGCGCCATCTAGTATAATGGTACGGAACCCTTTTTGTGCGGTTCTGACTCGCGCTTGGCCAGTTTTTATTGTAGTTTGTTAGTTAGGTAGGTACATACAACTCCGCGAAGAATAAAAACATTGTTTTATTGTTTACTATCTATTCAATACCGATATAGCTCATAGAATTTGCAAGCTGCAGTGGCAATGGGCAGGCCATAATACGTATGTGGGGTAACTTTTAATAAGTTCTTGATAGTAAAGAATATGAATGTACTCGTGATTACAAACAACTTTGCAAAATAAACTAAAAGTCAAATATGAAAAAAAATTTTGGTCCTCGATACATTTTTGCCAATTTGATAACTTATTATGTTTAGTGGACCTAAAATTTTATTTTCTGATTTGATATATAAGGTGTAACAAAATTAGCTGAAACTATTTTAACTGGTATTTCTACCCATGAAACTGAAACTGACTACTAAACTATTTCTAGTGGTCCTGTGAGCTGTAGACCTCGTGAGTTCTTTGAAATGGCAGAAAAATGATATTTTAACGTTTTCAACCCCTATGGCTCCGTCATTTTGAAAAATTACCAAAAACTTAAACAACAAAAAAATAATAATTGTCGAACCTGGTCACAAATTTCACAAAAATCGGTTGAGAAATGCGACAGACATACGAAAGCACTTTTGTTCAAGCTGAAACGGAGACGCTTCGCGCTCGCTCGGTCAATTAACAGATACTTACTTTTTACCAAGCTACTGCGTACCAATGAGTTTCTATAAATCTCCAGAGGAAGATTCTGTCAATTGTCACGTAAATGGCCCCACCTTAGAGTATGGCTTACGGCAAAGTTCTCTTTAGTAGGTTGCTATACTGAAAGTGAGACAAATATCAAAAAAAATTTTGAACTTCCCATACTAAGTTGGGTGATCAGCTGATCTTTAGTAAGTTAGATTTTTCCTCTTTTTTTGGTTTTACTGTTTTAGTTCTTTTTTTTTCTTTTCCTTTTTTTATTAGTAATTCTTTTTTTGTTCGTTATTGTCAGGACTAGGTTCTTATATGTAGGGTAGGGAAGTGTAGCGTAGTGTAGTGTAGTTTAGGGTAGTGTGGGGTAGAGTAGGGTAGGGTAGTGTAGTGTAGTGTAGGGCAGGGTAGTGTAGTGTAGTGTAAGGTGGTACGAAGTTCTCCGGGACAGTAAATAAGTAAAGTTTGAAATCGCAAAAATATATTTTTATGATAAACAGGTGTAACATAAAGGTACAGCGATACTTAAAGGTGGGCTTGTATTCATAGAACTGAACAACTTTGCTGAATCGAGAATTTTTTTTTGATTTTTCATAGAAAACCGGCCGATCAGCTGACCGATTTGTATAAACAATCCAAAAAATCGAAATTTCAACAAAATTTCAACTTTGTTCTGCAGAACCTTAAAGTATCACTGCGCCTTTTTGTTACACCTGTATAATATTCTGTATTCCCCGATTCGTATAATTAAGGAATCTTCAAGACGAGAGTGAATAGGCACTATTTGAGCTTGATAAGATAGATAAGATAAAACATTTATTGCTTGCGTGTTACATCCTCGGCTGCATCGGCACTTACCATCAGGTAAGGTGCAGCCAAACGCACTCAAAAAAAAAAAAAAACTTTTCTTTACTTGTGCTGTGAAACCTTGTTTCTTGCCAAATTTTATCGGGAAGTAACCTGTAGGTTTTGATGTAGCGTTTACTCGGAAGCTTGATTTTTTTATAGCTTTGATATTAATTTCAACTTCATACCTCAACGCATTTCCGAGAAAAAGTATCTTGACAGACAGACAGACAGAGATACGGACACACATACAGACAGATGGATTAAAAATCTATGAAATTATATTTATCTGCTTTTGTTTGACCTCAAGCTAAAACGAGGAATTCGTTACCTAAACATAGTTTTCCTAAGTACTTTTATTTCTGTTCCTAAGCACAAAATGGCCACCGAGAACAAGCAGCTCAGCATGGCGGCGAGTGCGATCGCCATGCGAGGTGTCCAAATATTCCTGAACGCTGGCCGGACGGCCGCGGAGCGCCAGGCGCAGCCCCTGCCCGCCAAACCTAAGCCGAAACCCAAGCCTGGCATGGTGAACAAGTTGCCACAGAAGACCGTGGTGGTGCTGCTCAAGATTACTAAGTTTAACAAGTATGTTTTGCTTTTTTTTTTAAATTTGAGTCCGTTTGGCTGCACCTCAACTAATGGTAAGTGCCGATGCAGCCGAGGATGTAACACGCAAGCTCAAATAGTGCCTATTCACTCTCGTCTTGAAGATTATTATTTGCAGTCATAGGCGGATTAGCCCCGAACCCAAGGGCGGCTAATCGTGGCAACAATATAGTGATTTGCTGAGATGGTGGCGGCTGGTACTATAGGTATGGCCTAGGACGGCCAAGACTGTTAATCCGCCTCTGCTTGCAGTAAAATTATTTTGAGAGGTCGTGGTTCAATGCGACCTGGATCGCTTTGATCTCGCAGGTTAAGGTCGTAGCTTGGATGTGTTCGACTGTTAGGCGCATTTTATCTTACGTGCCTCGCAAGGCACGTTAAGTCCTGGTTGCTGGTTGCTATCACTAGACAGCAGCATTAAGAGTCGTTCATCACATCAGCTCATACATACGTCCCCACCGAGGGGCTGAATTAGGGCCATCGGGCCTTAGTCAACCACGCGAGCCCAGTGCGGGTTGGTCAACTTCACACACAACCTTCGAGTTTCTTCGAAGGCGTGTGCAGGTTTCCTCACGATGTTTACCTTCACCGTAAGAGCGTCGGTTAAATGTACATATGAGATCGAAATTCGTAAACACATTGGTACGTAGCAGGACTCGAACCACGACTCCCGATAGGAGGTAGCAGCCCTTGCCGTTGCGCCACCGGCGCTCTCAGAGTCGTTCAGCCACAAGTTTATCTATGAACTCTTTATTGTACAATAAAATACAGCTAAAGGTGCAGAACAGGAGCAATATGTACAAAGGCGGACTTTATTTATTTATTCACAATTAGTAAACCCTTGGCATCATCTCACCTGGTGGTAAGTGACGATGTTGCCGAAGATGGAAGCGGGCTTACCAAGATCCCCAACGCAATGGGGAACTGGCTATCTTATCTTCATGCCGGAACACACCACTTACTGGACTTATTCTAAACAGGGATCTCAACAGCCTTATGAGCGGCTTGACAACTTCTGACAATTGATACCTAATCTAAATGGGATTAGATCTACAATCCAGACAGACTTGACCTCCGCGTGTGGAGTATGGCCTAATCTGCCCGGTTTTGGGATGAAAGACTTTATAAGTTATGGAATGCTTACGAAAGGTATCCTGAATCCATGAGTCTCGTCAATGGATCCTGTGGAACAGGAGTCCTTGGTTTTTTTTTGCTTTAAAGGATTCTGTATATCCGCACCGTACTGAGCGATACGACGACGTCTATCTCGGTCCGTCCAACTATCACATGGCACAGAAGACCGAAACATTCGCTCTTCTATGACAAAGGTAATAAATGTCTCAACTCAGTATATACAGTTAAGTAAGGTAAGGTAGGTAATCTAGGTTCTGCATATCCGCACCCACAACAGTTAGCTACCAAAGTACTGAGCGATACGACGACGTCTATCTCGGACCGTCCAAATGTCACATGGCACAGAAGACCAAAACATCCTCTCTTCTGTGACAAGGGTAATAAATTCCTCAACTCAGTATATACAGTTAAGTAAGGTAAGATAGGTAATCTAGGTTTATATCCTAACTAACGCAAAACGCCTGATTTTACTCCCCATAAATTTTTATACCCCTGGCTTATATATGAAAATCGATTCTTAAGGAGTTGACTCCAATTAACTCCAAAAAGACGAGATATTTTACACCATATAAAGAATAACTTATGTACAGATTCATATTCAACAACAAGCTTCAGAAAACTTTTTATTGGTATACGTTTTCAGTTTAAAACCTTTTCCCAGTTAGAAACTGAAAGATTCAAGGAACTGCCTTTGAAAGTTATTAAAGATGGTAAGCTACGAGGTTGATCGTTCGATAAGTGGCACGTTACTTTACAGTGGGGGAAACCTTCAGGGTCGCACACAAATCAATCGGATAAGAAAATTAGCACACAGCTAAAGAGAATATTGGTATTTTCAAAGTTCATATCACATCTCATTAAAATAAGAAAAGAAAAGCAATCGTAAAATGACATAGTCCTATTAGTTGATATGGACTTAAAATAGGTATTGACAGCATTAACTTTTAATAAGTCAATTCTTATCAGTAATTACTTTTTCCAAAACTTACTTATATCTTTTGTTAAAAGTTCGCAAACAGGAATTGAAAAAAATAAAACCAGCCAAGTTCGAGTTGAACTCGCGAGGAGAGGGTTCCGTACAATGCCAAAGTCAAATACAAAATATCACATTTGAAATCCTCACAGTAAGATGCGAGTTATTTTTTAAATATTGAGTGTGTTTGGCTGCACCTCACCTGATAGTAAGTGCCGATGCAGCCGAGGATGTAACACGTAAGTTTAAAACGTGCCTATTCACTCTCGTCTTTAAGATTCCTAAATTTTACGAATCGGGGAATACAGACGCCGGAAGGGAATTCCACCCCTTGTCCGTTCGCATGATGAATGAAGAAGCAAAACGCTTCGTGTGTAAAGGTGGAACATTAACGACAAAGGGGTGGAACCGCCCTCCGCACCTGGTCGTCCGATGATGAAATGGAGAGGGGGAATGAGGTCGTGAAGCTCCAGGATACACTCTCTGAAATGAATCCTGTAGAACACCGATAGACAGGCAACTTTGTGGAGATGCTCGAGGCTTTGGAGCCTGTTTGATACAAGATCCTCGTCGCCAATGAGTCTCCTAGCGCGTCGGTCGATAGAATCAAAGGCATATAGCAGGTAACGAGCCGATCCGTCCCACAAGTGAGAGCAGTACTCCATACAGTTAACTACTACTAGCGCAATCTAGTGGTGTTTTAGTGAACTTCTTTTTTTAAAATAAAATTTTAGTGCGTTTGGCTGCACCTCACCTGACGGTAAGTGCCTATGCAGCCGGGGATGTAACACGCAAACTCAAAAAGTGCCTATTCACTCTCGTCTTGAAGATTCCTAAATTTAACGAATCGGGGAATACAGACGCCGGCAGGGAATTCCACTCGTTGCCCGTTCGTATAATTAACGAAGAAGCAAAACGCTTCGTGCGTGAAGGTTGAACATCAACGACAAAGGGGTGGAATCGCCCTCCGCGCCTGGTCGTTCGATGATGAAATGAAGAGGGGGAATGAGGGCGTGAAGCTCCAGGACACACTTTCCGAAATAAATCCTGTAGAACACCGATAGACTATTTTCTATTATGACTAGAACTATTTTCCGTATGTGAACTTATTATATTGAGTTTACTCCTTTTTTTAAAATGATAGAATTCTTATAGGTTTTCCTGTAATCTACAAGCAATGAAATGTATTTTGTATTTATTTCAAAATTTTAGGCTCAGTAGTTTTAGAGAACAGCGGGGGGGGGGGGGGGGGATGGTCAATTTTCGTCTTCTTTCATGAATAAAATCAAAACTATTTATTTTACAATTTTTAACAAAAATATATTCAAGATCCTGATAACGAGCCCTTTCATTTGATATATGACACAATAAGTTTTCCAAAACTTTTTTTTAATTTCCTAATTGGTCCCTCGAAAATAACCCTTATTTAAAAAAATATTTATTTTTCACATCTGTGTTTGGGTCATAGGATTACACCATCCTGCCAAATTTTACCTGATTTGGTACAGTAGATTCGGAGCAAATTGGTTTGGACAGACGGACTGACAGACAGACAGACGCACGAGTAATCCTATATGGTTCCGTTTTGTTTTTTTCTGTAAAAAACCTAATAATAATGTAATTGATCATCATCATCACATCATCAGCCGCAAGACGTCCACTTCTTCACAAGTCTCCCCTAAGGATTTCAGGAACGACCGGACCTGTGCTGCCCGCAAACAGAGGCTTCCCGCGATCTGTACCATGAATTCCTACGCTCGTCTTCCGGTGCGCTGTTGCCACTCGATAACTGTATTGCCCCAAAGACTAAACTTAAGCGGCAGTGTGCGGGGCACATAATATAGCTCGTAGAATCTGGAATTTCCCTTCGCTATTGAATCAGAAATGAGGAGACCCTTAGGAGGACCAAAGTAACCGCCATAGCTCACAGAATCGCTAAACTTAAGTAGCAGTGG
Source organism: Coleophora flavipennella (assembly GCA_947284805.1). Taxonomy (NCBI): domain Eukaryota; kingdom Metazoa; phylum Arthropoda; class Insecta; order Lepidoptera; family Coleophoridae; genus Coleophora; species Coleophora flavipennella. The sequence continues at coordinate 5,198,352 of OX369266.1, forward strand.
ACAGGACACATAGCTCATATAACAGATGGCCGTTGGGGAAGTAAAGTTCTCGAATAGCGATCGCACACCAGAAGACATAGCGAAGGCAGGGCTCCCACACCGTGGACCAACGACCTGGTGAAGATGGCGGGCAGCCGCTGGATGCGGACAGCGCAAGACCGGTCGTCGTGGAAATCCTTGGGGGAGGATATGATGAGGACTTCCGTTGTAATAACATTTAAATTAATAAAAATTTAAACTATTACGGTTCGAAAACTTTCTAAGGTCAGACTAACGGACGGACAACGTAGGCTTAGTTATTGGGTCCTGTTAACTTTTGGCACGGAACCTCAAAACAGAGTCATACCTATGCACCGTTCCAATTCTTGACTTTGTATGGAAATTCGTTTTTTTTCGAATCCTCTTTCTCCAGCTCACCACTGAAACAGACTCACTGTTTTTGAGGGAGTGAAACGAATAAAGCTTCATCCTGTATTTTGAAAAAAAAGGCATAGTTTTGGAATCGACCCCGTGGACTTTCTGTATGAAGCCAGTATGTTAGTTAGTAAATATACTAGATATGGGCACTTGGGCGAACGAGCTTTGCTCGGTAATACGCGTTTTGTCAGAGATGAGACCTATCTAGATCGATTTTTCGCCCCCAAAAACTCCCGTATACCAATTTTCAAGCAAATCGTTGGAGCCGTTTCCGAGATTCTGATTATATTATACAGGTGAGTTTTTTTTAAGGGTCAGTATGGGGAAATTATAAACTATAAGAGATAAAATTGGCGTTTTAAAAAATAAAAAAATCTTGATATGTTCGGAGATATGGCTTTTATTAAAATATTTTTTTTTATTTTATTTCGATTGTATATCCAACCAACCAAAAATTTTATGGAGATTGGAGACCATAGGTCTCAAGTTGCTAGCAGTTGTTAAAATTACTTAAAATTAACATTATATAAAGATACATTTTATTATCCCTTTGATAGGATGGATAATTGAAATGAAATAAAACCAAAAATCTGCCACTTGCCTCTTAGTCCCACGAAACTAAATTTATCTTGAAAATTGTTCGAAATAAGCACAGTCGACTTCGGCGAAGCACTCCCCGCCCCGAGTTGCATTTCTCATTAAATATATGGTATTGTGTTTAGCATTTGACGGACTGAATATTTTAAATCATCAACAGTGTCATAGCAATTTTTGAACCTACACTTTATTTTTTAATTGACCCCACTGAAAAAATCCATGGACGTTAGATCAGATTACCGCGCTGACCACTAGACTTCGCAATAGGTATACACGTGTTCCCAAACCTTCCATTGAGGTAATTTTGTGCAAGGCGACTATTGTGCGCAGGGGCTCCATCTTGTTGGAACCTCATGTTCCGTAATGCTGCCAAAGGCAAATCATCATTAAGATTTCTTAGAATATCCAGGTATGTTGGACCTCGAAGGATGCACTTTATTGTCCAAAATACTGCACCAACTTTAAAATGAAAATCTAATTTGGTTGCTGCTTTCAGTGGTTCGCAAAGGATTTTCTGTGAACCAGTAATGGTTTTTGCGCTGGTTATACATCCCTGAAATGATACGTGGCATTATAAGTTAACGTCATAAAAAAGTTTATAAAAGAAATGAATAAATCAGAGAAATAATCTCAGTTTACCATTATTTTAAATGTTAGTCTCATCCGTCCAAAGAATTGACCTCATCAAATTTTGTGTCCCGTGTTACACGGTGGATAACCCAATTACAGAATGTTGATCTTCTCGCATGATCGCTTTCGAGAAGTTTTGAACAATATTTAATTTTTAACAATATTTTGATAAGGTTTGTATTTATACTTTTTAAGTACCCTCATTACAGTACGCTTTGCAATAACCATTTCCGTAGCAATATCTCTCGACGAAATATCCGGAAAACTCTCGACAAAACACAAAAAGTTTATTTCGACATCTTGACTGATGATGTAGGAATGTTTATGTGAGGCTTCGTGAAGATTCCGTACCTCAGTAAATTATTCAACATTGTGGTCAAAGTATGGCGACTTGGCGTTTCTCTCAGAGGGAATTCATTACGATATCAGTCAATTGCCAATGTTTGGTTCCTGTTATTAGATGAAATTCAATAAATTAATTTTTTCGGAATTTGACAACGATTGAGGCATTTTACCTATTTAGTTCACCATTGAATTTACAACACAACCAATTAATTGACTAAATTATGCAATAAATGAATGACAGAAACACACAATTTTTTTTAAGTCTGATTGTTTTTTTTCTTTTTTTCCTTTTTCATTTGAAAACCGGCCATTAAGTTTAGTTTCCACATAACTATTAAAGAAAACTAAAACGTTAATTTTAACAAATTCTAGCAACTATAGACCTATGGTCTGCATACAATTTTGGATTTGTACAGTGATATAAAATCGAAATAACATTTTTTTTTAAAAAGAAGCCATATCTCCGGACATATTAAGACTTTTTTATATTTTAAAACGCCATTTTTATTTTCTCTAAAATTGAGATCACGGTTCCTAAGAGCGTTTTTCTTTATCTCTTATAGTTTAGAATTACCCCATACTGACCCTTGAAAAAAACTCACCCGCTTCCCGCGGTCTTCACCAGGTCGTCTTTATACAAGAATTGCTCGTTTAAAGGTATTATTAATAACTAGCTGTTTCCCGCGGCTTCACCCGCGTGGACCACGTTTCTATGACTTTTCGAGGGTGCGCAGTGCGCGAGCCGCTAAGCGGCTCGCGAGAGTGGTAAAAAGTAGCCTATGCCTTAATCCAGGTCCTAATCTGTCTACCTACCAAATTTCAGCCAAATCCGTTCAGTAGTTTTTGCGGGAAAGCGTAACAGACAGACAGAGTTACTTTCGCATTTATAATATTAGTAGGGATTAGTAGGGATTAGTAGGGATTAATATTAGATAGATAGGCATACTAGCTGTCCCGGCGAACTTCGTACCGCCTCACAAACTCTACACTGCACTATACGCTACACACCTACACTACACTACGCCACGTACGTCCCTGCGTTTAGGAGGAGATCAGTAACATACCGATTGCAGCGCCACCTACCGGGTCCAATTGTGTTTTCAAACCATCCCGGGACCCACACAACATACACACAAAATTTCATCTACATCGTTCCGACCGTTTAGGACGTTTCCAAAACGAGCAGTGACATACCGATATTAGCGCCACCTACCGGCTCCAATTGTATTTTCAAACCATACAAGAACCCACTGAAATATACACACAAAATTTCATCAAAATCGGTCCGGCCGTTTTGGAGGAGTTAGGTGACAAACACACGTACAGAAGAATTATTATATTAAGAAAATACGGTTACTAGCTAAGCTCATCTGCTCTGGCTGATGTGACATTTTACAAAAGACTTCCATTGCAGCACATAGGCTCTCCCCAGGTTGGCAGGCGAGTTGGCGTTCGCAGTGTGCGATGTGGTTGCACGCACAGTACGCGGAAAAGATGCTGCTCCCCATCCTCTAATTCGTTCAGTTAGTCGCCTCTTACGACAACCTAGGTAAGAGATAGGGTGATGCTATTTTAGGGCTGGTTACTACTAAATTGAGCGTCGGTGGCGTAACGGTTACGGCGCTACCTCCTGTCCGGGAGGCCGTGGTTCGAATCCTGCCACTTACCAATGTGCTTTCGAATTACTCGTACATTTATTCGACTCTCTTACGGTGAAGGAAAACATCGTGGGGAAACCTGCACACGCCTGCGAAGAAACTCGAAGGTTGTGTGTGAAGTCGACGAACCCGCACTGGGCCCGCGTGGTCGACCAAGGTCCGATCAACCTAATTCAGGGTAGGCTCGAGCCCCTCGGTGGGGACGTATAAGAGTTGATAAGATAAGACTACTAAACTATTACTAGTGGTTCTGTGAGCTGTAGACCTCGCGAATTCTTCGAAATGGCGGAAATATGATATTTTCACGTTTTCAACCCCTATGGCTCCGTCATTTTGAAAAATTACCAATAACTTAAACAACAAAACAATCATAATTATCGAACCTGGTCACAAATTTCACGAGAATCGGTTGAGAAATGCAACAGACATACGAAAGCTTTTTTGTTCAAGCTGAAACGAAGACGCTTCGCGCTCGCTCGGTCAATTAACAGATACTTACTTTCTACCAAGCTACTGCGTACCAATGAGTTTCTATAAATCTCCAGAGGAAGATTCTGTCAATTGTCACGTAAATGGCCCCACCTTAGAGTATGCCTTACGGCAAAGTTCTCCTCGTAGGTTGCTATACTGAGAGTGAGACAAATATAATGTATTTTTTATACAATTTATTTATCCTAGCTATGACTTAGTATCTATCGAGCGACTCGTTTCTTAAAGGAAAGTTGAGGTACGCAACCTCGGGGAAGATCACCGATGTGATGGACGGACTATATTAAAGCTGCACTGGAAGGTTCCGTGACTGAGTTCACCAGGAAGGCAACCATCCGAGAAGAATGGCGACGGATTGTGAAGCGTGCCACCAACATGGATTGACGACCACGACCGCTCTCTCAAGAGTGTACTGACGAAGAAGAAGAAGATGTCTAAGAATCTGTTACTTGACCCCACTTCTCCGTCTAGCCTTTAAAAAAAAAAAATAGAGTTTTAAAAAACTAAACAACACGCTTTTAAAGTACATCAGACTAAAAAATACGGGTAATATTGTGAAAAAGTGTTGGTTGCTCGATAGACGAAAAACATGGCACAGAGCGCCCCACGCTTTTTCACAATAATACTAGTATTTTTTGTTAATTATTATTTTCAACTTATATTAAGAATTATTTTTTACTTTTTAGTCTGATGTACTTTAAAAGCGTGTTTTTAGTTTTTTTAAACTATATTTATTTTTAATTTTTTAGTTCAAACTTATGAAATTATCATATTGTCGCTGATTCTTGATAAGTCTACAAAGTTTGAATTAAATCTGTCCGTTTAAAGTGGGTCAAAATCGAGTCCAAAGGAGTCGGTTACATACAAACTTACATACAAACATACAGGTGAAGCTAATAAAAGCGTGATAAAAAGGTGGCGACGCCCGAAACGCGCCGATTCCGTGTAAATACTTGTGTCTATGTCAATAATTGTCACGTAAATGGCCCCTGCCAAGACAGAGTATGCCTTACGGCATGGTTCTCCTCATAGGTTTCTATACACACAAATATAGTGTATTTTTCATACATTTTATTTATCTCAGATACGTCTTAGAATCTGTTACTTGACTACACTTCTCCGTCGAGCCCCTAAATAGGTGGAGGCCTGAATCGCGCCGATTCCGTAAAATGACATTGTGTCTATGTCAATAGTCACGAAAATGGCCCCACGCTAGAGTATGCCTTACTAGCATACTTCTCCTTGTACATTGCTATACTTATAGTAAGACAAATTTAGTGTAATTTTCCTACAATTCATTTCTCCTAGCTACGTCTTAGAATCTATTACTTGACTCCACTTCTCCGTCGAGCCTCTAAGTAGGTGAATGCCCGAAACGCGCCGATTCCCTGAAAAGGCATTGTTTCTCTATTGTAAGATATATAACCTCATTGCTTTGTAGTTTGAAGACAGTGGGTCTTGATTTCCTTTCCACACTATTACAATTTACAGTTAGCTACACAGTTTACTCGCTACCCTTGCATAGGGCGGGCGGCTGGTAAGCTAGGGCGGGCGGGCGCGTAGTTTGATCGCTGATAACAACATGCCACACAAGAAACTCAAGGAAAAGTCTCTTGAAGGCCTGTTTAAGAGCACACATTTCAGCAAGTAAGTTACGTTTCGTTAACTAAATGTATTTATGAGAAGATGCACATGTTTTAAGATTTAATCTTAAAAAGTCTTGATCAAGTTTTCCACGATACTAAAGCTGTATTTTTTACTCAGCTGTAAATGAGAAGCAGGCAGGTGTTTTATGTCTACGATAATATAAGGGGCTATTATTCATAGAACTGTACAGATTTTATTCTATAAATTTCCTGAAATCGCAGAAAACTTTTGGACTTCCCATACAACTTTTTCTAGTCAGCTGATAGATTTGTATAATATATAGTTGTAGAACTAAAACTGTTTAGTTTCACAAGTAGAAGACTCCTTAAAAAGAGGGAGAGCCAGTAAATATATAGTGCCGTAGGTTCCGTAGGACGTTTTAAAGTTAAATACACCATAAATAGAAGATAATGTGACGATTAGATGAAACTGTACTTTACTACATGACTGCCCACTAAAAAGGAGTGTATCGTTTTCAAATCTAATGTTTGTATGTTTTTTTAATCCACAATTGGTAAGCCCTTGTCATCGTCTCACCTGCTGGTAATTGAGGATTGTATGTTTTTTTCTTTATTCCACGATATCTTCTAAACGGCTCGATGGATTTTGGAGTGCGCGGTGTCTTGATCCCTTGAGTGACATTTTGTCCAACTTTCAAAAAGGGGGGTAATGTTTCACTATTTTTTTTGAATTTCAAGTTTTTTCATTTATTTATTTTTAATTTTTAAAATAGTATAAAATCTCAGTAACGACTTAAACGTAGTTTGGGCTCCATGGAGTTCTCTGCTAACAGAGCTGTGACTAATAACTTACATTGCTCGTTGATGTCTACAATGAAGCAATAAATCGTTCATTTATACTGGAGAAAACTAATCTAGTTATCGGAGGCTTCTTTTAGGGGTAGTGAATGTTCATTGATATCTTTTCTATGAAGTTGAGTAATAACTTGCAATACTTATTGATATTTTATTATGAAGCATCAAATCAAAAATAAGTATGCCGGAACACATCAATGTTGTTAACGCTGAGGTTTGGCGGCAAGACTTAGATGAGATGGTGGTAGTTAGCCAGGCGGGCTTAGAAAATGCCCTACCACCAACCAAGTTGACCCCACTGGGGATCGAACCCGCCGCCTCCTGGTATGAAGCGATTGGACTAGCCATTACTCCACGGAGGCGGTTAATCATTGATATCTATTCTATGAAGTTGAGTAACCACTTGAAATACTAGTTGATGTCTTATTATGAAGCAACAAATCTAACATTTATATTGGAGAAAATGGGAAATTTATATTGGAGAAAAATAATCTGGTTATCGGAGGCTTCTTAGAGGGGAGTGAATCTTCATTGATATCTTTTCTATGAAGTTGAGTAACAACTTGCAATACTTGTTGACGTCATATTATGAAGCAATAAATCAAACATTTATCGGAGGGTTCTTATAGGGGGAGTGAATGTTCATTGATACCTTTTCTATTAAGGCGCTAAGATCGCTCAATCCAAGCAGGTTGATACGTGTTTCAATAAAATCGAACGTTCGTATATTAATTTTAAGTTCAAATCAATGCGGGCTTTAGCGCGGCTATTACGTTGAAACCGAACGCCCAATTCTCGATTTTTACATGTTTTTATTTATTTTCTTCACTTTCAAACAAGTTAAAAAATGTGTTCAATTAAAATGAAAGGTCTTAAAGCCTACCGATTTTTGTATATTGGTTTCATTTAATATTAACTGTTTGTTTTCGAGAAATTTTGCAATTAATGCCAAAAACAGGGTCTACAGTATATTTTTTTTACATCAAAAGTGGTAATATTTTTAAAATTGTATTCAATTAAATCGATTTTTTATTTCTTTAAGTATATTATATTATATGGTGATAGCTTTACACAGTCTCTCAATAATTTGAATTGAATATTGTCATTTGACCCATCTTAAAGCCTTAAGTTGAGAAACAACTTGCAATAGTTAAATACTCCTTGATGTATTTTAAAGGATACTTTCCTATTAGAGTTATGCCCAAAGTCCTCAGCCAATATGAGAAGATTTGAAGTCGCTTTATCCTATAAAGCGTCTTGAAAACTTATGCTTAAAATCACCATTTTAATTAAAGTCTGCCACAAGTACTACAAAGTAGATTTCAAATTATTTTACATAAATAAATTCCATCATTTTAGTTGTTTTTAATTATATCTGATTTATTTATTTTAGTTTGCGAATAATAGCAAGTTAAAAAAACCTATAAAATCGTAGGATCGATTTCCTCGAAGTATGAAAAGCCAAATGAAGGAGTTCACGTCAAAATAATAATGTTTTTTTTCTAACACCATGTATCCCGGATAATTAACTTTATTTCTTAAACTTATAAAGTTTAGGCGTTAAGTTAAAGGCGTCGGTGGCGTAATGGAAAGGGCCGCTACCTTTTGTCCGGGAGGTCGTGGTTCGATCCTGCCACGTACCAATGTGTTTTCGAATTTCGATTACATATGTACGTTTATCCGACGCTCTTATACGGTGAAGGAAAACATCGTGAGGAAACCTGCACACGCCTGCGAAGAAACTCGAAGGTTGTGTGTGAAGTCGACCAACCCGCACTGGGCCCGTGTGGTCGACTAAGGAAAAGGGAGATCGGGCCCTAATTCAGGGTAGGCTCGTGCCCCTCGGTAGGGACGTACATAAGCTGATATGATGATAAAGTTTGAGTTCGTTTGAATATTTAAAATTCAGATGTGACAGACAGACGTGTTGTTTAACCTGCCAAGTGTTAACAATGCAAAGATGAGGCAAGATTATCTGTTAATGCTAAAACACATTAAATTAACATCGATGATTTGATGGATAGCAAATGTTTGTGATTAACACTTTATGCCAACAACTTTGTACTTGAAATATGATTTTGCGTACTATGAACTATCATTATCATCTCAGCTGATAAACGTCCTCACCGAGGGGCTCGAGCCTACCCTGAATTAGGGCGATCGGGACTTAATGGACCACGTGGGCCTAGTGCGGGTTGGTATGAACTTTATATGTATCTTAAAACTGCTTAAGTGGTTATATATTTACTACTAGATTTTGCCCGCTTTTTTTTTATATTGAGCTATTATGATTAGCAGTCTTTGTCACTAACACCCCCTTAAACAATTCTATACAAAGGATTACCTCAATCCGTTGCTCCGTTGCGACGCTGGCGACGTGCGCGATCCTGGAAGTGACTCTTCCCCAGAACCCATTCGGGAACTATGTCAGGATATATTAATTAGTAAACTATGTCATTTCTCACCACCTCAACCATCTCTGTGCAAAAAATCACAACAATCTATTGTGCCGTTGCGTTGTTCAAGAAATTAACCAAAAGAAAAGTATTTTTTGAAGTGAAAACTTCTATAGCGGCGTTGTGCACTTTTTTTGTAATGGGTAAAAAATGTTAAACTCGCGTCAGGACACGTGACCTGATCGAAAATTCGTAAGACGGATGGAGCTGATTTTTTGTTGATTTTTCTGAGATATAAACTTTTTAATGTAATATAAATTGTCATGTTTGTGTACGATAGCGCAATAAATAAATATTGTATTCTACCACATAAATGATAGTACTTTTATACTGATAATCCAAGCAATTCGTGCAAAATTATTCTCTAACCATTCCAAAATATCAAAAATGCACAACGTTAATATTCAAGTTTTCACTTCTGCCGGCACTCCCGGAGTGCAACCCGTCGTTTTTTTTAGTTCCCTCAGTAACTGCATTGGACTATGCTATTTTCACGGAATAAAAGTAACCTATTTCCTTCTCAGTGACACAGCTACTTGCATGCCAAATTTCATCAAGATTGATCAAGGTGGTGTAGCGTGAAAAGGTAACAAACAAACAAACACATTTTTCCATTTATAATATTAGTAAGGACTAGCTTTTGCCCGCGGCCTCGCCCGCATAGTCATCGTTTTTAGGGTTCCATACCCAAAGAGTAAAAACCTGACCCTATTATTAAGACTCCGCTATCCGTCCATCCGTCTGTCACCAGGCTGTATTTCATGAACCGTGATAGCTAAACAGTTGAAGTTTTCACAGATGATGTATTTCTGTTGCCGCTATAACAACAAATACTAAAATTTAGAAAAAGTGAATCTCCATATAAAAAAACCGACCAAGTGCGAGTCGGACTCTCGTAAAGTAGAATTCCGCGCTTTCGCGACTTCCTGTTACACATTTCCGTCCCATGTTACACATTTCCGTCCCATTTCACGAAATCACTCCCACAAATTGCAGGAAAGCGAGAGCAAAGATGTTACACATCAAAAATTCGAGCGAGACCTACAGTACTCGCATAAGATGTGTAACATGTGACAAAATACTTTAGGTTAGTTAGATTTGATGACGATATTGTACCTGGGTGGCGGATCTGACAGTAACGAAAAAAACCGACCAAGTGCGAGTCGGACTCTCGTAAAGTAGAATTCCGCGCTTTCGCGACTTCCTGTTACACATTTCCGACCCATGTTACACATTTCCGTCCCATTTCACGAAATCACAATTGCAGGAAAGCGAGAGCAAAGATGTTACACATCAAAAACGTGTTTTTTTGAAACGAAAAGAAACTAGCGCCATCTAGTATGATGCTACGGAACGCTTCATGCGCGGTTCTGACTCCCACTTTACCGGTTTTTTAAACTGACTTTAAGAGTCAGTAGTGCGTTTAGATTTTGCGAATCTAACTTTGGGTCTGGAGGAGCCGTTTAATCATTGATATAGGTACATAATGCGATTCTAGTTTCCAGAATTGGTTTCACACCTTGTACTCATGTATATTATTTTTATATTTTTTTTTATTCACAATTGGTAAACCCTTGACAACATCTCACCTGGTGGTAAGTGACGATGTTGCCTAAGATGGAAGCGGGCTTACCAAGATTCCCCAACGCAATGGGGAACTGGCATACTATATACACTCACTTATTTGTTTGACCCTCACCCAGGCACGAGCTGGAAGCCCTGTACGTGATCTACAGGCGTCTAGTGAGCGCTGCGCAGGCGGCCGCCACACCTACCGTTATTGGGCAGCCACCCGCCAAGATAGATGTGAGTCCAGAACCAGATCTTTGAGTATAGTTAAGAATAACATTATATTAAAACTAGTGTTAAATTTAAAATATAAATACTATATATTTAAGCCAGATTATTGAAATTTGAGTGTCCCATCACCAGGATATAAGGGACCAGCTGAGGGTTTCAAAAGCCTGAATAATTCCGCATTCATATGTGCGGAAATGCAAATTTTAAATTTTTCAAATTTCAGATTTAAAATGTTTTAAAAATTTTATTTTATTATAACCAGTGTGTAATATGTCTGCCATAGGATAAATATATTTAAAACATATACATATACAAATATTCAGTATTCTGACCCTCCGAAAGAATTATCTCTTAGGAATATCCATGCACTAAACAGCTTTCAACAATAAGACTCTTCACGGAGGAACTTATAAGTTTTTTTAAGAATTAGCAAAATTAATAGTGCTCTTTATAATATTTAGTATTTTGACCCTCCAATAGAATTGACTCATAGGAATATCCATGCACGAAACAGCTTTCAACAATAAGACTCTTTACGGAGGAGCTTATAAGTTTTTTGAGTAGTTATCAAAATTAATAATGCCCTTTGTAATAGGAAATTCCTGTAGTTAGAATAGAACATTCTGTTATGAATGTTTCTCTGATACCCGTACATAGCCCATAATATAAGATTAGGGACAGATGATCTTGTGTTGGCCACTTCTTTCTAACAGTTATCTGTATATTGAACCGTATATTAGTATTCAATTAATATTATAGAGAAACCGGTCGCTATGATTTTTGGCACAGATAAAATTGAAAGGGTAAAAAGAGACATAGTTATATTTCTTTTTATCCCGTGAAAATAGCATAGTCCGACGCAGTTCCTGGGAGAACTAAAAATAAGTCTCTCGTTTTGTTGATTTCTTTCACGTCGCAACGAAGTGACGGATCGGCACCATTTTTTGCACAGAGATAGTTGTGTGGTGGGAAATGACACAGATCGTCAGTTACCACCAGGTGAGATGATGCCAAGGGCTTACTAACTGTGAAAAAAATAAATAGAGTTTCAAAAAACTAAAAAACACGCTTTTAAAGCACTTCGAACTAAAAAGTTAAAAATAATTTTTAAAATAACCTTAAAACAATAATGAATAAAAAATACTAGTATTATTGTGAAAAAAAAGCGTCGGGCGCTCGATGTATGAAAAATATGGAGCAAAGCGCATAGTTTTTTTAAACTCTATTTATTTTTTAGTTCAAACTTATGAAATTATTATATTGTCGCTGATTCTTGATAAGTCTACAAAGTTTGAATTAAATCTGTCCGTTTAAAGTGGGTCAAAATCGAGTCCAAAGGAGTCGGTTACATACAAACAAACATACAGGTGAAGCTAATAAAAGCGTGTTAAAAAAAGATAACCTGACGTAGTTCCTAAGGGTGTAGAGAAAAAATGTTTACGCGCGCCGCGCGTGTATGGACTGACGTTACAGTTTGGTGTCCCGGACCCTAGCAAGCACAAATTTACAGATACAGTTGAAAGGGTAGGAAGTGACATCATATCAGCCGAAAGACGTCCACTGCTGGACAAAGGCCTCCCCAAGGATTTCCACGACGACCGGTCCTACGCTGCTTGCATCCAGCAGCTTCCCGCGACCTTCACCAGGTCACCATCTCCTCATTTCTGATTGGATCGCGTAGGCAAACTCGAGCATAGTTCGCTCCAGGAAGTGATATAGAATACAAATTAACTTAATGTGGTATGTAGAAAACTGATAGCCACGTTTGCAAATAATCATAAAAATATGCCCACGCGAGAGAAGCCGTAGGCAAAAGCTAGTAGTATATATATTCTTTCGTTTTTAGTGGCAAACACATATGAAATATTTATTGCAATAACATTCAGTGGCAACCAAAACAGCTGCTGGCCCAGAAACGAAGCTAATAGACGCAGCACAAGATTAGACCACACGCAATGTTCGAATCAAATCACTAGAAAAATTGCCTATCGTTTCCTTTACAGGCTGATGTTTATGATTTAGTCAAGGCTTATGATTTAGTCGCTTTTTAAGAAGCTATCTCCAAGGAATATACAAAGTGATTGGCAACGTTGAAGATTTCCTTTTAAGGAGATAAACATAATCTCTTAAGTAAAAAAAAGTAACATTAACGAATCAAAAGAGCACGAGGTGAAAAATCTTTGCACTCGAGTGCAACACGTAACTTTTCATTCCACCTCAGCGAGGAAATTACTAAATGAAAAAAAAAGCATTTGCGCATTACAAATAGTTTCAGTCAATCCTGTTGGCGTCAAATAAACTTCCTCGTCGCTAGAATCACTCATTTTAGGTTTTTCACTTGTTTTCAAGTTTCTTGTTTTTAACCTTAGGTTTTAACAATATGACGTGAAAAAAAAAGACGCGCGCAAAGCAAATTAAAAAAAAGGACACCAAGAAGGTTCCGAGTCTGAGTTTTTAACAAATTAAAAAAGGTTGTATGATAAATTCGGCACCATGGAGGTAGAAGTAAATAGTTATAATAATGTTTTGAATTCACGATGTTCTAAATTCAATTTACTTTATCCTCTAGCGAATAAAAACGGCTTTTGCACTCAGATATTTACTTTATCCTCTTGCGAATAAAAACGGCTTTTGCACTCAGATACCGAAGAGCAAAAATACAATTTCCGGATGGGGGGATGAAAAGACTAGGGGTTGAAAACAGTTTACGGCTTAAAAAGCGAATTTAATTTTAAATTTTGTTACAGGCATTTAATTGGTTTCATCGGTATTTTGTAAAAATAAAATTTTTACTGCTACATGCAAGAAAAACTGAAATCGTGCGAAATACCGAATACTATTGCTTAATTTATCAACTTTCAAAAAGGTATACAAGTTAAAAAGCATTGATAGCCAAAAATTACTTATTATTTGTGTATCAAATCCCATACAAATATCGGAAAAAATTGTTTTCATGAGTTTTTGATTTTAGAAACACCATTTTTTTCACACTACTTACCGGGAAACAGTGACAGTAGCTAGCTGCAACCCGACCAACCCATACTGGGTCCTCGTGGTCGACTAAGTTTGATCGCCCTAGTTTAGGGTACTCTTGAGCCCCTCGGTGGGGATGTGAGCTAGCTAGGTAGCTAGCTAGTATCATTTGAATAACGTTTGTTCTCAGGATAACCGAAAACATCGAGACCTAATGCACCCTTTTTATCAGAAATCATTGTTTTTTTTGTTAGGATTTATATTGATGTTTTTAACCGACTTCAAAAAAGGAGGAGGGACTCTGTTTGAGTTTGTTTTTAGGGTACCGTACCCAAAGGCTAAAAACGGGACCCTATATTACTAAGTCTTCACTGTCCGTCCGTCTGTATGTCTGTCTGTCCGTCTGTCACCAGGCTGTATTTCATGAACCGTGATATCTAGACAGTTGAAATTTTCACAGATGATGTATTTCTGTTGTCGCTATAACAACAAATACTAAAAATTAGAAAAAGTGAAAGTCTCCGTACAACAAACGAGTTTTTTTTAAACGTGAAAAAACTAGCGCCATCTAGTATGATGGCATGGAACCCTTTGTGCGCGGTTCTGACTCGCACATTACCGGTTTTTTTATGTTACCTATGTTCACTGATATCTTCGTCAATTGTAGACCAATTTAAAAAAAATATTATTTAGTTTATTTGTAGATTATGCCTTTTTCTTTTATATATATTAAAACTTTTTCCCATATATTTCTCACGCTTTCTGTAGTCATCATATCAGCTCATATACGTCCCCACTGAGGAGCTCGAGCTTCGGGCCTTAGTCGACCACGCAGGCCCAGTGCTAGTTGGTCGACTTCCCACACAACCTTCGAGTTTCTTCGCAGGTGTGTGCAGGTTTCCTCACGATGTTTTCCTTCGCCGTATGAAGTCGAAATTCCAAAACAAATTGGTACGTGGCAGGATTCGAACCACGAACTCCCGGACAGGAGGCGGGGCGGCCCTAGCAATTTCTGAAGTAGTAATATTTTATTTTGTCTATTGGGCTATTCAGACAACCAAGTACAAGGGGTATATATAGTAATATCGTAACATATAAATATGTATGTATATGGTCTACAACGTAATTCACGCGTTGAAAAAAGCTATTTTTTTAATCAAAATCACGACGAATCCCATGAAATGAATTCATCATGTCAGCCGACGGACGTCCACTGCTGGACATAGGCCTCCCCCAAGGTACTCCACGACGACCGATTCGGCGTTGCCCGCATCCACCAGCTTCAAGCGATCTCCAGGTCATCGGTCCACCGAGTGGGAGGCCTGTCTACGCTACGCTTTCCGGTGCGCGGTCGCCACTCGAGAACTTTATTACCCCAACGGCCATCCATTCTACGAGCTATGTGCCCTGAATGTGCTATGAATTATTGTATATTTATTTTATTAGGTAGCTTTTGCCCGTGGCTTTTCTCCCGTGGACATAGTTTTTATGAATATCTTTGAGGATGCGTGGCGCGCGAGCCCCACTTAAAAAGGGCGTTGTCGACCAATAACCACATCCTGTACATGGGTGTGTCGTATGTTTTATGAGCTCCATATTGCGAACTGTCACTGCCGCGGATTTTTCGTCACGAACAACGGAAATTGTCGGAGGGAATACATCGATCATATCTACATCATGAGACTGGCAAGGTTGCGTCACGCTATTTCCCTATTGTTTTTTCTTTCTATGCACAATAGGGATGACGAATGCTAGTCATCTGAGTTACTTTTTATCATCTGACAAAAACGAAATTTTGTTCTAAAAATGTTTGAAATACCTAGGCGTGACGTCATAGTTTAGCAGCGTCATTCACGTACTCATTTTGTGATTTTGGTTAGTTAAAAATCGAAGACTTGAGGAACACAAAACGAGTAAGGTTTTTTGGAGTTTAAGCAGGAGTTTTCGGAATTTAGTGATCAAGAGTTTATAATTAATTTCTGAAGCTGTCGTCATCTTTATTCTTCTTGTTATCGTGTGGTGCTATCCAACGGACAGACGGCGATTGCCTGGTGTTGCACTTAGCATCACCCGCGGTCACGTGTAGGTCATTTAGAATTACGGACGTGTGCAACGCGACCTTCATACACATCTGGAAGTAGATGTGCAGGTTTCCTCACGATGATTTCCTTCACCGTTAAAGCAATCGGTAGGTATGTGTACGTAAGTATATGTATTTCTTTAGAAATAAGCTGTACCCTTTGTAAGACCTTAATATTTAAAATCTGTATTTTATGTATCCTGTGTACAATAAACTATTAAATAATAAGTAAGTTTCGAAAAACTCATAGGTACATTGGCCGTCCGGATTTGAACCCGGGATCTCTGTTTAGGAGGACCGAGTCGTTACCGTTTGAGCAATCGACGCTATATCCACTTTTATTTTTGGCATCATCTCACCTGTGTCATATTTAAAAGAAAGATAGTAATTATGTTATCTTCATACAATGGTACATCGCGCGGTTTGTATGTATGCGCGTTGGTAGGCACGCACCAACACTACTATAATAAAAACGACTGCTTTCCTTTTACTAAAGAACTTTTCTTTTTACTATGCCTGTGTGGAAGATAATATTAAAACAAATACATACGTTTTATGATACTTTCTATAACCAGATATTCACTCGCACAACCTCACCGAGGTATATGACTCCAATCTCCTATCTGTTGTTTTAATTACTCTGAGCTACCACTGTCACTTAAGCGCCATCTATTAGATAATCTTTGAACAATAATGATTGCACATTTTATTACTAATAAACGCAAATATAAGGTCTTAAATCACTATAGACATAGTTATTATTAATAAACTTAATATATCTATTATAGTAGTTTATGAAAATGTTGCATAATGAGGGGTAATAAAACACGTGTAAGAGTTTTAAAACCGATTCTTGGCGAGGTTTTTATTTGTATCATAAGAGTGTTTTAATACCTAGTTATGTGCAGTTTCATACTCTACTTTATCTAATCTCATACATTGGGATTGAATCAACTGAACAACAAAGATCAAAGTTAAAAGAGTAAGAAAAAAAAGTCCCTAGAAATTCAGTACCTACAACAAAACGTGTCATAGCGCCAAATCCCAGCTCATGTGTCACAGACAGGTAAAAAACAATGTTTTCACTGATCTCAGACATTTTTAAGCAAGAATGAAAATTATCCACGAAATTCAGTAACTACAACAAAACGTAGTCAATTAATGGTGCCAAAACCTAGCACATCACCGCGCATGCTTTAAAGCAGGCGCTGTTACAGACAAGTAAAAGTTGGAATGAAAACTTTTTGTAATGCTGTAAAAATGGCGCTAACCGCATATGCGTTCCAATAAAAAAAAATGATATGGAACTTCGTTGGTGTTATTATCTTTTTGGATTAACTTGTATCGTAATGGAAAAAAAAATCTTTATAATATTTTGTCAGAGAAATATTGTTATAAAGTGTTTTTTTTTTAATTTCGGTATTGTGTTTATAAAGTACGCCAATTTAAATTCATTTTGAAGTTTATAATTCGAACTTTACGATAAGAGAGTAGATAAAATTAATTAACTGCTTGATTTAAAAACCTATAAATGAAATATTAAACTAAACTTTAATAATACGAGTTAATACATTGTAGTCATAGCTACATTTTTAATGAAATTCAACACCTGATTAACGATGATGCCGAAAATTGAAGCCGGCGTACCAAGATTCCCCAACACAATAGGCAAATGGTTATCTTATCTTCATGCCAGAACACGTCAATGCTGTTAACATTGATGTTTGGCGGTAAGACTTAGATAATATTGTTGAAGCTAGATAGGCGAGCTTAGAAAATATGCTACCACCAACCAAATCAAGTCTTACAAAGTCAGACTCTGCCAGGATCGAACCCGCGACCTCGTGTGTGAAGCGAATGGGCTTATCATTATGCCAAGGTAGGTGTAAGGTTTTTGCAAGAACATTTTTAATAATTACTTTTTTTTTCTTACATTATGAAGGATAGTTTGCATCGTGTACTATCGTGGCTTAGTGTGACGTGTGTCGATCACGTAAGTTTATGATTATAAAAAAAATATTTAAAAAAAACAAGCTGTGTATTAGTATGCCGTGTTAGTTATTAAGTCTGTCTCTTAGTTAATTTGGGACAAATCTTTGAAACTAAATTAGGACTATTTCACAGTTTCCGATTGAGCTGAAATTTGGCATACACTTTAAATTTTGAGAACTTTAAATTGGAGAAATATGTGAGGTGATTCTTAGTCCAGTATGGCGGACTCCAAAAGATGGTGGATCAGTATTTTTCTATGTACCCCCATGATATGCACTCATGGACAAATAATACGGGTCGGTACGAAGCATTAGAATAACTCGCAAAATAATAAAGGTATAGCAACATGAATGAAACTGTATGTTATAGATAATTTAATAGATAATAAAACGACACTAAATGTTAGAAAAGTTTATTTCTTTATTTATTAAAATTACATAAAAAACAAAATACCAAATGTTTTGCGTTGAAAAATTAAAAGACACAACCTCATATCACACAAAAACGAACTTTAAAGCCATTTTAATACTTCGTATTGCCGCCACGGGCTCTTCTCTCAACTGCCAGATGATTGGGCATGCTGTTTATTATGTTAAGTTTTTTATGCGATGTTAGGGATATTGTTCCATTCTTCCACTAACGCATGTTTCAAGTCTCTAAGTGTAGATGGGGCGGGGTTTCGTCTACACACCTCTTGAGCTCGTCCCAAGCGTGCTTATTCGGATTTAAATCCGGGCTTCTTGAAGCCCAGTCCATGCAATTGATGCCAACGATTTGAAGATACTCATGATTAACAATTCAAGCTGTATGTGGCCTAGCATTGTCATGCATAAATATGGTCGGGCGATAAAATCCAAAGCTCTTGACATCATCTCACCTGATGGTATAAGTGACGATGATGCTGAAGATAGAAGCGGGCTTACCAAGATTCCGAGCACAATGGGGAACTATGGTTATCTTATATTTAAGCCGGAACACATCAATGCTGTTAACATTGATGCTTGGCGGCAAGACTTAAAAAGGTGGTGGGAGCTAGCCAGGCGGGCTTAGAAAATGTCCTTCCACCAACCAAACCGGGTCATACAAAGTCCGACTCCGCTGGGAATCGAAGCCGCGATCTCCTGATTAAAGGTAACGGACTTAACCATTACGCCACAGAGGCGGTTGAAACCTCCGGACTTGGCCCCTATATATGGAGTAACCTTTTTGAGTTTAGGAATAGACCCTTGCCCCCAGCAGTGGGCCGATATGAGTTCTTAACGTAGATGTTGGCGTGAGAACACAATATCATTACGGTATCCCAATGTGCCGTTGGGGCAGCGAAGTTCTCGTCCAGGGTGCACCTCAGACATCTTCCACGTTCTGATGCATAACAGCATCGACTTAATCACTGAGGTGGTGTTACTAGACCGGGTTTTCAAACTCATGTGATTCTTAAACTACATGGAACTCTGCGGATTGCACCTTGTTATCCCTAGTAGTCGCAAAAGCGTCGGTGGCTTAACCGGTAACGACTCGGTTCTTCTAACCAGAGGTACCGGGTTCACATCTGGACGGCCAATGTACCAATGAGTTTTTCAAATACTTACGTATATATACTTACCGATTGCTTTAACGGTGAAGGAAAACATCGTGAGAAAACCTGCATACGCTTGCGAAGAAACTCAAAGGTTGTGTGTAAAGTCGACCAACCCGCACTGGGCCCTAATTCAGGGTAGGCTCGAGCCCCTCGGTGGGGACGTATATGAGCTGATATGGATGAAAAATCCCTAGTAGTTTGCAGCGGGCAGCAGTTTTTTTTATCTTTCAAACGATTTTAAAGCGGCTTCCAGAAATCCGATTGAGTTGAAATTTGGTAAGAAGCCGTGACAGTAAATCCTTTTGTTATTTTGAAGTTGATGAAATTTGGAGGTGGAATGAAGGTCCAAGGACCATCTTTTATTTTCAATAGAATCGTAGGAAATACTGTGCTCGCCTTTATTGAATTTGGAAACTTCGTGTATTATATTCACATTTGGCACACTGAGCTTTTGGCTTTTCAAGCGACTTGAGGATTTTCTCAATTCGTCTCTATGTTTTTTTTTAATGTTTGTTACCTCATAACTTTGGACTGGGTGAACCGATTTTTATGATTCTTTTTTTATTTGAAAGCTAATGCTTCCCGTGTGGTCCCATATAAATTTTATCAAAATTGGTGTAGTACTTTATTCGAAAATTAACGAAAACCAAAAATAGTAATGCAAAAATGTACTAAGTTGTTGCGATGGAAGTCGGTTTTTTAACGTGTTTAGCGTTTTTAATTATTAAGCATAAAAACTCTTTTTAAATAAAAGCCTTTACAGAGGTCAGCACATCATGCTAAACACTCTTAGTTCGATTCTCATCCATACGCACACGGCATAAGAACGTTACAAAGTCCAAAGTGTCTAGCTTGACGTGCTGGCGTCTGTACCTTAAAGTTTTTGGGTTTTTCAGAAATTGTTGTACCTTGGCCCATAGATTTGTTAAACTCAAATATATCCTCCTCTTCCAGGGCATAGACCAAAGCATCTTCCGCGACGTGATGCACAACACCCTGGATTTAGTAACTGAGGAAGTCATTCTGGACCGGTTGTGGGTTACCTGGGACAGAGGGGCGTCAGGGGGGGAGGGATCGCTCAAGTTTGAGCCCTGGGTGAAGGGGTTGAACGTGCTGCTGAAAGGAACTGATGAGGAAAGGAGACAGCACTGTTTCAACGTGTACGATTTGAACGCGGACGGCTATATCACGAGGGATGAGATGTTTTTGTTACTCAAGTAAGTACCCTTCAGGATCATTAGTATTCACCTGAAGTATAGAAATGTTTCATAGAACTAAAGTAAATAATAAAATAAATAATAAGAATATATTTTTTAAGAATATTTTTATTTTTTGAGTTACATAAATCTCTAAGTACTTTACACATTGAATAGGATAACACTTAGGGTAGTTATGGAATTTTAATAATAAAATACTTGCTTGCATCAATTTGTTGCGCTGGTTTCTAAGCTAGAGTAACCCTGTATTTCAGAAACCAGACCCGTTCGGTACAATATTATACTGTGGGTTAGTGGGAGTCAGTGTCACTTATCAGAACCAAGCAATGCTCGTGCGTGTATTCTTGTATGCTTGTGCGTGTGAGTGAAGGTTCGGGTGCGTATGTGCGTGTGTGTGTGTGTGTGTGTATGCGTGTGTGTGTATATGTGTATCTGTGTGTGTGTGTGCGTATGGGAGGGTGTGTATGAGAGTGTGCGTGTATGAGTTTGTAACAGTTTGTGTAAAAATTGTAAGGACGTCATTGGATGGGTTTTAGCAACAGTTCATTTTCTTCGTAGTTTAGACTATAATAAGCCACTCTGTGGTAGATTTCTTAAAAGAACTTCTCATCAAAGTTTGGGAAGGTAAAGTTTTGTTGAACTTGGGTAACTTTTTGCAAAGAAACGGACCTAGAAACCCAGACTGTCTTTGAGCAAAGGTTGTTTTGGTTGCAGGAACATTAGTATAATCTCGTCGTTTGAGTGGATCGGAAGGTGGCTTTCGTTCATGCTTTTGATAGGTAGTGATACATTTAAGGACAAATAGTTGTCGAACTGACAATAAGTTTGCCTCTTTGTATAGTACCCCATAAGTGGACTACGGTCAAGGTAGCGTACATCCCCAAGGCTGGAGATCGAGATAAGTCACAGCCTAAGTCCTACCGACCCATTAGTCTCACTTCTTTCCTACTAAAAACCATGGAAAAGGTGATTAACGTCCATATTAGGGAGGGAAACATATCTATTGAAGCGTCCCTTACATGTAAAACAGCATGCGTATCAGAAGGGCAAGTCTACGGAAACAGCCCTTATGGAGCTTACCGATAGACTAGAGAGAGCACTGGACCAAAAACAGATAGCCCTCTGCGCCTTTCTGGACATAGAGGGAGCTTTTGATAACACCTCTACTGACATCATCCTTAAATGTATGAAGATGCGGAACATTGACTCAACCACCACTGAGTGGGTTAAGTCAATGTTAACAAATAGGACAGTAAAAACGACTTTACTTGGTGACACTCTGGAAGTGAGGATTACCCGAGGATGTCCGCAAGGAGGGGTTCTATCTCCTCTAGAATGGTCCCTAGTTGTCGACTGTCTTATTGAAGAGCTAATCGTAGCTAACCTGGAGACACAGGGCTATGCAGATGATCTGGTTGTGTCAATAGTAGGAGGGTCACCCACTACTGTTTCAGTACAACTGCAAAAGGCCCTCTTCAGGATAGAACGGTGGTGTAACGACTTTCAGCTAACAGTTAACGCGGAAAAATCAATTGTAGTCCCCTTCACCAGAAGAAGGAAAACGGAGGGCTTAAAATCTCCTACACTCTTCGGAAGGACTATACCATTCTCACGGGAAGCTAAGTATCTAGGAGTAATCCTAGATGACAAACTTACCTGGAATAAACATATTGAATACATCACAAGGAAGGCTAAAATAGCGCTAGGAGCATGCTGTCGGCTGGTGGGATCTCGGTGGGGTCTGCAGCCTAAGTCGGTGCTGTGGGCTTACACCGCCATGGTGCGGCCTATGGTTGCCTATGGATGTGCTGCTTGGCACAAGAAGACTCAGCAGCATATATGCATTGCTACCCTTAATAGCCTACAAAGAATTCCTTGTCGCATGGCAACTAATGCCATCTCATCAACCCCGACTGCAGCCTTAGAGGCCATTCTTAACCTCGAACCGTTGCACATCCATTTACAAAAGGAGGCCAGGTTGGCCATGCTGCGTGCAATGGGAGGTGGTAAGTTGGACTGGAAATCACAAGTGATGAAGGACCTCTATGGTGCGCTCACAGTGAATCCAGTACTAGCCATGCCATCCGACTCCCTTTTAAAAGAGTACAGTTTTAATAAACTGTACACGGTTCACATTCCGCAGCGGGACGAATGGAACGCAGCGGTACCCAAAACCCTCAATTCTAGTGACCTTATCTGGTTTACTGATGTTTCTAGAAAGGAGGGTTTAGCCGGAGCTGGGGTATGCGGCGGAGACTTGGATATGAAGCTGTCATACAGCTTAGGCCCGCATGCAACGGTTTATCAGGCGGAAATGTACGCGATAGTAAAATGCGCACAAGAAAACCTTCTCAGGTCCTATAAAAATAGGAACATAGTAATATGTTCGGATAGTCAGGCGGCCCTTATGGCACTGAAATCCCATGAAATTGATTCCAAGTTAACCCTTGAGTGCGCTGCTGCCCTCGACCAGCTGGGGAGACTAAACAAGGTCACCTTATACTGGGTGCCGGGATATAGCGGCGTCAAGGGTAACGAAATAGCAGATGAGCTTGCAAGAACCGGAGCAGAGACACCAGCTATTGGACCTGAACGCTAAAGGAATGGGCAAATGAACAGAGTAAAGCACTCTGGGCAAATTCTCCAGGCCAAAAGCATTCAAAAATGCTCATTTCTGGTTTCTCTCGGGGGTGCACGTCTAGAGCACTGCAATTGCAAAAGCCTGGACTTCGAGCTCTCGTCAGAACTCTGACTGGCCACTGCAAGCTTAATAAACACCTAAATCAAATGAAGCTTGCAGTCTCAGACGAGTGCCGATTTTGCCTCGAAGAAGAGGAGACACCTCTTCACTTACTCTGTGAGTGCGAGGCACTCGTCCAAGCCAGAAGTAGCTCCCTGGGTGGGCCAATGATAGCACCAGAGGACATCAGGGAGCTCGATCCCAAGTGCATCGTCCAGTTCATCAGAACTATTGGCCTTGAGGAAATTATATAACAGGGGCAGTGATCACAATAGATCTTGTAGGTCGCGGTGATCCATTAGTAGGACCCTCTTTTCGTCCTATTCCCCTCTTACCCAATAATAATAATAATAGGGAATTAGTTGGATACCTGTAGGGCTTACGCAACATGACCATAATGATGGCTCTTTGAGCTCTTTCTAATTCAATCATATGTGTAGTAGCAGCGCCACCCCATGATCCAATACCGTATGTCAGGAGGGATTGGCAGAGGGATACGTATACTTGGTTTAGGAGTGTAGCGTAGTGTGTGTATAATCTATATAATATTCAAAATATTCGAGGACAAATCACACATAGTCATCTGGTCGCTAACTAGGAATAGCTGTACTTTTTTTTTAAATTCACAATTGGTAAGCCCTTGGCTCAACCGGTAACGACTTGGTCCTCCTTACCAGAGGTGCTGGGTTCAAATCCAGACGGCCAATGTACCAATGAGTTTTTCAAAACTTACTTACATATACTCACCGATTGCTTTAACGGTGAAGGAAAACATCGTGAGGAAACCTGCACACACCTGCGAAGAAATTCGAAGGTTGTATATGAAGTCGACCAACCCGCACTGGGCCCGCGTGGTCGACTAAGGCCCGATCGCCCTAATTCAGGGTAGGCTCAAGCCCCTCGGTGGGGACGTTTATGAGCTGATATGGTGATAAAGCCCTTGGCATTATCTCACCTGATGGTAAGTGACGATGATGCCGAAGATGGAAGCGGGTAATCAGAGACTGATATACATACTTATGCAGGGTGTAACAATATTGGTGTTGCCATTAACTGGGGTTTCTATTCATCATACTTAACAAGTTTTTTTCTATGACTTTTCTGAAATCGTAATTTTTTTAAAAACTCTTCATACAAATTTTTGTATTTTTATATGGCGGGTATTTTTTTTTTAAACTCCTCATACAAACTTTTGTATTTTTATATGGCGGGTACATTTTTTTTGGGTTCCTTGGGAAAAGTTAAGTAGGGCCCGCAAGTAACGCGTCCGAAACCATTTTTTTTACATAGCCGACTTTTGTCGCCAGTGTATTTAGACCTTTTGCCAGTGTATTTAAAACTATGCATGATAGTTCTAAATACACTGTGAGCAAAAGTCGGCTATAAAAAATTGAATCTGAAACTATGAATGATAAAAACTAATATCAAGGTTTTTATTTACAAATCCCAATCAAGAGATTGAATTTACTGATTGCCTTTGAATATTGATATAAAAAAAGTAAAAACCATATCTAGAATATGGTTTTTATTTTTTTTTAAAAAGCGAGAAATCTTTATTTAGTCTTTGGATTCCATCATCACAAAAAAACTGGTTAAGAGCGAGTCAGAACCGCGCACAAAGGGTTCCGATCATACTAGATGGTGCTAGTTTCTTCACGTTTAAAAAAAACACGTTTTTGTACGGATACTTCCACTTTTTCTAATTTTTTGTATTTGTTGTTATAGCGGTAACAGAAATACATCATCTGTAAAAATTTTAACTGTATAGCTATCACGGTTCATGAAATACAGCCTGGTGAAGGGGCGGACAGCGAAGTCTTAGTTATAGGGACCTGTTTTTGCCCTTTGGGCACGGAACCTTAAAAAACGGTCAAGTGGGAGTCGGAGTCGCGCACTGAGGGTTCTGTACAAAAACCTTAGTAGTAGGCCCCTAATTTGATTCGTACCAACCTTTGAATTCGTTATTGTTGGTTAATTTCCTGTATTCATTTATAAAAATATTATTTCATACTTTTGAGTGAATTTCTTTTTGAATTCGGTATTTAGGTTTGCTGAACTTTTATTTTTACAATTTTTTTAGATAGATTTGTAGTTATTTAAGAAAATAGGCGAAAATTGGCCATTCTCCCCCTTATTTCCAAAACTACTGAGCTTAAAATATTAAAAAAATCACAGTATATGATGTTAAATGCTTAGATTACAGAAAAACCTATGAGAAAATCTAAAGTCCTTCCGTTCCTACAGGAAAAATGGAATTTAAAATCCAGAATAATTAACCTAGAGTATGTACTGAGAGGTCTTGTTCTGGTGGTAGTTAAAGTTTTGGTGCGGAACCCTGTTTGTAGCACTTTTCCAATAGGGGATCGGACTGCATCAAAAATAAATTCTGTTATATGTTTTCCTAAATTGCTCTCCTCTTGAAGTTTCAAAAAACCTTACTTGTTTTGTTTTTCCATCACGTCTTCAATTTTTAATTGATCATATTCACAAAATATGTTCGTCAATGACGCTCAAAATCTATGACGTCACTTGTGGGTATTTCAAACATTTTCAGAACAAAATTTCGTTTTTGACAGATCATAAAAAGTAACTCAAATGACTAGTAGTCCGATCCCCTATTATAGACATAGACAATATTTATTTTCGCCTCCAATTTTCCAGGAATTCCTTATTAAAACAGCCTGGTGACGAAGACCCCGACGAAGGAGTGAGAGACCTGGTGGAGCTGGTGCTGCGGAAACTGGACATCGACAAGGATGGCAAAGTTTCCCCTGAAGACTATAAGTAAGCTAGCTACGATGTATTGCTCGCAAGAGCAAATCAACACACTGAGTCACGGCCCTTTTGTACTATTGCAACACACATATGTTTTTGTAATATTTTTTTTGTTCTTTTTGATTTGTTATGTTTTGTTTTATACTATGTATGAGTGTAATAATATGTGTGTGATTGTAGTGACAAATAAACGTGTTATCTATCTATCTACGAAGTTTAAAAAACTAAAAAACACGCATTTAAAGCACATCAAACTAAAAAGTGAAAAATAATTCTTAATATAGCATTTTTCACAATATTACTAGTATTTTTCGTTCATTATTGTTTTCAGCTTATATTATGAATTATTTTTCACTTTTTAGTTTGATGTGTTTAAAAGCGTGTTTTTTAGTTTTTTTAAACTATATTAATTGTTCAATTTTTAGTTTTATGTGCATTTTATCCTGGCGATCCAGATCAGGATATTGAGATAAATAAAATAATAAATAAAAATAAAAAAGCCTTTATTTCCCAGAACCCTAAAATAACATTGATTATATAGGTACTTACATACTATATTATTGTAACCTAAATTAATAATTAACTTTTGTATATTATATAATTTTTCTGTCATGGGTTTTGGGCCCCTCCACGGGTGAAGGCCTCCTCCAGTTTCTTCCATTTTTCCCTGTCTCTTGCAATTTTTATCCAATCCTTTCCTACCGTATCTATTAGATCGTCAGCCCATCTTCTTTTTTGATTGAGATAAACTTATCAAATAATTGTATTGTCACTGATCTTGAAAATGTACAAAGCTTGAATTAAATCTGTCTGTTTAAAGTGGGTCAAAATCGAGTGCAAAGGAGTCGGTTACAAACATACATACATCCTGTATAAAAGGGGTAAAAAAACACCTTCAGCACTGCTGAAGAACGCTGAATCAGCAGCGTTATACTTGTTCCTGTTTTCGTGTTGTTCGATAGCGACAAACAAGTGTCATCATAATATCAGCCGAAAAACGTCCACTGCTAGACAAAGACCTCCCCCAAGGATTTCCACGACGACCGGTCCTGCGCTGCCCGCATCCATCGGCTTCCCGCGATCTTCATCAGGTCGTCGGTCCACCGTGTGGGAGGCCTGCCTACGCAGCGTTTTCCAGTGCGCGGTCGCCACTCGAGAACTTAACTGTCCCAACGGCCATCTGTTCTACGAGCTATTTGCGCTGTCCACTGCCACTTCAGTTTAGCGATTCTGTGAGCTATATCGGTTACTTTGGTTCTCCTGCGGATTCCCTCGTCTCTGATTCGATCACGCAGAGAAACTCCGAGCATAGCACGCTCCATTGCGCTTTGGGTGACCTTGAGCCTTCGTACCTATCTCGTTAAAAACCCACAAACGTCCCCACTGCTGGAGAACGGGTCTCGGGAAGGTATTCCACACACAGGCGGCCAAGTACGGGTTGGTGGATATTGTAGTATAGTATACCCAATGTCAGATGTTTTTCATCATCATCATCATCACATCAGCCGAAAATCGTTCACACACACACCACACACACACCCACACCGACTTACTTATGCATATACCTACTTATGTGATTTAGGTACTTCTGAGATTTTGTCATTTAGCTGTATCATTATTTTTGTCATTTAGCTGTATCATTATTTTTGTCATTTAGCTGTATCATTATTTTTGTCATTCAGCTGTATCATTATTTTTGTCATTTAGTTGTATCATTATTTTTGTCATTTAGCTGTATCATTATTTTTGTCATTCAGCTGTATCATTATTTTTGTCATTTAGCTGTATCATTATTTTTGTCATTTAGCTGTATCATTATTTTTGTCATTCAGCTGTATCATTATTTTTGTCATTTAGCTGTATCATTATTTTTGTCATTTAGCTGTATCATTATTTTTGTCATTCAGCTGTATCATTATTTTTGTCATTTAGCTGTATCATTATTTTTGTCATTTAGCTGTATCATTATTTTTGTCATTCAGCTGTATCATTATTTTTGTCATTCAGCTGTATCATTATTTTTGTCATTTTGCTGTATCATTATTTTTGTTCATAAATTTCACTTAATAGGTACATACATATTCAGTTATTTACATTAGGTACTACATCATCATCATCATGTCAGCCGAAGGACGTCCACTGCTGGACAAAGACGACCAGTCCTGCGCTGCCCGCATCCATCAGCTTCCCGCGATCTTCACCAGGTCGTCGGTTCACCAAGTGGGAGGCCTACCTACGCTTCGTTTTTCGATGCGAGTCGCCACTTGAGAACTTTAGTGTCCCAATGGCCATCTGTTCTACGAGCTATGTGCCCTGCCCACTGCAACTTCAGTTTAGCGGTTCTGTGAGATATGTCAGCTATGTTTTTCAAGCAGCCTATAATGCACCTGACATGCAACCAGCATCAACGGCGTAACGTGCCTTGCCAAGCACGGAGACGTTCGAGCCAAATTAATACTAGCAGTCAAAACCATCCAGATAATGATCGTGCTTCAGGACAGTTTACCTGCGTGATCGACCCAACCACGCATCTATCGCTACACTAACATATTGAAATAAAATAGTGTTAATTGAAAACATTGCAATTTGAATTATGTCGATTAATCATAATCATCATCATATCAGTTCATATGCGTCCCCACTGAGGGGCTCGAGCCTACTCTGTATTAGGGAGATCGGGCCTTAGTCGACCACGCGGGCCCAGTGCGGGTTGGTCGATTTCACACACAACCTGCGAGTTTCTTCGCAGGTGTGTGCAGGTTTCCTCACGATGTTTTCCTTCACCGTTAAAGCAATCGGTGATTATATGTACGTAAGTCTGGTTAGGAGGACCGAGTCGTTACCGGTTGAGCCACCGACGCTTCCATTAGCTACTAATTGTCGATTTTTTTTATTATATTGAAGCTTCAGCTACTCGGAAGATTAATTTGCTTGTTTTCCATCTTTCAGAGAAGCGGTGGAACAGGAACCCTTGCTTCTGGAGGCATTTGGACAATGTCTGCCCTCCAGAAGACACGCCGCTGCGTTCTTGAAAACACTCAATACAAAAGGATAAAAAAACAATTTTTTAATGAGTAAGGCTAATTCAGTTATTGTAAGAACTGTTAATCTAGTATAGTATTTAAGCGGAAAAAATAAAATAATTTTAGAAAAACCAAAAAACTTGTACACAACAAGCTTAAATTAGAAAATAATTTAAATTATTTCGTATTTGTCTCAGCAAACCCTTTCATTTGATACCCATATCATGGGGGTGCACAAAAAATAACTGGTCAGCCATCTTTGGGAGTCCGCCATATTGGATTAAAAATGACGTAAGTTAGCCTAACAATGCGATGTTATCCAAACTTAACGTGTATAAAAATTTCAGCTCAATCGGAAACCGGGAAGTGGTTCTAATTTAGCTTCCAAGATTTGTGACACTAACTAACTAACACGGCAAGCTAATGTAAAGCTTGTAATAAAATAAATAAATCAATATTTAGGGACATATCATTCACGGTCATCTGCCCCCCCCCCCCTCCCCCGCCCCCCTTAGATTCCATGTACTTTGGGATACAGAAAGTAAGCAAGCAAGTAACTTTATTGCACGTCAGAAATCAATACACGACTTATAATTTGTTATACAGGGTTAATTTTGGACCCTTAGCAATATTTTGGCCAGCGCTTCTACTCCTGATTCTGAACAGAGATATGCTATATACCTGGCATGCCTTTTAAGTTCTGTCGTTTCCATATTTACCGTCAATTTTGAATTTGGAACTGTTCTATATTCGAATGTGTTTAAATTTTGAATCTCAAAACAGTTGAATGTATTAGGATTAATGCTATTGTTTAGTCACAGCGTCGATTGGAATCTGTCAGGTTACGTACGAAAATGAATCTTTCTAAGGAAAAAGTTCGTGCAATAATTTTCTACAACTTTAGAAGAGGCCTGACACAGCTTCAGTGTATTGAAGAGCTAACATCTGTGTTCAGTGATGAAGCCCCATGTCTACGGACTGTCGAACGCTGGTATTTAGAATTCCAGCGTGGACATACTAGTGTTAGTGACAAATCTCGCGAAGGACGCCCAAAATCCGCCTTCACTAAAGATAACATCATTGCTGTGAGACAACCAATTCTCGAAGATCGTCATGTGACGTATCGAGAGATAGAAGCTTTATTAGGCATCTCAGGGACAACCATTCAGAAGATCTTGCATGAAGCGCTTGGTGTGAGAAAGCTAGTTTGCCGTTGGATACCGCATCTGCTTTCCGACGATCACAAGGCGGCCCGCGTCAGATGGTGTAAGAAAACTCTGTTAAGGTTCAACAGAGGAGAGTCAAATCACGTCTACGACATCATCAGTGGTGACGAATCTTGGGTCTATGCCTACGATCCTAATTCCAAACAACAATCTACAATCTGGGTCTTTCAAGACGAGCCAAAGCCGACTAAAGTTGTTTGTTCTCGAAGCACTTCAAAGAAGATGGTGGCCCTATTCGTTGGAAAAACCGGCCATGTTGCGACTATTGCACTTGAAGATCGTAGAACCGTTAACGCAGAGTGGTATACCACAGTTTCTTTACCACAAGTCATCGCTGAACTTCGAAAATCTAACTCAAAGCGACGCATCATCCTGCACCACGACAACGCAAGCTCACACAGCGCTCGTTAAACGATTGAGTATTTGAAGCAGAAAAAGGAGAAGTTCTTGACCATCATCCATACAGTCCTGACCTAAGCCCTAACAATTTCTTTACATTTCCTAAAATTAAGAAAAGTCTTCGTGGTCAAAGGTTCCAGTCCGGTGAAGAAGCAGTCGACGCTTTCAAGTCAGCCATTTTGAACACCCCCACTTTAGAGTGGAACAAATGTTATAATAACTGGTTTGAGCGAATGGAAAAGTGTATTAAGCTACGTGGTGAATACTTTGAAAAACAATAAAAAGTACTTCAAGGTTCTAGTTGTCTTTTTTTCTTCAAACGACAAAACTTAAAAGGCAGCCCTCGTATAAGGGGAGGTAGATAGGTTACATGCATCCTAAAAGTGAAGCAAAAAAAAGATGCCAATTGGCATCTCTTTTCATAGTAGCATTCGGTAGGTACCTATTATAATGTGTGTGTGTTCGATTTTCAAATGTGGTTTGTTAGTGCATAACCCATCTATGGTAACAAATCTCTGATTCTGAACTACTTTCCTCAAGGAGTCCATGGTCAATTCGCAAAAAAAAAATTTTGGACTTCATATACAAAGTCGGCATATCGACTGGTCGATTTGTTTGAAAGGCCCAAATTTTTTTTGCGAATTGACCATGGGCTCCTTGAGGAAAGTAGTTAAGAATCAGGAGTAGAAGCGCTGACCAAAATATTGCTAAGGGTCCAAAAGGAACCCTGTGTACATAGAAGCTGATTGGACACTTCATACAACGGGCCAAAAATGACATTTCAAAAAAGGATTGGCGAAAAAAACAAAATGGCGGCTAAATATTTTTATTAAAATTTACTTTATGTAGGTTACCTAAAAGAAACGTCTAAAGGCTACCACTGAACAGGTTTAAAAAATCCGAGGCCTGCTTCGCGTATTCTGTCTGTCTGATTCACGCCTTTCTTCAATTGGGTACTTGACAGCATCAAAAATAAATTCTGAAATAAAGTTCACGAAATAGCCCTCCTATGAACATTTTCTATTTTTAATTTATCAAAAATTAGTACGTCAACGGCCAAGAAGAAATGTGACGTCAAAGTTTAATAATTTCGGAAAATTATTCAATTATGGTTTAAGCCTGACCTTAGGGTCTGTCGATTTTCCTTACTTCGCTTTCCGAAGACCTTATACAATACCTACTTTGTAAGACAAAATTCACCGTTTCGTGGTGCCTGCGCGGGGCTCAACTCCTTATAAAAGAATGTACAGCCACGCTGTACATACTTTCTCGCATAACCTTTCCTGAGTACTTGACGGTTCGGGCTTACACAAAACAACAATAAACATTATATGATAAGACTTCTTAAAGTGAATAAATTATTATTATTATTATGTTTATCTCCGATTTTTCAAACTCGGCTCTTTAAAAGGCCGGTCCTTTGGAAGGCGTACGTGGGGATACAGATCCAACACGCAGAGGCCACTTTGAGATATTATAATGTGTTGTGATGTGTACACCTATTATTATTACGCTTCGATAGCGTAAGCGCCACAGAAATCGAAATAATATTAGGCTCTATTTGCAGTTCTGTGGTACATAGATTGACTTAAAGTTCTGACGTGATCCAACAATAACAAGAAGGGGATTGATTTACAAATAATAATTATCTACTAACATAGTTTGTAAGTTTGTTACTAACAACATTTAGATTTAATCTAAAGTTAAATAATTATTATTATAAAGAAAATCTCAAAAAAATACATTTGTGGGGGGGTTCTACCTTTATATCTCATTTTGCTCAAATAACCAATACTGTCACTTAATAGAGTATCAATAATATTTACTGTTTCATCAAACTCGTATTTAAATTTTCAAGCGACTTCCAAAAAGGAGGAGGTTCTCAATTCGTCTGTGTTTTTTTTTAATGTTTGTTACCTCATAACCGATGAACCGATTTTTATGATTCCTTATTTATTAGAAAGCTAGTGCTTCCCGTGTGGTCCCATTTAAATTTTATCAAAATCGGTGTAGTACTTTTTTAGAAAATTAACAAAAACCAAAAATAATGATGCAAAAATGTACTAAGTTGTTCCGATAGAAGTCGGTTTTTTAACGTGTTTAGCGTTTTTAATGTAGAAGGTCCTTGGTGCTTGCAATATAAAGTTCACAATTTTTTTGTCACTTCACATGAAACCTCGGAAGTACTAAATTATTTTACTACAGATATAATGTACAAGAAAGCAGCTAAATAGTTTCAACTTCCTGCCAACCTTTCGCCAACTAGGCTCTTATAAGAAGTCATAAACGAGTTGGTATATATATGCTTTGTGGAGTAGATCACCTTGTGCTACACACTCGAACCAGATAACGGTTTTGTAATGTGGAGCAATCATAGATATCTATAATAGGGATGACGACAGCATCAGAAATAAATTATGAACTCTTGATCGCTAAATTGTCCTCCCACTTAAACTTCGGAAAGCCTTACACGTTTTGTTTTCAATCTAGTCTTTGATTTTTAATTCAACAAAATCACAAAATGAGTACATTATGTCGCTGTTAAACTATGACGTCACGCCTAGGTAACAATGTCGTTTTTGACAGATGATAAAAAGTAACACAGATTCGTCATCCGGTACACAATCACGTTTAATTCTTAAGTTTATTTTCTTATTTTCAGACTAGTTCTTATTCTCGATAATATTTAAATAATTAACAAGGTATTTAAATTAATAATAAACCTACTTAGTTTACAACAGAAAATCCTTACTAATATAATAAACGCGAAAGTTTGTATGTTATGGATGTTTGTTACTCTTTCACGCCACAACAGATAAACGGATCTGGATGAAATTTGATAGGTAGACAGATTAGGATCTGGATTAACATATAGGTTACTTCTTCCACGCCCGCGAGCCGCTTGCGGCTCGCGCACTGCGCACCCTCGATGTCAGCATAGAAACTATGTTAACGCTAGGCAAAAGCTAGTGATTAAATATTCCGAGGATATTCTTTAAATGTCAATTTGAGTGTTTATGTCAATTAAAAACTAAACAACCTCACTAATATAAATAAAAATTAAGAACCGGAGTGCATAAAAGGATTGACTATCTTTTTTTGGTAGTCGGGTAAAAATGTATCATATTATGTCACTCAGAGGATCAAAACGAACCTAGCGTCAAGGCACTCCAAAATAAGGCTACCGGCTCGACTAAAGCACAAGTAGATATGTACATTGTGGCTATAGAAACAGACATACAAACAGCTGAAATACATTAGCCTCCGTTCGGACAGTCGGGTAAAAGCGATGGATTTTATCGATTTTTCTAAAAATATCCTTTGAAGAGGCCTGGACCGCCGATCTGATAAAGATCGCGGGAAGCCGCTGGATGCGGGCAGCGTAGGATCGGTGCTTGTGGAGGTCCTTGGGATCGTTATCATCATGACGAACAAAGTCCTACCCCAAGGCACAGTATTACAATATAGCGGCTTGCAGTAGCGCAACGAATGTACTTGCGCAGAACAACGGAAGGGTACTTGCGGGGCAGCCGGCGGCGGGGCACAGCCTGGCAAACTCCGCGAGTTATTCGCAACAGGCTAGTATAGGCTAGTACCTACGCCGGTGGCGCATCGTGCGACATCAAAGGCGTTGCGCTACTGTAAGCCATATCCTAATACTGTGCCCAAGGATTCCTTAACGATAATTATCCTTTGAATCGCTGACCCATGTAGCATCATTGAATTTCGGAAGTTACTATACGGAGGGATTGTTCTTGTAAATCGTCTTTGCTACTGTTTTTAACCGATTTCAAGAAAGGAGGAGGTTTCTCAATTCGACCGTATATATATATTATTTTTTTTATGTGTGTTCGCGGATAACTTCGTCATTTATGAACCGATTTTCATGATCATTTTTTTGTTGGAAAGGAGATATCCCAAGGGAGGTATCTTATTAAGGAAACCAGGATCTGATGATGGCATCCCAGAGAAATCGAAGGGACCCTTACTTTGAAGTCGGTTTCTTTTGTTTAAAATTATCAAAATAAATAACTACCAACAAACGGTTACACTGGAACACATGATATTATGTTACTCAACCGTCGGTCATCTCCGCTGAGCAGTAGCCGACCTTGCAGGTGAATGTAGCGGAAAGCGAGTCTCGCGCGTATGCGCAGGCGCCGGCTGTAGGCTTTCTAGTCCAAGGTCGAAACTGTTTGGGTACCAAGTATAGTGAGTGTCCTGAGTATTGGCGTGAGATAAAATGGATACGCAACTCATCCAACAATACATAAAACGCAGAAAAAAGTAAAGTTTTTGACATCAAGTATTGGGTAGAATACTTAAGTTTTTTAAAGTGAAACTTTTATTACATCGTCTCAAATTTTATCGTCTGTGTGTCGCGTGAATGTCGGTATGATCGTTTCGTGCTCTGTAAATGTCTTTAATGTGAAAAAAAGTTTCACTTTTACCGTGGTTTCATAAAACCACACATTCTTTTTTTTATTAGTAGTAAACACAAGTAACTTAATACAGAGGGCGGGGTCTCAAACAAAATAGTTGAGCATATTTGTAAAGAAGAATTTAAATTTTAAAACTGAACAGCTGTTGTTCTACAATTTGGCTCAAATTATTAAGGCAGTACAGATTTTCGTTATTTTTGACGTCAATTATACTCCTAAAACGATAGAAACCCCAAGGTTGAAAAAAATACCCTTATTGTTGATGATATTCCTTAAAGTCAAAATCTATTAGAAACACGATTTAGCAGTAGTAGTAGGTATTCGCGGGTTCTAGACCACTTAATATGCATGGCTGGCTTTTTTTAATAGCGACTCGTTGTTTTCGCAAAAAACGCCAGCGACGACCCTTATTAAGGACTCGGCCCGGCAGTAGTAGGTATTCGCGGGTTCTAGACCACTAAATATGCATGGCTGGCTTTTTTTAATATCGACTCGTTGTTTTCGCAAAAAACGCCAGCGACGACCCTAATTAAGGGCTCGGCCTGGCAGTAGTAGGTATTCGCGGGTTCTAGACCACTTAATATGTATGGCTGGCTTTTTTTAAATAAAATTATAAATTAAATATTATAAAAATTACAAATTATAAAAATTATAAATTAAATATTATAAAAATAAAAAAAATTATAAAAATTATAAATTAAATTACAAAAATTATAAATTAAATATTATAAAAATTACAAAATATAAAAATTAAAAATTATAAAAATTATGAATTATAAAAATTATAAATCAAATGTTATAAAAATTACAAAATTAAAAATTACAAATTATAAAAATTATAAATTATAAAAATTATAAATTAAATATTATAGAAATTACAAATTATAAAAATTATAAATAAATATTATAAAAATTACAAAATATAATAATTACAAATTATAAAAATTATAAATTAAATATTATAAAAATATAAAAATTACAAATTAAATATTATAAAAACTACAAATTATAAAAATTAAATATTATAAAAAATACAATATTAAAATTACAAATTATAAATTAAATATTATAAAAATTACAAAATATAAAAATAATAAATTGTAAAAATTATAAAATAAATATTATAAAAATCACAAAATATAAAAATTACAAATTATTATTTTATAATTATAAAAATTATAAATTAAATATTATAAAAATAACAATATCAAAATTACAAATTATAAATTAAATATTATAAAATTACAAAATATAAGAATTACAAATTATAAAAATTATAAATTAAATATTATAAAAATTACAATATAAAAATTACAAATTATAAATGATAAAAATTATAAATTATAAAAATTACAAATTATAAATTAAATATTATAAAAATTACAATATAAAAATTACAAATTATAAATTATAAAAAATATAAATTATAAAAATTATAAATTAATTTTAATACTATTTTTAAAACTACTTTCATTGTAGTTTTGGATTGAAACGAAAAACCATTGAAAAAGTGTGGTTATTTTCTTTACTCTTTACACGTAAAGAAAAAGATAGAGACAACTGTTCCAATCAATACCTCGCCTTAACTTACTTCGTAAAATTTAGCTTGATCGCTGCGACAGATGTCACCTTAGTACATATTATATGTTGTATCTCTTTTACGCTAATTGAACATCCATCTATCTTACCCGCTGTCGCAGCGATCAAGCTAAATTTTAGGAACTATAGATATAGGACCTATACCTAATTAAAGGCTGGATTAAGAAAATTGCTTCCAATACAAAGTTGGCTAATCAGCTAATCAATTAGAAGTTAAGACTTTTATGTAATTTCACTAAGGTTTTTTAGTCCTGCTAGTAGAAGTCACCCTTTAAAATATGCTCTATTTTACCAAACACTGCAACAAAAACTTGTAAAATGACTTACTAGTCAATAATATCGAGTTTATTTATTAGTTTTTTTTTTGTTTTTGATCTCTTTATTGTACAACAAAATATACAAAAGATACTTATTAGAAGTAGCATGCACAAAGGCGGACTTATTCCCAATAGGGATCTCTTCAAACCAACCCTACTTACTGAAAGGATTTAAACTTTAAGCAAAGAAACAAATAAGTACACAATATATAGAGGTGAAAACAATAATAATAATTTGTTAGTTTATTTATTAATTCGTAAAGATTTGCTGGTCTGAAATCGCAATGTGACGAAAGAGTCAATACACAGCGGAGTCACTGTAGTTAGAATGGCGTCAATTCTCAATTTCTCATACACTGATCACTGGTCTCCCCGGCTCTGGTCATTGCCCAGCTCTTTACAGCCGACGACCGGTCAAGTTTCGTCACCGCTCATTTCTTTCGCCAATATTTACATGTCAAGGCGCCTCAGAGTAAAGTGTCAGATTAGCCAATTCGCAGTGCGCTCACTGCAGCTAGGTTGCTGGTATTGCTTGAACATTTTTTTGATTGATGATTTTATAAAAAAAAACGCAATGGTCTATAATAAAAGTTATTATTCTTTGGTAATACTACGAGGAATGATTCTATTTCAGTAAGAAAACCGGCCAAGTGCGAGTCGGACTCGCACACGAATGGTTCTGTACCATCGTACAAAATTTAAATTCCACGTTTCGAAAACAATCAGTTTTTTTTATATCCGGGGCCCTTTGTTTTTTTTTTGATGTGTTACATCTTTCCTCTCGCTTTCCTGCAATCTGTGGCAGTGATTTCGTGAAAAGGGACGGAAGTGTGTAACAAGAAATGCTTTTTTATGTCACGAAGGCTAAGGAAATATATTCATGCCGTCTAATGCAAAGCAGGTGTAGGTTTTTTATGTCAGATGTCACACATTATATGTGACTACTGAAAGGCTCGATTGGTTTTTTATTTTATTACTTGTTGTTATAACAGCAATACTCTGTGCATACTTCTACTGTCTACCTATAACAGTTCATGAACGGACGGACGGACGGACAGCGGAGGCTTGGTAATAATAACACAGTATTACAATATAGCGGCTTACAGTAGCGCAACGAATGTACTTACGCAAAGCAACGGAAGGGTACTTGCGGGGAGCTGCGCGAGTTTGCCAGGCCTGGCTACAGGCTAATATGGGCTAGTACCTGTGGTGTATCGTGCGACATCAAAGGCGTTGCGCTACTGTAAGCCATATCGTAATACTGTGGTAATACGGTCCCGTTGGTACCTCTTGGGTACCGAACCCTAAAGCGATAGGTATTTTTCATGGTAATTTTTTTTTCACTGAGGTCGCCTTCTGAAGAGATTGCAGTCAAACGATCCCAAATCTGCAATAAAAATAAAGTTGAAATAAGGTTAGTAGGAACAGAACAGGACAGAAAGGGATGGCGGTTAATCCACCGTCAAGAGGCTCCTAAGAAAAACAAAAGAAATCTAGTATTTTTTGTACCTACCCAAGATACTGGAAGTATAGTCTACTAGAACTTAATTGACTGATTGAAAACACTTTATAACACAATATAAGAGGAAAATACAGATCATCATCATCATATCAGCCGAAAATCGTCCACTGCTGGACAAAGGTCTCCCCCAAGGATTTCCACGACGACCGGTCCTGCGCTGCCCGCATCCATCGGCTTCCCGCGATCTTTACCAGGTCGTCGGTCCACCTGCTACAAAATCGATCGATACTTATACTGCGGCTACCTATATCAAAGCCGTTGCGCTACTGTAAGTCATATCGTAATACTGTGCCTATGTCAAAGCGGTGGCTTCTCGAGCACACGTTTTACAGTTTAAATGTTTTTTTTTAACTAATGTAAGCTTATAATATGTAATTTATTGATGTGTAACATCTTTGCTCTCGCTTTCTTGCAATTTGTGGGAGGGATTTCGTGAAATGGGACGGAAATGTGTAACAGGAAATGCGAACGTTTTTTAATTCTCGAAAACTAAGGTTGTCATAGCCATGCCGCCTAGTGTGATGGCAAAGGCAAAGATGACATACTACTATTTGAAGGGTCGGCCCGTGAATGTACGACCCGATAATTAATAAATTTCATAAGTATTTTGTCACATGTTACACATCATATGCGAGTAGTGTAGGTCTCGCTCGTTTTTTTTTATATGACATACTATTATTATTTTTTGTATTGACTGACTGTTTTACTATCTAGTATTTAAATTTAGTATTGAAATTTGCATATTTTTTTTAAATTTACTTTTAATCGAAATTGACGTGTAAATAATGACAATGATTATTAAATGCAGCCTAAATGTAAGTGGTTAAAGGTTATCTGTCGTCTGTCATTTATCTTTCGCTGGGTCGTTGAGCCGGATACAGCTATATCAAACGTCTAAGCATTAAATACGCTTCAGACTATTTCGTCATAATGGAGACATCTTTCCACGACTACCGGTCCTCATCCGCATCCGCATGTCCTTGGAAGAGGCCTTTGTCGTGCTAATATGATTTTGATGATGATATACATCTTAATTTTATTTTCGTAAAATTGGCTGGATAGTGTCAAATATAGTATTAAATATGAAGGTATATATATAAGAATTGAGTGATACAGTTGTTAAAGTGCACAATTCATTCAGTGTGAAGTTTAATTTTAAGAGGGGATATTAAACTGAATCAAGATATCAAAATTTCCAGATGTTTGTTCAAAATAGGTGCAAATTACACTCTTTCTCAAAATAAACATACATTCAAACACGCATACACACCCTCACACACAGACACACACACACACACTAACAATAACAAATAACACATCTCATGTAGTCGATTGCATGCGGATGGATAGATTTGAATAATTTTGTTAAATTTTAAGAACTTAAAATTTATTGGCATATGTATTTTCTAAAGTTTGATTACTGCAGATTTAATGCTGTAATTTCAATAAATATATAAAAAAATAAAAAACATATAGTCATAAATAGTAATTACATGTACATGTAATTTGTGGAAAACAAAAATGTAAACACTCATTAGTTATACGATCATTGATGTAAAACAAATTATGTCATTAGAACATGAAAGAATATGACACGAGAAGTTATACATTAAAATCATTGAATTTTATTACCGCCTTTGACACGAGTAGGCCAGTTCACAGGGACAGCACCCGATCACGGGTATAACGCGAGAGTCAGCCATCGGTCCCATTAACCATGTTATAGGGAAAGGAACGACCCGGCTCCCGAAATTACATTGGATACGCTAAAGACAAAAAAACCGACTTCCGAGATAATGCCAAGGGCTTACCAATTGGCGATGTCTTGAATCAAGATGTTGGATGAGGATAACATTATGGATGGCTATTTTAGTGGCACCTGTGTACGGCACAACAGACTGATTAAGTCATCATATCTCAAAATGAGTTGTCATTCAAGTCAAACAGTAGCCGCCGCACATTTATAAATAAATAATAAATATTCTGGGACAAATCACACTGACCCCAAAGTAGGATTCCCTGTGTTATGGGAACCAGAGACTGATATATACATATTTATATATGTTTAAATACATACATAAATAGATATTTAACACCCAGACATAGAGCAAACGAATCTGCTCATCCATCACCCAAATGTTTGCCCTGGGTGGGGATCGAACTCACAACTCTCGGATCAGTAGTAAAGAGCATTAACCACTGAGTCACCGAGTCAGTCAAAGTCAGTCAAACATTTAAACATAAAAGTACCAGAGTTCATTCTTTTTATTAGGACTAGCGAAGCGATGCCAAACGTACGATAACTACCGCATTTGTACGATGGCAACATTATTGTGGCTTAACACAATATAGAAGACCAAAAAAAAATCCTAATGATGCCAAACACAATATAGCGAATATTCCTACGACCGACGTTTACGGCAATAATTGTACAGTAATTTAGGAATGTTTTTACAGCATTTATGGCAACAGAGTTTTTGGTAAGCCCGCTTCCATCTTCGGCAACATCGTCACTTACCACCAGGTGAGATGTTGTTAAGGGGTTACCAATTTTGAATAAAAAAAAAGAGTCTGGCAAGGCTGATTAGGAAGTGCCTGGAACCTTGGCGACCGAGCGATCCTCTGAGTCTTATTTTTTTTGTGCGTCAGAATAAACAAGTTGAAATATAACCGTATATATATAAAAACACGTCTGAGGTTCAGTTTTTGCAACACAGTCATAAAAATATACCTGTTTGAAACTTGTTTGTGTTTATGTGTATTTTTGTGTGTTACTTACCGATTTTAAAAAAGCCGGCCAAGTGCGAGTTGAACTCGTGCACTGAGGTTCCTATGTGTATAGATTCTACTAGATATCGCTAGTTTTTTCACGTTGCAAAAATAATATTTTTCTTGTATGGGGGGCCCCTTTATTTTTTATATTTGTTTTAATACTTAGCGGCAATAGAAATACACACTTTGAAAATTTCAACCGTCTATCTATTACGGTTTTTTTTTTATTCACAATTGTTAAGCCCTTGGCATCATCTCACCTGATGGGAAGTGACGATGATGCCGAAGATGGAAGCGGGCTTACCAAGATTCCTCAACGCAATGGAGAACTGGCTATCTTATCTTCAAGCCGGAACACATCAATGTTATTAACACTAATATTTGGCGGCAAGACTTAGATAAGATGGTGGTAGCTAGCCAGGCGGGCTTAGAAAATGCCCTACCCCAACCAAACCGAGTCTTACAGATTGACCCCGCCGGGAATCGAACGGTTCATGAAAAACAGCCTGCTGACAGACAGATGGACAGACGTTGTGTGCACGGAACCCTAAAAAGGCTTAGGTACTTCACTTATTTACTTTATTAACATCGAGTAGTGGCTAGCGGCAGTAACATTATCAACGGAAAGTTCCACAGCTTGCCAATTTACGGGTCACTTGTTTGGACCTTAGCATTTTGATTAAAACTTATATGTACATACAATTAAGAGTAGAGTCCAGAACTTTCTCGTATAAAAAGGCGCGGACCCAGTTGTCATTGATGTTCCGCCTTTACGAACGAAGCGTTTTGCTTCTTCGTTCAAGCGAACGGCCACACTCTGGACACTTAATACAACGGGCCAGAAATTTCATTTAAAAAAAGTAATGACGGAACAAACAAACTGGCGACGAAATCCCATAAGTTCGACAAACAAACTGTAACCAATCTGATTCAATCTGGGTGACGAGGGGGTGAGGTCGCAATCTAGAGAGCGGCAGGGTGTGTCCATACTGTATGTTAGTACTAATATATATACTTTGGAACGGCCAAGGAGTGGAATTCCCTGCCTCAGTCTATATTCCCCGAATTGTATAATTTAGGAATCTTCAATACGAGAGTGAATATTTGAGCTTGCGTGTTACAACCTCGGCTGCATCGGCACTTACCATCAAGTGAGGTGAAATTTTTAATTAAAAAAAAACTTATTATGCAGTTGAATTGAGAACCTCCTCATTTTTGGAAGTCGGTTGAAAATTAAATTTAACCTAAGCGCGATACATTTATTTCATCACCAATTATATAGCGACAAATTCTGTAAAATGGGCCAGATAACCGAGTTAACAATCAGAAATAATGAAGGAGCCGGCTTCTGTGTCTATAAAATTATCAAATTACCTACTTATAATAGGATAAGAGTTTGTGATAAAAACGGCTACAAAACTATTCACAACACTGAACGTCGACCTAATTCACAAACGGATTGCTACAGTACAAGAGAAACAGTATTTCCAAGTATTTTTTGGATCTTGTCGATGGTGATGGAGCGGTTGCGACCTAATGTTTTGTACGAATACTATTGCGCGATATGGTCGCTTGCATTTGTCATCAGTGCTTCATATTTATTCATACAAAGCAGTAGGTCTAGGTCGCGAATCGCCGCGCCGGTCGTCGTTGCTTTTCAATCTCTTATGGCTTCATCATCATCATCATCATTGACTTCAACTCAAAGATATCCATCGTTAGCTACCGTTTTATCATATTAGCAGAAGGACGTCCACTGTCCAAGGCCTTTCTCAAG
Source organism: Coleophora flavipennella (assembly GCA_947284805.1). Taxonomy (NCBI): domain Eukaryota; kingdom Metazoa; phylum Arthropoda; class Insecta; order Lepidoptera; family Coleophoridae; genus Coleophora; species Coleophora flavipennella. The sequence goes on from OX369266.1 coordinate 5,241,639, forward strand.
GTTTACCACGCGCTGCCCGCATTCAGCGGCTTCCCGCTACCTTCAGCAGGTCATCGATCAATCGTTCGGGAGGCCTGCCGAAGCTACGTTTTCCAGTGCGCGGTCGCCATGTGTGAACTTTACTGCCCCAACGGGCGTTTGTCCTAGGAGCTTAGTGCCCTGCCCACTGCCACTTAAGTTTGGCAATCCGGTATTTGACTACTAGTCATTTGAGTTACATTTTATCAACTGTCAAAAACATATTTTGTTCTGAAATTGTTCGTGTGACGAACTTGTGACGTCACTGTCAACTAATTTAGTGATTTTGATAAATATAAAATTAAAATTGAATTAAAATGTTAAATGAATCAGTTTTTATGCTTTTGTAGGAGAAATGCTATTTAGTGAATAATATTTTTTTTTTTTTTAGATACTGTCATACACCCTATTCTGAGAGCTATGTCGGTTACTTTGCAGAACCGGTCGTAGTGGAAATCCTTGGAGGAGGCCTATGTCCAGCAGTGGACGTCCTACGGCTGATATGATGAAAGTGAAAACCACCTCCGTGGCGTAATGTTTAGTCCATTCGCTTCACACTAGGAGGTCACGGGTTCGATTCCCGGCGGGGTCAACTTTTTTTACAGCCCGCCTGGCTAGCTACCACCATCTTATCTAAGTCTTGCCGCCAAATATCAGTGTTAACAGCAATTATGTGTTCCGGCATGAAGATAAGATAGCCAGACCCCCATTGCGTTGGGGAATCTTGGTAAGCTCGCTTTCATATTAGGCATCATCGTCACTTACGAGTAAGATGAGATGATGCCAAGGGCTTACCAATTGTGAATAAAAAAAATAAAAAAGTGGTATTTTAATAAAATCGTTAAAAGTTTATGAAAACCAGGCATTTTTTAGTCGGGTAATTTGACCTAACTATATTATCGGTGTAACAGTTTTCCACCATACTTACCCTGGGCACACCCTGGACACTTCATACAACGGGACCAGAAATGACATTTCATAAAAGGAATGAGGGAACGAAAAAAATGGCGGCAAAATCCTATTACGTTCGAAAACCAAATTGTACCTAACCAATCTGTATCAATTTGGGTGACGAGGGGGTGAGGTCGCAATCTAGAGAGCGGCAGGGAGTCTCCATACTGTATGTTAGTACTAATATATTATTATATGCTTTGCCCTGGGTTAATACTATACTGTATCTTCTTGTACCATGCGGATTGCGAACAATCAACCAACTGAGTGAGGCAGCCACTATCCAGTTTTAGTTATCGGCGCCGGCCGCTAGAACGTGCACGTTTCCGAACGCGTTTTTAAAAGAAAAACACTCTCTGGCTTTTCTACAGTATACTTTTAAAAGATTGTTGTAGATAATAGTGTTGCAGCGAGCGTTGAAGTCTACCTCTTAATATTCGAGCGTTTACTTCGTAAGTACCTCTTTTGATTTTTCATGTTTGTTTTGGATATTTTTAAACATCATTTATGTCTTTCGAACACTAATAGAGGTCATAGGTATATAGGTACTAAAACAAAGAAAGATATAAATATTCGTTATTATTCATTAAAACTGTTCAATAATACAATTGATAATATGAAGGGTAGTACTTATGTTTGACAGAATATAATAAACAAGGCAACTACTAAACTAATCATAGGCAGTGAATAGGTAGTTATTATTTCTGTAAATGAATCAGTTTATATTATATCATGTCTGATTCATTTTATTACTTAAGGTTCTTTCGCTCAATTAACCTCACCTTTGACAAATGCCGGCTCACGTCAAAAGTACCTACCTACCGACAAAGGGACCGCTCTGAGTTCAATCGCGACTCCGCCGCTGACACACTGCAACACTCGCACGAGGTCTCGCAAATCTTTTTCATTCTTTACTAGGCGGTGATTTTAAAGATACTTCGTCCAGCAGTTAAAGTGATTAAAGTTAATGATTAATTCTAATTCAAAAGATACCTATTTAATTTATTTTTTGTAAAAATGATTTATCCTTCAACACATTTCCAGAACTCTGTTAGGGTATACTACGGCTGATTGCCCGAACGAACTATAAACCGGTGGAACTTAACTGAGTAACTGACCTATCTCAATTATATCTAGGTATTTCAAGACTAAAGCTCTACTAAAATATAAGTAGATAAGTAGTCAGTGGAGCAGATACAAAAGTCAATGGGAATTTTTATTGATTTGAGATTATCAAATGTAATAATTTTCGAAAAACCTAAAAACTTTTAATATTGCATTGTCACGAACATACATATGTATACAAAATTTCAGCTCAATCGGAAACCGGGAAGTGGGTCAAATTTAACTTGCAAGATTTCACCCGAACAAACATACATACATTGCAAGTTAAATAAAAGCTTGTAACATAGGTACGTTGCAATTTAAATAAAAGCTTGTAACATAGGTACGTTGCAAGTTAAATAAAAGCTTGTAACATAGGTACGTTGCAAGTTAAATAAAAGCTTGTAACATAGGTACGTTGCAATTTAAATAAAAGCTTGTAACATAGGTACGTTGCAAGTTAAATAAAAGCTTGTAACATAGGTACGTTGCAAGTTAAATAAAAGCTTGTAACATAGGTACGTTGCAATTTAAATAAAAGCTTGTAACATAGGTACGTTGCAAGTTAAATAAAAGCTTGTAACATAGGTACGTTGCAAGTTAAATAAAAGCTTGTAACATAGGTACGTTGCAAGTTAAATAAAAGCTTGTAACATAAGTACGTTGCAATTTAAATAAAAGCTTGTAACATAAGTACGTTGCAATTTAAATAAAAGCTTGTAACATAAGTACGTTGCAATTTAAATAAAAGCTTGTAACATAGGTACGTTGCAATTTAAATAAAAGCTTGTAACATAGGTACGTTGCAATTTAAATAAAAGCTTGTAACATAGGTAAGTTGCAATTTAAATAAAAGCTTGTAACATAGGTACGTTGCAATTTAAATAAAAGCTTGTAACATAGGTAAGTTGCAAGTTAAATAAAAGCTTGTAACATAGGTACGTTGCAATTTAAATAAAAGCTTGTAACATAGGTACGTTGCAAGTTAAATAAAAGCTTGTAACATAGGTACGTTGCAAGTTAAATAAAAACTTGTAACATAGGTACGTTGCAATTTAAATAAAAGCTTGTAACATAGGTACGTTGCAATTTAAATAAAAGCTTGTAACATAGGTACGTTGCAATTTAAATAAAAGCTTGTAACATAGGTACGTTGCAATTTAAATAAAAGCTTGTAACATAGGTACGTTGCAATTTAAATAAAAACTTGTAACATAGGTACGTTGCAATTTAAATAAAAGCTTGTAACATAGGTACGTTGCAATTTAAATAAAAGCTTGTAAAATGGATTGAACTATTTTTATTTAGAACAGATAACCGTTGGGGCATTTCCTCTCGTATATCTACCAGATACGCTAAAACTACCCGTTGGAGTAGTAAAGTTCTTCAGTGGCGACCGCGCACCACAAGACGTAGCGTAGGTAGGCCTCCCTCGGTGGACCGACGACATGTAGAAGGTCGCTGTAAACCGGTCGTTGTGGAAATCCTTGGGGTCCTTGCCCAGCAGTGGACTTCCTTCGGATGATATGATGATCTTATCTTCTTAATTCTTAAGGCTTATTCTAGGCTCTTATTTAAGGCTCCGTTTATACGATCGACAACGACTGAACTAAACGGTTCCGTCGTCCACACCTATTCACACAGTCACAAGCGTCTTTACAGTCGCCTCCCTCTACAACCGTAAGACAAAAGATAAATTTTGTTTTTTTTTGCTAATTACTATAATTTGTTTCGTTCTTCTTTAAAATTTTCAAAACAGTTGCTTAAATATTTTACAATTAACGGTTATACAGAAGGGTGACATTACAGGGGCGAGGGACAGGAATAGGGAGTCTTACCCTAGGCAGGTAGACAAAACTCTTCAAAACATTAGATTATTTACTCACTAGCTGTTTGAATTTTCCCACGGGAGCTCTTGAATTTTCCGGGATAAAGAGTATCCTAAATGTTAACCCGGGCTACAAGGAACCACTATACAAAATTTCATCAAAATCGGCCAGGTAGTTTTTGCGAGATGCGCGAGCATACATACAAACAGACACACCGACAAAAAACCCAAAAGTTGTTGTTTTAGCCTCTATATCGTTAGTAAAGTCTACCCAGTTATTATTTTCCAAAAATATTTCATGTACAGACACGACCCGTTACAGTTTTATTATATGTATATGTCGCAGGCATACTGTATAATTCGCCATTATACATACGGTCGGGCAAATGTCAGGCAAATTATATAATGGCGAGGGCCGGGAGCCTCGTTTCGCGAGGCTCTTTGACAGAACCTGACCGAACCTAACATCGCTTCTTTACAATCTGCCGAACGGCATTTTGACAATTTGCCTGACTTGGCATTGACCGTTTAAATACGGACGAATTATTACAAATTGCTCGACTCGGCATTGACCGTTTACATACAAATTGCCTGAATCGACGCACGGCATTTAACATTTAGCCTGACCGTTTACATACAGACGGACCGTATGTAAAATGACTAATACTATAAATGATCGTTAAGTTTTTTTTAACAAGGCATAAGTATATGCGTACAAATAAATTCAGGATATAACCTCTATACCTAAAAGATTCATAACATCAAATCTATTTTAAAAACCAAAGTTAGTTACCACTGATAGCTAGTGCGTCCTCCTCCGGAAAAAATCGGAATCAGGTATTTCCATCAGAAATATAAAAACTTTGTTATTTTATCTCAAAAATGGTTCTAAAAAAATTTATAAAACTGTGTCAGTTACTAAAACTAAGTAAGAATAAGCTGTGTGTAGTTCATAATTCGCTAAAAATCGTAATAAATTAATACGACAACAGACTATTTAATTTTTTTATCCTCAAAAAAATTCAAAAAATTCAAAATTCAAAACAATTTATTTCAAATAGGTGTTTACACACATTTTTAAATAGTCAAAACAAAAAGAAAATACTGTATATTACAAATAATGCCATGATTCAGATTACAGTCTCAGGTAATGGTATTTGTTATAGAATCAACATATATATCTTTGTCATTTACATAATCTATTATTTTATAATATCCTCTAGAGCACAAAACTTTTTTGACATGAGTCTTGAATTTATTCTCTGACAAACTAGTTACATTTTCTGGAATTTTATTGTAGAATCTTATACACTGCTTTTAACCTTACTCAGTCTCGAAAAGGCTATATCTATTTTATTTACATTTCTTAAATTCAAATTATGCCTGTCACTGTTTTTAGGAAATAAATGCAAATTATTACGAACGTACATGATGTTTTCATATATAAATTGACTAGCAACAGTTAAAATATTGATTTCTTTGAACTTATTCTGTAACGACTCACGTGATCGCATCTGATAGATTGCGCGGATAGCTCTTTTCTGCAGGATGAAAATAGTTTCTATATCAGCCGCATGCCCCCACAGTAATATGCCATAAGACATTATACTATGGAAGTAACTAAAATACACTAGTCTCGCAGTATCTACATTCGTTAACTGTCTTATTTTCTTAACGGCATAAGCAGCTGAACTAAGCCTTCCCGCTAAAGTTTCAATGTGTGGTCCCCATTGAAGTGAAACATCCAAAGTTATACCAAGGAACACCGTGGTATTTACAAATTCTAATTTATTACTGTCTAATATTACACTATTTTTGACCTTTTTTACATTTGGCAAACAAAATTTTATACATTTTGTTTTCTTAGCATTTAATAATAAGTTGTTCACAGTGAGCCAGTTCAGTATCTTTAAAAGAGTGTTGTTTACATCGTCAATTTCGTTTTATTTCCTATTCACTTTAAAAATAAGAGAAGTATCATCCGCAAACAACACAATATTTGACAGATGTTGCACCATAAAAGGCAAATCATTTACGTAAACAAGGAAAAGAAAAGGCCCTAATATGGAACCCTGGGGCACACCTATTTTCACTTACTTACTTACTTACTTACTTTAGATCCAGATGAGTTTGTGCCATTCACTTGTACTTTTTGTGTTCTGTTGTCTAAATACGAATTTAAAAGACTGAGAGCCCCTTCCTCTACACCATAATGCTTTAATTTCATAAGTAATGTTTGGTGTTCAACACAATCAAAAGCCTTAGATAAATCACAAAACACTCCAATTGCATTCTGCGATTCCTCGAAGGCATCATATATGTTTCGAATGAGTGCTACTCCTGCATCGGTTGTTGATCTTCCTTTAGTGAAATCGAATTGTTGGTTATGCAGTAGTTTGTTTTCTGTAAAATATTGTAGCATTTGGTTAAGCATAATCTTTTCAAACACTTTACTAAGAACTGGCAGCACAGAAACTGGTCTGTAGTTGCCTGGATCAGTTTTTGAACCAGATTTATATAAAGGTATCATTTTGCTAAGCTTCATGAGATCTGGAAAGACGCCACTATCAATGCTAATATTAGAAAGACAAGCTAAATATGGCGCTAAAGTATCAATTACATTACTGATCAAGCTTACGGATAATCCCCAGAGGTCTTCGGTTCTTTTCACTTTAAGAGATTTAAAAGTTTTTACAATAGATTGTGGTTCAATTACTCTGAAGGAGAATTTTTGATCACAATTACTAACATTATCCTTTAGCAGCCTTTGAGCATACATAGGTGATGAGTTTAGGGCTTCAGTAGTCTTAAGTGGAATATTTGTGAAAAAAGTTTCGAACTCTTTGGCTACATCGGCATTCGAACTAATTTTACCTTGATCTGTTTGCAAAACATATTCTTTGTCGCGAGGTTTCACTTTACCTGTTTGTTTGCTAATGATATTCCAAACAGTTTTTGTTTTATTATCTGACAATTTTATTTTTCTAGCCAGATAATTAGATTTTGCTACGTGGCAATCCTTAATTGATAAGCCCTTGGCATCATCATCTCATCTGACGGTAAGGGATCATTCAACAATTACGTGATCACCGGAAGGGGGGGGGGGGTCAGATGCTTGTATATACATCTGGATTATTTGGGGGGGGGGGGGGAGGGAGAATCCATGATTACGTTATCATTTTATAAACTAAATATTTAAAATATTTACGTCCAATTTTGAAGTCTACTACTGGTAACACTAACTATTAGATAGATGGAACGGGATTTCCCCTGCTATAGACAAACTGTGGAACAGTGTGACCAGATTCAGTATTTTTATACTTTTTCGGCATATATTATCGACTTCGGAGGAAGTAAGTATTTTGGGTATTTTTCCATTTAGTCAGGAATAGTCTGTATTTACTTAATAATTTTATTTAAAAATGACAGTATATTAATATTAAAATGTGTAGTTACATGTTGCATTTTGACAAACACACCCTCTTCCCAAATTTAGGTCATTTAAGACTCATAGAAACATGACATACGTGTCAGTGTTAATAAACAGCAAACATTTTAAGCACGGACGAAGATTACGTAATCAAGGCGAGGGGGGGGGGGGGGGGGGGGGTTTAAAAAACAAAAGATTACGCTGTGATCACATGGGGGGGGGGGTTAAAAAAACGGCCAAAAATGATCACGTAATTGTTGAACGATCCCTAAGTGACGATGATGCCGAAGATGAAAGCGGGTTTACCGAGATTCCCCAACGCAATGGAGATCTGGCTATCTTTTCTTCCAGCCTGAACACATCAATGATGTTAACACTGATGTTTGGCGGCAAGATTTAGGTAAGATGGTGGTAGCTAGCCAAGCGGGCTATGAAAATGCCCTACCATCAACCAAACTGAGTCTTACAAAGTTGACCCCGCCGGGAATCTAACTCGTGACCTATCGCTGGACTAACCATTACGCCACGAGGCAGTAGAAAATGTTTCATCAAGTCTAATACATCTCTTTTCTTTTCAAGCGACTTCCAAAAAGGAGGAGGTTCTCAATTCGTCTATATGTTTTTTTTATGTTTGTTACCTCAGAACTTTTGACTGGGTGAACCGATTTTTATGATTCTTTTTTTATTTGAAAGCTAGTGCTTTCCGTGTGGTCCCATATAAATTTTATTAAAATCGGTGTAGTACTTTAGTAGAAAATTAACAAACACAAAAAATAATAATGCAAAAATGTACTAATTTGTTGCGATGGAAATCGGTTTCTTAACGTGTTTAGCGTTTTCAATTATCTACGACGAGGTAACGGTACGCGTATTTTGAAGGCTGATTTATGAATGTCAGTCTGAACGATAAGAGATAAAGTATGCACCGTGGCTGCACAATTTATTCTTTGAGAATTGACTACCTATAGCTTTCTTGGGAACAGTTGTTCAGTATAACGAGTAGAAGCCCCAGTTAGCGGGTCCCACACCTATATTATTACATCTCGTTTTAGTAAATTATTTTAATTTTTTTTTATGCACAATTGGTAAACCCTTGACAACATCTCACCTGGTGGTAAGTGACGATGTTGCTGAAGATGGAAGCGGGCTCACCAAGATTCCCCAACGCAATGGGGAACTGGCTATCTTATCTTCATGCCGGAACACACCAATGATATCAACATTGATATTTGGCGGCAAGACTTAGATAAGATGGTGGTAGCTAGCCAGCGGCGGGCTTAGAAAATGCCCTACCACCAACCAAACCGAGTTTTAGGAAAAAACAGAAATTAGGCAAAAACACCCATTTTTAGGGTTCCGAAGTCAAAAAGGAACACTTTCAATTTCGTCATGTCTGTCCGGACTGTTAGTAAAAGCATATATGTATATACTTTGGTAAAAGTAAGCTATAATTTGGCATGGGTATAAATATTAACCAACCAACCCAACCCGCACTGGGCCCGCGTGGTCGACTAAGGCCTAATCGCCCTGATTCAGGGTAGGCTCGAGCCCCTCGGTGGGGACGTATATGAGCTGATATAATAATAATAATAAATATTAGACACGCCAACAAATTTTTGGTACAATAAAATCTTGATATAATACTTTTTTAGGCTACCTCCCTTACATGTAAAGAGGAGGTGATTTTTTTTTCGTTGACTTACCCTATCATGTGGGGTATTGTTGAATAGGTCTTTTAAAACTATTGAGGGTTTGCTAACACTATTTTTCGAATCAGGGATCGGTTTGCAAATTATTAAGCTTTAAAGGACGGAAATCGAAGACGCAGCCACTCTCTGCAGAATGGCCAAGGAGAGGGAAGAATTTCGCATGTTGGTCGCCGACATCCTTTAGGATAGGGCGCCGAAAGAAGAAGAAGAAAGTGCTAATTTTTGTTAGAGAATGCCAGCTAAATTGCTATTTCAGGACAACTGAAAAAAATTGTAAATAGTAGAACATATAATTAATTTAAAAGGAAAACTATCACGACTTAGTAGGCTTTCTTAGTTTAGGGAGTAATAGTCGACCAAATTAAGGTTAAGCAGTTAGATTTGTAAAAAGTAAATAGAATTTCCATACAAAATGTTCTGTTACCAACGAACGACAATATAATTTAGTTTCTTAAAAAGACATAATAACGGAACCCTACTTAGCGCGATTCCGACTCGCACTTGGCTGTTTCTCTTCTTATTTAATTAAAATATATGTAATGGTCAAATTAATTACTTTTTCTCCATTCGTGTTTTAAGGATCTATGAAGGGAACTAACAGGGTGAGAAGCATTTTTAGGGTCCTGTTCATCACATCAGCTCGTATACGTCCCCACCGAGGGGCTCGAGCCTACCCTGCATTAGGGCGATCGGGCCTTAGTCGACCACGCGGGCCCAGTACGAGTTGGTCGACTTCACACACAACCTTCGAGTTTCTTCGCAGGCGTATGCAGGTTTCCTCACGATGTTTTTCCTTCACCGTATAAGAACGTCGGATATACGTACATATGAAATCGAAATTCGAAAACACATTGGTACGTGGCAGGATCGAACCTCGACCTCCCGGACAGGTGGTAGCGGCTCTTGCCATTACGCCACCGACGCTCTTATCCAGTTAGGGTCCTGTTATCTAGTTCTAATGGATCTTTTGTTTGTTTCAGGTTGAATACAGTAACCATGGCGACGACAACTGCAAACAAAATCGGAGCCACACAGACCATGATGGAAAAAGCACCATGGTGAGTTTTTAGCACTTTGAAATAATACTAAATAATATGTAAATAATCATAAATTTTAATATTAACGCTTATGCCCATAGCCCTAGGGTCCATGTTGCACTGGCCAGTCGGCCCCCTATTAGTAAACATCTTCTCTAACAATTTGGAATATAATAATATATGTATTGAGTTTAAGCTTAATATTATGTTTTGTTTCCCCTATTTTTTACGATCGCAAGTAATACACTTCTAATCGTTGCTTTTGTTTATTCGAATAAAATTTTACATTATACAACACTTCAGTAATGTTCTCGAGTGTCGACCGTGCACTAGAAAAGGCCTTCCACTCGGTGGACCGACTACCTGGTGAAGGTCGCGGGAAGCCTCTGGATGCGAGCAGCGCAGGACTGGTCGTCGTGGAAATCCTTGGGGAGGCCTTTGTTCAGCAGTGGACGTATTTCGTTAGATTTGATGATTATGATGATAATCATCATCACATCAGTTCATATACGTCCTTACCGAGGGGCTCGTTCCTACCCTGAATTAGAGCGATCGGGCCTTAGTCGACCACGCGAGCCCAGTGCGGTTTGGTCGACTTCACACACAACCTTCGAGTTACAGATCGAGGAGGCAGAAAAATACTGTACTTGTTATAAAAAAAACAGGCCAAGTGCGAATCAGAACCGCACACAAAGGGTTCCGTACCATCAAACTAGATGGCGCTAGTACAAAAGGTTCCGTACCATCATACTAGATGGCGCTAGTTTCTTCACGTTTATAAAAACACGTTTTTTGTATGGAGACCCCATTATTTTTTTACTTTTTTTAATTTTTAGTATTCGTTGTCATAGCGCTGCGGCAACAGAAATGCATCATCTGATCATCTGTGAAAATTTCAACCGTATAGCTATCACGGTTCATGAAATACAGCCTGGTGACAGACGGACAGACAGACAGACGGAGGGACAGCGGAGTCTGAGTAATAGGGTCCCGTTTTTACCCTTTGGGTACGGAGCCCTAAAAAACGTACCAAATTCGTGTCGGGCCAATCATAGTGTAGGACACACCCCGGACACTTCATACAAAGAGCGAGAAATGTCATTTCTAAAAACAAACGACGGAGCAAACGAATTCACGGCGAAGTCCTATTATAATACGTTAGAGACCCAATTAGTACTCATATAATTATATACTGTGCCCAAACTATACTCGTAGACAATCTGTATCAATCTGGAAGACAAGGGGGTGAGGTCGGAATCTAGAGAGCGGCAGGGAGTGTCCATACTGTATGTTATTACTAATATAATGTATAATTTGGCCTGTGTACAAATATCTTCGTTAGTGAATTAAATGGTTCGCATTCTGTATTTGGTTGAGACACGGTTCCTAACATTTTGATCAAGTAAGTACTAATTCAGAAATAATTTTCAAGAAACCTAATCAGTTTTAGGTACATGTTTTTTTTTTGTATTCTTCTCAGCAAACTGTAATATTACCGCTTTGAGGAAGTCTAGTACTTCATTTTAAAAGACGTATTGAATGAACATGCGGCGGTGCACTTGGAAAAAGATTATCCTTCCCTCTACTTTAATGGGAGGTACCTCTCATCATCATTATATCAGCCGAAAGACGTCCACTGCTGGACATAGGCCTCCCCCAAGGATTTACCTCAAAATAAATAAAAATCGTTAGCAGCCTTCAACCCGTAAACGTCCCCACTACTGGGGCACTTGTCTTTTCCCAAGGTAAGGCCATACTCCACACACGGGGGAATGGTCCAGGTGTGTGGAGTGGAGTGGAACGGATAAAAAAAATCTTGTAATAGATTTTAGAGGGACCAGAGCTCAGATTGAGCTGAAATTTGGTATGAGGCCGTATTACCGGTGACAATAGATCCTTTTGATATTTTGAAGTTGATCTGATGATGAAATTAGGAGGTCAAGGATCAAGGTGCAAGGATTATTTTCAATTAAATCGTAGGAAATACTGTGCTTTTCTTTTTTTTTGGATACGTGCGTTCTACTTATTTTCAATTTTTTTTTAATCTTTATCACAATATTTTTTTTCAACCGATTCAAAAAAGTTGAAAATATTTGACTATTGAATGAATATGACTCCTAACCACAGAAATGTGAATAATATAGGCACCTCCTAACCAAACCCTGGACACTTCATACAACGGGCCCGATATGACATTTCAAAAAAGTAATAACGGAACAAACAAAATGGCAGCGAAATCCTATACGTTCGACATCCAAACTGTAACCTATCTGTATCAATCTGGGTGACGAGGGGGTGAGGTCGCAATCTAAAGAGCGGCAGGGAGTGTCCATACTTTAGGTTAGTAGTAATATATATACAAATTCGCCCGCGCAGATCTCGTTTTTTGCCGTTCCCGTGGGAATTTTTCAAAATCCTTTCCTAGCGGATGCCCACGTCCTAATTGCTATCTGTATTCCAAATTTCAGCGAAATCCGTTTAGCGATTTCGGCTGTGCGTTGATATACCAGTCATTCGTCTTTCCTTTTTATATTTGTCACCGTAAAATTGAAAATATCTATCTCGCGAGATTGTGAACTGTCGAAAGATTGTGAACCATAACATTTGCTTACAATTTCACTAGTGTCATTGTAATTTCACTAGTGATATTACAATTTAACTAGAAATCATCGGTTTTATTCGGAGATACAAGAATAGGCTATGAAATTGTAAGCCGATTGACAATTTACCGTGATATTGTAATCTTACTAAATTTAGTGTAGTGAAATTATAAAATCACGGTTTTGACAATATACCGGCGACATATATGTATACAGATAATCATACAACTCCTTACATTGTGTGAAACATTATTATTAAGCTATTGCATAGCTTCTATCGCGGGCCTTGAGCGCGGGGACCGAATCCAGAAATTCCGTAACGAAAAAACCTCACGCTTGAAGGCCGTGCATCGTCTAACGTCGTTTCAGTTCGGCAGTCTTCGACACGGCGTTGTGTGCGCGCGATTAGACGTATTGTACGACTCTACGAAACTCGCACGAATCGAGACGAGCTGCTCCGAAATCGGACGAATACATAAGCAGCTGTTTATGAGAAAGTATATAGGTGTATAGGTATTTATGTACAACAGTGAATAGCTGTACTTGTAAAATTTGTGTATAAAGTGTTTTTGTTTACCAACGATATCGGTTGCTAAGGCAACAATATCGGTTGTTAAAACAATTAAAACAAACATACCTAAAAGATAAAAAAGATTTGATCATTTTCGGAGAATAATAAAACTCTTTTCATAAACTGTATATACCTCCATATGACAAAAAAGATTTGATTATTTTCTGAAGACTAAGTATTTACTTTCAAACATATATTGATGGAGCTAAAGAAGTTTTACTTCAGTCGTGTGGTCTAAAGCACACTCGTATTTTAAGCTATTGTAAGTATAGCTTTTATCGCGGGCTTTGAGGGGACTGAAAAAAACCTGACACCCCAAAAAAAAATATATTGAGTTCTAAAAAACTTACAGTGCCATCTATCTATCCAGCATAATGATGGTGATGTTGGTGGTGATGGTGGTTGCGATGGTGGTCGCGATGGTGGTCGCGATGGTGGTCGCGATGGTGGTCGCAATGATGGTCGCGATGGTGATCGCAATGGTGCTCGTGATGGTGGTCGCGATGGTGGTTGCGATGGTAAATAATTATAATTGCATAAGTTGATAAAAAATGCTATGCAATAGCTTTGCCGCGGCAGTCCCCGAGTGCCACACGTCTTTTTTTTTAAGATTTTATTTAACTTGCAATATTTGTATGTATGTATTTTTCTATGCTTGTTTAGGTCAAATCTTGTAATAGATTTTAGAGCCACTTCCAGAGCTCAGATTGAGCTGAAATTTGGTATGAGGCCGTATCACCGGTGACAATAGATCCTTTTGATATTTTGAAGTTGATCTGATGATGAAATTAGGAGGTCAAGGTCCAAGGATTGACTTTTATTTTCAATTAAATCATAGGAAATACTGTGATCGTCTTTTTTTTTTAATTTGGATACGTGCGTGAGCATTTGGCTTTTTGGCATAAAACCTCTTTTGAAATAAAAGCTTGTACCTAAAATATTTTAGGTTTTTCTCTAACTTATGTAATTTTTTACTCTTCTTGAAAGCATTGTTTTGTCATCAGACTCAACAGCTATTATTTATTTTGAATGATTGTATGTTAAACGTTGTTTTTTTTTTATTGAATGGGTAGGTATGTGTTGCTATGACCTCTGTACCTACGTATTAAGCAAAAAATTGTATAAATTGATCTTGGTGCGCGAGTCGGTCCGGTAGTGGTACGCAATCCAAACTCGCACTTGGTAATTTTTTTTTTTTTTTTTCATTGAACATAATTATATCGGTATCGATTCGATGTTATACGAATTATTTTTATGTGACAAGACTCACGCATTCTGTCTTTTTCTTTCTGTTCGAAAAGACAAGGACCCAATGCTTAAAAGTTTAGTATTGTGTTACACCGAATCCACGCTTGTCTCCTTTTTCTTAAATTTTTTTTTAGTTTATCTATAAAGCAAATAGTTATTGTTTGTATGTAGTACAAGAACTTTGAGCCACGATTAGCTATCAGTCATAATTATTGACAAGTGAAACAAGTATTTTAAGAGGTAGGTATTGAATATATAACCTATGTTTAAATGACGCTTAGTTTTTTATTGGATTTATTTATCTATGTCTGAGTTCATTTAGTCCATTAATAATGTAAGGGAAAAATCTCACCCAATTTTATTAAGGCGGTAATATTACAGATTTTTGTTATTTTTGGCGTTAATTACGTCTAAACGATAGAAAATCCAAGGTTGGAAATAAAATACTCTTATTGTTGATGACGTTCCTTAAAGTCAAAAGCTATTTAAAACACGATTGAGCAGTTTTGGCTCGATAGAAAAAAATCCCAAAGATAGGTCTACCCCGTTACTTTCAACTCTAGTTATGTATGACTAATATTTTGAAGTATAAATTTAAAAAAAACTTGTGGCACTCGGGGACTGCCGCGGTAAAGCTATTGCATAGTTTTTTTATAGTCCTTGGGGCGCGGGTTGTTTATGGAATAAATTAACACTAAGAAAGTTACACCAGTAAAATCGACTAAGTCCTTTTAGTACAGCATATCGCTAATAGATGGCACTTTAAGTTTTTAGAACGTGGTAAGGTTACCTTACGCTCGGCCGAGCTACATGGTAGGTGGAGTGGGGGGTGTTAGGTTTTATTTTCGTTACGGAATTTCTTGATTCGGTCGCCGCGCTCAATGCCCGCGATAAAAGCTATGCAATAGCTTAAAAATATACAGCAATATTTGTTATGATGTTACAAAGTGAGTAATATTTTTATTTTTCTACTTTCATTGTAGTTTTTGATTGAAACGAAAAACCATTGAAAAAGTGTGGTTATTTTCTATACTCTTTACACGTAAAGAAAAAGACAGAGAAAACTGTTACAATCAATACCTTGTCTTAAAGGGTGGTGGGTTAACTAGTAGTGCTCTGAACTGAAACAGACAAAATTTAGAAGAAACGGGTACGAACCTCTGTGGCACAGTTATAATATACTTAATTATAATATAATATACTCCTTACTTTTCTCGAATTCTTTCGCATTCGTTACAACCTGCATATTTCGATAGGGGATGCAATTAAAAACCGAATAAACATAATAATATCCATCTTATCAAACTAAACAAAAATTACAATTCCTTTTAAAATTATCCTGTATGTATACAGGTGTGACAAAATTGGTGTAGGTCCCGTTAACTGGGGTTCTACTTGTCATACTACACAACTTTTGTTCTGTCTTTTTGCTGGAAGTGCAAAAAATAACTCTTCACACTATCCATCATATCGATTGACCGCGCACCGGAAGACGTAGCGTAGGCAGGCCTCCCACGAGGTGAACCGATGACCTGGTGAAGGTCACGGAAAGCCGCTGGATGCGGGCAGCGCAGAACCGGTTGTCGTGGAAATCCTTGGGGGAGGCCTTTGTTCAGCAGTGGACGCCTTTCGGTTGATGATGATGATGTTGATGCTGAAAACCCACTCTTATTGGTCGTCCGATGATTATGATTTTCATGTGCCTCTCAATTTTAATTCAATGTATGTAATGAAATATCAAGTTGTTGCAATAATGTAGGTGGGTATAGATACATAGATATCGATTGGGATAACAATCGTTACGTCGGAAGGAAACCATACCTTTCGCATGCTTATCGCTTACCGCACGCGATAAAACGCGCGATTTAGCGAACGCGACACGCGTGCTTGCTCAATGCGTCCGCGCACGCAGCGCCTATTGACCCCAGCTGTGACAATGAATCTCCGATTTATGTGTGTTTCAAGGTTATGGTGCAGGTTTGGGGTTTTTTCTTGAGCTAAAGTATACTCATCAATTGTTGGGGAATATTAAATTACCATCATCGACTGCATCATCACTTACCATCAGATGAGTTGCAGTCATACGCACTCAAATTTTTAATAAAAAAATATAAAAAAACGTTATTTCAAATCGTTCAAATCTATCGTATGTTTTTTTTGTATGTATGTTTCGCGGTTTCTTCTCTAATGTTTTTTAAAAGTTTTAAGTAAAATTAATAAATAAATCTTTATTTCAGGTTAAAAGCAATAATGTCAGTATATTAGCTTGCCGTGTTAGTTAGTTAGTCTGTCAGTCTGTTAGTTTGGGACAAATTTTGGAAGCTAAATTAGAACCACTTCCCGGTTTCCGATTAGTCCAAATGTCAATTTGATTACCAGTGCTTCGACATTTCACCGTGACCTATGTATATAGGAAGCACGTGGTACAATAAGTCATTCATGGCGACCAGCCGAAGAAAAACCAACGTTTTATTATTCGAGTGAGTCAATTAGATCAGAAATTTTGCATACACGTTAAGTTTGGAGAACAATGCATACTTAGCTAAGTAATTTCATTCTAAATCCAATATGGTGGACTCCCAAAAAAGCGGATTAGTTTATGCACCCCCCATGATATGGGGAGTCGTTCGTCGCTACGTCAGGCGTCCGTCACTTGCTCAAGGCCACACGTTATATGCCTACCGCTACGCGTATCGGAGACGATACAACCGACAGTGGGTTGCCGTACGCCTGCCTGAGTGCTCGCACGTCACATTTACCGTTCTGACTATCGAAATGCCGAAACCATGCAATTATTGTGCAGTGGATGGGTGTCACAGTCAAAAGACCAATTAAAATTTGTAATTTTTTTCATTGCCGAGAGATTAATATAGTATTTTAAATCTTTTGTTTTTTTCGAATTCCCTTTTTTCGTTCCCTTACAAATCATCATAATTTATTCCTTAAACTTAGAACTATGGTGGGTAGGTACCTACTATGTTAATCGTCGTAAATTAAGGATTTCAGGTATTCCATTTATGTGTTTTTTTATACAATTAATATATACAGGGTTACAGGAAAAGTCGTTCTAGATCCGTTAAGGGCGTGGAGTATCCATCATTTCTGACTTATTTCACTGTGAAACACCCTACCCTAAACTTAACCCTTTTCGAGATATTCGACTTTTAATTTTTTTTATTTAAAATTGCCGATTTTTAAGCTACTAAATTTAATTTTGTTTATTTTGTGTGTCTTATTATTATTATTATTGCATTTTTACACGTGTAATAAGATCGAAATCAATCATTAAAATCGTACATAAATCAATTGAATACGCAGTAGTAGACAAGTCAAAGTTAAGAAATTTTTAAAAAATATTAGAAAGTTTATTTTTCTCTAAGGGATATCTAAAACAAATATTATGGCAGTTGTTCGGCAGATGTGTTTTAAAATATCTACGTTTCATCAGCTATCTAAACAATCTAGGGTTTTATTTAAATTTACTGAAAAAAACTTAGTTTTATAGGTGACAGTGGAGAAGATAATTGAAAACGCTAAACACGTTAAAAAACCGACTTCCATCGCAACAACTTAGTACATTTTTGCATTATTAGTTTTGGTTTTTGTTAATTTTCTAAAAAATTACTACACCGATTTTGATAAAATTTAAATGGGACAACACGAGAAGCTTTAGCTTTCGAATAAAAAAGGAATCATAAAAATCGGTTCACCCAGCATAAAGTTATGAGGTAACAAACATAAAAAAAAATACAGACGAATTGAGAACCTCCTCCTTTTTGGAAGTCGCTTGAAAAATAATACTTAGCCCTAAAAAGTAAAATAAAACAATAGGGAAGCATGAAATGTCATTTATTAAATCAGGTTTTCACACAACATTTTCTTACTCTACAGTTCATTACATGTTCAACATGGCCGCCTCTGTTTCTAATACATTGTCGCATCCTTCTACGGAGACCAGTCTTCACTACTACCGTGGTCAACGTTGTCCTCATTTGATTTGCTGCATCCACAATCCTTTCTCTTAATTCTTCTACAGACGAAACTGGATTTGGCTCGCTGTAGACAAGACTTTTCATGCGCACATGAAAATCCATGAGGGTTAGGTCCGGACTTCTTGCTGGCCATGGTAACGGCCCACCTCGTCCTATCCATTTGTTTGGATAATTTGTGTCCAGCCAGTCTCTGATACTTCTCCTGAAATGGGCAGGGCAGCCATCTTGTTGGAACCACATGTCCCTGATCAAGTTGAGTGGCAGATCATCCAGCAAATCACTCAAGTCTCCTCTTAAGAAGTTTTCGTAGCTTTCCCCATTTAAATTGTCCGGGAGGAAGTAAGGTCCAATCAAATGATTGGAGATAATGCCCATCCACACATTCACGCTAAATCCTCGTTGGGACCCCTTCACTCTTGTCTTATTTATTTGGATTCCTTAGTTCTTTTGTGGCCCATTAATGGGCGTTGTGATAGTTGGTTATGCCATCTTTATCAAATTTGGATTCATCTGTCCACAAGATATTTCTTAGAAAATCCAGGTCTTCTACGTCAGCATTTAGCATAAATCTGCAGAAGTTTTTTTATTTTTTTTTATTTACTATTGGTAAGCCCTTGGCATCATCTCACCAGATGGTAAGTGACGATGATGCCGAAGATGGAAGCGGGCTTGCCAAGATTCCCCAACGCAATGGAGAACTGGCTATCTTGTCTTCATGCCGGAACACATCAATGTTTTTAACACTGATGTTTGGTGGAGGGACTTAGATAAGATGGTGGTAGCTAGCCAGGCGGGCTTAGAAAATGCCCTAACACCAACTAAACCGAGTCTTACAAGGTGACCCCACCGGGAATCGAACCCGCGACCTCCTGTGTAAAGCCAGTGAACTTTGCCTCTGAGCTAAGGAGGCGGTTAAACCTTCTCGCGGGGTCTCCTTCTTCAATAGCGTGTACCGGCGGGTAATGGTACGGGTATAGGCCAGCAGTATGAACTGTAAACCACACTCTCCATTGCGAAAGTCCCAGATCACGGGTAACAATATTAGTGGAAGTAGTCGGATCCGCTCGAAAGCGTTGCACTATCTCATTGTACTGTTCTTCGTCGTCATCAATTCGTGGTCTTCCCATGTCTGTATTTCGTCTCAAAACAGAGCCAGTTTCTCGAAGTCTTCGATATACTCCGTCAAAAACGGCCACATCCGGCACTCGACGACCGGGGTAGCGAGTTATGTACTCGTTGCGAGCTCGCGCAGACACACAATCGCAGTATCCGTAACAAATAAGCATATCATCATATTCCTCAGGTGTGAAGGACGTCATCTTCAACACTTCCGTATCACAAGTACAAATCAGAGTTCAGTTAACAAACACAGTAGTCACAAATCAGATGAAATAGTCCAGAATCACAGCCAAGTCGAGAAAAAGAGCAAAACGATATCACATCTACTATGTACGAAGCACAAAAGCAGACTGACAACCAAAACAATATCCCGTGTTGTATTCCCAGCCCTAACCGGTCTCTACACATTTTTTCTTTCATTCACACCTACATAAATCGTCACTTGTCTCGCTCGCACGGTGTGTCTTAACTTGAAGGACAATAGGCGAGGGACCGTCAGAACTGCTACCTGGAGCGTCCTACTACTTTTTCCACGAAATGTAATACTAATCCTAGATTGTTATACCTCGTTAGATAGCTGATGAAACGTAGATATTTTAAAAAACATCTGCCGAACAACTGCCATAATATTTTTTTTAGATATCTCTTAGAGAAAAATAAACTTTCTAATATTTTTAAAAAAAAATTTAACTTTGACTTGTCTACTACTGCGTATTCAATTGATTTATATACGTTTTTAATGATTGACGTCGATCTTATTACACATGTAAAAATGCAATAATAATAATAATAAGACACATAAAATAAACAAAATTAAATTAAGTAGCCTAAAAATCGGCAACTTTAATTAAAAAAATTGAAAGTCGAATATCTGGAAAAGGGTTAAGTTTAGGGTAGGGTCTTTCATAGTGAAATAAGTCAGAAATGTAGGGTACTCCACGCCCTTAACGGATCAAGAACGACTTTTCCTGTAACCCTGTATACCTACTTAATGTCAGAACATAAGTAGGTATCTAGCGTCGTCGTCGTGATTAGAGATGGGCGGTGGGAAAAATCCCGATAGGAAAGTTCCAAGGTTTTTTCCCAAATGGGAAAATACCCGGAATTTATTTGGGTAAAAACCTTTGAGTATACATTAACATGATTACTCTGAGGTAAAAACCCACACGGTGGGTTCTTTCATGGTTGTTATTATTATAACAATTATTTGTTTTCATCTGTAGGAAATGGGGTGCAACACTGTGAAAAATACTGTGCACTGCATTTCGACACATTATCATTAGATACAACAGCCATAAGTATGGAAATAAGAATTAAACAAAATTGTGATAATCAAAGTTATTTAATACGAAAGAGAATAAACCAGTAAGAAAAAAATATGTAAATTAGAATATATTTTTAATTGCTGTCGCTGTCACTAGAATCTAATAAATGTGCAATATCAAAAAAATCTGTTTCTGCTTGGTTTCTTTGTGATGTAGATGGTTGCTCATCAAGGATCTGACTACTCATTACCAAAGGAGAAGATAAGGGGTCATCATCTTCGTCGTTATCATCTTTGTGTTTGTGTAGAAGATTACAGTTATATGCAATAAATGCAATCTTTACGGCCCTATTTGTTGTCAATCTATTTCTTTTGTTACTGGTCGTCGATATAATATTAGATAGCAAACATCGGTGCGTGCGGTACACAGCGAGAATAACATGTGATTAACTCAAGATTACCCACACTACTGACAAGTAAGATCTGCGCGTACCGCGTATGCTTCTCTCTCGCTCCCGCAAGTCTTCAACCAATCATTATAAATCGATGGCTTACGTCATTATTGACAATTCTGCCAGTGTTTAGGTTGAAAAATACAAGTGATTTTTTTACACTTACACTTTCAGCCAAATGATCAGTTCAGTCTTCATTTCTTTCTTCAGTTATTTTCTATTATATTTATACAATACGTATTACAGTTAAATTATGTAAATTATAGTATATAGCTATACATATTCTTATATACTTACTTGTTTGTGTACCTACTCGTTACTAACACAACATTTCTATGCGTTTTTTTTAAATCCCAAGTATTTTTCCAATCGGGATTTTCCCTCGGAATATTCCCGGGTTAATTCCTACATACGGGTTCTTTCCGGGAAAAATCACATCTCTAGTCGTGATTAAGGTAGGTTGTGTCATAGAATAGAAGTACTAATGCGCCGGCCACTTGGTAGCTGGGGGGCACTGCTATAGTTGTAAATAAACCGTTTAAAACCGAAATCCAAGGTTTCAAAATTTACGTCATCGAAATAACTCCATCAAGCACCCCCCCACCCCCTTCGCGCGCCGCCAACTTTTATTACCAGGAGGAATGTAAACGAAAAAATGGCAAGAACTATAGACAATATTACTAAATAGTTACTTTGTAAACTATAGCTTGCATTCACAAGCCGTTTTTTGTTATGACTTGTAGATAGTATAGTATAGTAGCTTCGGTAGCGCGTTTGGTAGTGGCAGCGGCCGGTTATCACATACACGTGAGTTCGAGTCCGTTGACAAGACGTTTTTATTTTTTGTGTTTTTATTTTTTCTTTTGTGTGCTGAGTAACGTTGAGCTAAAAATGTATTGTGCGGAGTGTAAAAATAAAATAAACTCCAAAGAATTTTTGAAATGCACAAAATGTACCAGGTATTATGATGTGGAATGTACTAGAACTATAACTGCAAAGTTTTTTCGCATAATGACAAGGAAAACAAAAGACAAATGGCAGTGTTTGGCATGTATGGATAGTTCTCCTACAGCTAAACGAACTGGTATCAATAAGGAAGTAAGTCAATTGTCATCAGTTTCAATGCCAGAAACCCAAAATCCCACTGTAGAGGAACGTATTGCAAAGAAAAGTGAAACGGAACCGGGACTCCATTTAGGCTACAAAATCTCTGAGTCTCCAAGTCATAGGAATGTAACTGAAAGAAAAAAATTCACTGTCAATATATCGACTGAAAATTCGTTCCAGTTTTTATCGGGAGAAGAATCTTTGGATAGCACCAACTCACAAGAAAGCAATAGAATGCACAGGAGTTGCCCAGATATTGATATTAATAAAATCAACACAAGTGCAAACTTGGAAAAGCTTAAGGAAGAAAGGGAATTTTTGCAAACAGAATTGAAGCGAGCTGAACTAGAAATAGAAAATCAGTTGTCTGAAATATTTTCGCTCAAGAAAAAGATATTAGAATACGAAAAAAAGGTTGAAATGCTCACAAATTTATGCAGTCCCGCTCCAAAAATATCCTCAAAGAAAGGTAAAAAGAAAAAGAAACGTAAAAGTAGTGCTTGCGTGGACTTTTCGCAAGATGGTGATTTTTCTGTAAGTACACTACATTCCCCACTGAATGAGAAAACTATACAGCAAACTGTTGATCAATCACAACGGCAGAAAACCAGTCAGATTGAAAACATCTTGCATGTGAGCCAAACAACTACGCAACCCCATAAACTAATTGTCGTACAACCACAACAGGAGGTCTCGCAGCTAAAACATAATCAAAAAACTTGCAATTTGAGCAAGCACCGAGTGCTATTGCTGA
Organism: Coleophora flavipennella; assembly: GCA_947284805.1. Classification (NCBI taxonomy): domain Eukaryota; kingdom Metazoa; phylum Arthropoda; class Insecta; order Lepidoptera; family Coleophoridae; genus Coleophora; species Coleophora flavipennella. The sequence goes on from OX369266.1 coordinate 5,264,823, forward strand.
CCGATGGAAAGGGAAAAAACGTGAGAAAAAATCTACAAACGATCCTGGGTGAAAATTTCTTAGTCACAAGTTTTTGCAAACCAAACGCTCCAGTAGACCAATTGCTCAATTCATCTTTATCATTTTGTAAGGACTTTTCTAAGCAAGATTTCGTGATCTTACTCACGGGGTCATACGACAACAACCCAACCAAATTAAATTCATATACATATTTCTATGTTGATAAATTATGTCATACAAATGTGTTCTTGGGAGAAGTCTATAGAAATAAACACCTGAATGTTAATGAAATAAACAAATCATTTAAATTAATATGTAACAATATGGCGCATGTAGAATTCCTAGATGTCACTCCAGAATGTAAATATCGGGATAGTTGGGATAGATTATACACAACTCGAATGGTTGTAAAGGAAATATTGCGCATTAATTATAGAAATAGATATAATGAACATATAGCTAAAAGTCGAATAAAAACCAGAAATGCTGAGACACAAACTGATGAACTGTTTGTTGTAAATTCTAGTACGGCTAATAGTATAGAATCTGCGCTAGACCGAAGTGAAATATTTTTTCGAGATCAAAGAGACTAAAAGTGATAAGGAAACAATCAAATACAAGTTAAATATCTTTCATCAAAACGTGTGTGGACTAACTAACAAAAAAGACGAAATCGAAGTATATTTAGATTCACTCGACCGTAAAATTCATTACGTCTGTATCAGTGAACACTTTTTAAATGATAAGTCAATACAATTTCTTAACTTTACGAATCATAATTTAATAACTTACTATTCTAGAGCAAATAAAATAAGAGGTGGTACTTTGATAATGTGTGATAAAGATAGACGTACCGAAGTTTTTAAATATTGTAACAAAAATAGTATAATAGACAGCTTTGAAATATGTGGTTTAAAAGACTTAGATACTAATATATATGTAATATGTTGTTATCAGAATGGAAAAAAGTTTGAATTGTTCCTGGAAAAATTTGAATTACTATTACAACATCTATTTGACAAAAAGGCTGTAATATGTGGAGACTTCAATGTTGATATGCATACTGAGAATAAAAAACACCAAGATTTTGTTAATCTACTTAAAAGTTACGATTTTAGGCATCTTATTACTGAAGTTACATTCAAAAGAAACAAGGCACAATCCTGTATAGATAACATCATAACTAACCTTCCAGATTATATGGTAACAGATACTATTACAGACCATAATGGTTTATCAGATGGGCATGCGGGTTTAATGACTAGCATTTTGGCTGAGCAAAATTGCCTTAAATGGAAAGAGAAGGTTAAATTTGTCAAGAAAAGAGTATTTAATAAAATAAATCGTTTAAAGTTTAGAAAGGAAATACTAGAAACTGAGTGGGAAGAAATGGGAATAAACTGTACACTGAAAAAGATTAAAGACATATTTGATAACTGCTTCAGGAAAATAAAAGTAAAAATACAACTAAAGAGAGAAAAATATTTGAAGTGGATTACAAAAGGTATAAAAATATCCAGTAAAATGAAGCGTTTCTTATGTAACATGGACAAGGCAAACAATGATCGCAGTATATCTGAATATAAAATTAAATATATAAGACAGTACAGAAAAGTTCTAAAAAATGCTAAGTTTTTATCCATCCAAAGCGAACTTACGAAATCAAAGAACTCATCTAGAGGGATATGGAACATTGTAAACAAAGTAAGGAAAAACAAAGACACAATTCGGAAAGAAAAACTCATACTGAAAGTGGATGGTAAAGTTGTAAGCGATCCTAAAGATATTGTTGAATTATTCTCTAAAAGGTTTGATCATGGAAAGAAGGAAACAACAAGTGAACTAGGTAAAGTAATTCATATCCTTCATAAATACGCACCCAAGACAGAGGTAAGCCTATGTTGCAGGCATACTACTGCACTAGAAATAACAAAGATCGTTACCAGACTCGATAACAAGAAATCATGTGGGTACGATGACATGCCGATTGGGATTTTTAAGGACAATATAGATATTTTGGCAGAGCCATTAGCTCAACTTTTTAATAAGTGCTTGAAACAAGGTATGTTTCCCGAGCAGTTAAAAATAGCGAAAGTTCTACCGATTCATAAAAATAAAAAGAATAAAAAGGCGGATATTGGTAATTTCCGCCCCATTTCTCTACTACCTACCTTATCAAAAATATTTGAAAACATTATTAAAGACAAACTTGTATGCCACCTGCAAAATTCTAAACTATTACACAAAAGACAATTTGGATTCCAACGAGGTGTAGGTACGTCGGAGGCTATCGATACTCTGTTGGACGATATAATGCAAAGGCTTAACAGAAAGGATAAGGTTGGTGGAGTATTCCTGGACTTGAGTGCTGCTTTTGATATGGTTAATCATGAAACTTTGTTAAAAAAGCTAGAACACTACGGGGTTAGAGATATGGAACTGAAGCTTTTTACATCTTATTTGACAAACAGGCAGCAATTTGTCGAGATCATGGACATTGATGACAGTGGTAATGAGCAATGTGTAAAATCTAAAATGGTTAAAGTATCCAGGGGTGTACCTCAAGGATCAGTCTTGGGTCCAATTTTCTTTATTATATTTATGAATGACATGCTCTACTATATGTATGACGCCTTACCAGAAATCGGAATAGTATTATTTGCAGATGATACCAATGCTATTTTATCAAGAAAAACGATAGAAGATCTTGAAAATGTATGCAATGAAACGATGTCCTTATTTGAGCGGTGGTTTTCTGTCAATGACTTACATTTAAACACTCAAAAAACAAATGCTATGCTATTTAAGACAACTACAAAAAATAAAAAAGAACACTTACATATATCAACAATGAATGACACGTTGGTTCAGGCAGACGTTGTAAAATTTCTCGGCGTCCACGTGGACTCTTTATTAAACTGGAAGGTTGAAGTTATCGCAATTGAAAACCATATAAGCTCAGCTTGCTATGCTTTGCGCACTTTAAGAAATGAATTGAGAACTGATCACTTAATACTGGTTTACTATGCTCTGGTTGAGTCAAAGCTGAGGTACAGCATAAGGTTTTGGGGCAACAGCTACAAATATAACATACATAGAGCATTTGTTATTCAGAAAAGGGCAATAAGAACTATAGCACGTATTCCTCCATGGGAATCTTGTAAGGAATACTTTAAAAAATTCAGCATACTAACAGTTCCCAGTCTTTATATTTTAGTCCTTCTGACAGACGTATTAAAAAATAGACAAAATTATGAATCTGAAATTGAGATGCAGGCAAGGTTCGAAACAAGGAGAAAAGACCTTAAGAACAAATTTAAACCACAACTCAGAGTTGTAACGCATTCCGCAAGAAATCAAGCAGTATTGCTTTTTAATAAGTTGCCTATTGAATTAAAATTGGAGTCACGCATTCATGTTTTTAAAAGCGCACTAAAGGCACTTCTTTTGGACAAGTGTTGCTATTGCATTGAAGATTTTACTCTTTCATAATTAGATCGTACAATGTGATACTTCATTAGGATTAGTTTATTTAGGTACTTTAGTTTCGTTTAGTTTTTGAATTGTTTGTATGCTATGTTTATTTATATTTTTATGTAATTCGTACACAATTTAAATTGTTTTTCGAATAAACTTGAACTTGAACTTGAACTAGTAACAGAAAAACTATTTTCGTTACGTTTTTACCTAGCTTTCACTTAAAATAACAATAATTCAAGCTTACAATGAGGCCCCCTTGGGGAATGTTTTTGTAGAATGTAGAATGTTGTTGAAGAATTAGAAAAAGCGTTTTTAAACAATTTTGATAACGTCTTAATGGATCGGCCTGGCAGCACCGTCTTGGAAATTTTAAAGAATCTGATTGATTTTCCTCTGTTTTAAAAACAAGAGTTTTCCTTTTGATTATTTGTTAAAATTATTTACGAGGTTTCGGATATTTTCGACATTAAAATTTAATAATCGGGAATTCAGGGAAGGGAAAAAATGCATCTATAATTTTATTAAACTCAAACATATTTGATCGACAAGTTAAAAATAATTGATTTTCTACAACATTCATTTCATTACCAAAATCATCATAGGTACAACCCTAGCACATTCGCTCGATGAGGCGCTCGCACGTGGGTCGCGAGGCGGACAAAACAATCTCAACTCTCTGTATGCGTAGTTATGGTACATTTCTTCTCGCTGCAAACAGCTGGTATTATTATTAAGATTTTGTAGGCTATTATAGCGTAGGTATTTACGCTTTTGTATGGGAGTGATGTATCTGTTACGAAGTAACTATTTAGTAATCTGTGGCTACGTCCAAAAAGTTTCGTCCGATTGGACTTAACGACACCTTCCAATTTCACCTACTTTTCTTGTCGTCGTTACGTCCGACGATGAAATTCTGAAGGAGATATGTACAGTCAGCTACAAAATGTTTATTTTATTTTAAATGTTTTTAATATAAATCACAACTTGACTCTAAAATAAAACAAAATGTCATTGGTGATATCATATAAATCAACATCACAAAATTATAAAACTACTTTACTGTCAAATATTTGGCTTTTATTCTATATTTATAAAATTCTCGTGTCACAGTGCCAGGGGTATCGTGGGTCCGCAATGGTTAGTTCCCATACTCCACCGAAACAGCTGGACGGATTTCCATGAAATGTTCTGTGTATTATTATTATTATTACTCATTTATTCCAGGAAATATTCCCATATCAAAAAATAATTAAATTAAATTAAGTATATTCGGCAAATTTCGGTAGCTCTGAGTATTCTCAGAGCTACCGAAATTTGCCGAAAGAAAAAAAAATAGAAAATAGAAAATGAAAAAATAGAAAATTGGTATAGAAAATTTTTCACTGGGATCTGAGCGGGTACCTCTCAAATGAAAGGTTTTACTGAGAAGAATACGAAATAATTAAAATTATTTTCATATTTAAGCTCGTACCTAAAAGTTTTAGGTTTTTCGAAAATTATTTGTATTTGATAGATTATGTTTGATGCGTTTGATTTTGATACAATTTATTAGTGGTTGTATCAGAATCGGTTTAGTAGGTACTTTTTAAGTGATTTAAAACAAAAAATAAAGATAGTTTAATTAAACTTAGTTGTTGCGATTAAAGTCGATTGTTTTGACGTGCTTAGCTTCATTAATTACTATGTATTTAAATCTCATATCAGACATGTAGATACAGAAGCCAGCACATCAAGCTATTCAAGATTCAAAATATTTATTAAAAATAGGTGCAAATTACACTCTTTCTGATAGTCATAAAATAGTGAAAAAAATCAAGAAATAAACAATCATTAGTTAATAACATCAAAATTCAGTCCTTGATATAAAAAAAAAACAATTTCATTAGAACATGAAAACAATATGACACGAAGAGTTATACATTAAATCATTGAATGTCATGATGCCGTTGACAAGTGTAGGCCAGTTCACACGGACAGCACGCGAGAGGCAGCCATCGCTCCTCTCAGCCATATTAGAGGGAAAGAAGCGACCCGGCTTCCGATGCGCCACCATCCGCACGAACAATTAAGCGAGCATGCACCACTTATGTCAATGCTAAGATAAAAATATTAATTAAAAGAAGTGCTATACTTGTCATGTCTCGTCGCTTCCACGTCAATTCTTAGTTTGATCTTAATTTTATTACTATTAAACATGATTAGTAGCGCTGATAGAAGAAACACTGTCTATCCATACATTTTTGTCATTTATATATTTAGATGTCTTATAGTAACCTTTTTTACAAAGAGTTCTTTTGACACAATTTTTAAACTGTTTTTCTGATAAATTTAAGGCATCATCGTGTAATTTGTTATACATGAGTGTGCATTGACCCACAAAGGACTTATTGATTTTGCTAAGTCTCGTATAAGTTACTTGAAGTTTATTCCTATTCCGAAGATAACGACTGTGCCTGTCACTATTCAGTGAAAAGAGATTCAGATTGTTCCGAACATACATAATCTAAATATATATAACTTAAAGGTGACTGACTGACTGACTGACATAGTGATCTATCAACGCACAGCCCAAACCACTGAATGGATCGGGCTGAAATTTAGCATGCTGGTAGATGTTATGACGTAGGCATCCGCTAAGAAAGGATTTTGGGAACCGCAAAAAACGGGATCTGCGCGGGCTAAGCTGCGGGCATCGACTATATTTTTATAAAAGTACTGACAGGGGAAAGTCATTATATTAATATCTTTGAACTTATCTAGTATACATTTAGGACTTTGTACCGTTCTTATGCCGTATGCGTATGGATCAGAATCGTACTACGAGTGTCCAGCTTGATGTGCGGTCCTCTGTACATGAACATCGAATGACATAAAATACAAATCAGTCAAGGACTTATTCACGGTCATCTGGTCGCGAAGTAGGATTTCCTGTACTTTGACAACCAGAGACTGATATTTAAAAATATTACGTTCATAATTTTGTTGCTAACTGCAAAGATAAGATATAAGATACCCGATATTTGTAATAGAATAGCAAAGAATAATCAATGGTAGATTTAAGAAGATTTAAAAAATGATCTTCGTACACTGATAATGAAGATTTCACATTATCAGTACGTTGAGTACCAGAGACTGATATTTAATATTATTACCATCAAAATCTTGTTGCTAACTGCAAAAATAGGTATAAGATACTCGATAATTGTATAAGCAAAGAACTATCTAGGTAGTTTAAAAACAAGGTTAAAAATTATCTTCGTACACTGAGAATGAAGATTTCAGATTATACTACTGACTTACAAGTCATCATATCAGCTCATATTCGTCCCCACCGAGGGACTCCAGCCTACCCTGAATTAAGGCGATCGGGCCTTAGTCTACCACGCGGGCCCAGTGCGGGTTGGTCGACTTCACACACAACCTGCGAGTTTCTCCGAAGGCGTGTGCAGGTTTCCTCACGATGTTTTCCTTCACCGTAAGAACGTCAGATAAACGTACATATAAAATCTAAATTCGAAATCACATTGGTACGTGGCAGGATTCGAAACACGACCTCCCGGACAGGAGGCGGCAGGCCTAGCCGTTACGCCACCGACGTCGAATTACAAGTACTTTGACTTATAGTCCTAAATCCCTTAGGTGGGGCAGGGTGCGTCCACAAATACTCCACCGTTACGTGCTGTCTTGGGGTACCCGCTTAACTTTGTACCATGATGACCCCATCGTCTTCAAATGTGCTGCCATTGAGCGCCGCCAGGATTGTTTGGGACGTTGACACTTTCTGTTTTCTTGTGGAGTCCCACTATAGCGCTTGTCTAAGCCTTCAAGTACCCCAAGGCAGCACGTAACGGTAGGGCATTTGTGAACGCACTCTGCCCCACCTTAGGGATTTAGGACAATGAGTCAAAGTACTTGTAAGTCAGCAGTATGATCTGAAATCTTCATTCTCAGTGTACGAAGATCGTTTTTAAATCTTCTTAAATCTATCATGATTATTCTTTGCTATAACAAACATCGAGTATCTTATACCTGTCTTTGCAGTTAGCCACAATATTCTGAGAATGTTGTCAATCCAGATCCACTTGCGATGTGCGATTGCACATCTGGTCATCCGCGTATAAGGCAATTTGCGTTTCTGCCACTATGCGTCTGAACCATCTGGTGGCCGATCGGCGTTCCGCAATAGATATCCCATAGTTGTTCGTTCGAGATCTTCTCGCTCCGGTCAGTATGTAACAAAAATCTGTCGAAGGCACGAAAACTTGGACGCTTTGCGTGATGTTTTTAGTAAACTTTCACGTTTCACACCCATGGCAGCAGAACGATTTTCACGCTCGAGCAAAAGATTTTGAGTTTCACTCTTCGAATAAATTTTCGTGATCGCCACACGGATGGGAGTTGTTCGAAGGTTGCCCTAGCTTCGGGTATCCTAGAAGTGATTTCCTCTTCAGGGCCTCCAGATTCTGGCACGACACTACCGAGCTAAGTGAATTTCTCATTGTAGTTTAACTGTCATCACATCAGCTCAAATATACGTCCCCACCGAGGGGCTCGAGCTTACCCTGAATTAGGGTGATCGGGCCTTAGTAGACCACGCGGCCCCAGTGCGGGTTGGTCAATTTCACACACAACCTTCGAGTTTCTTCTCAGATGTGTGCAGGTTTCTTCACGATGTTTGCTTTCACCGTAAGAGCGTCGGATAAACGTACATATGAGATCGAAATTCGAAAACACATTTGTATACGTGGCAGGAATCGAACCACGACTTCCTGGATAGGAGGTAGCGGCCCTTGCTATTGCGCCACCGCTCTGTTTAACTATTAAGCCTGTATATTAACAATTTAAGAAACATCTGTACAAAAGCGTTCCAACATATGTATTATCTCCTTCGTCAAGTCCCTTCGCGTCGGTGCGAATTAGTTCCAGGTGAAGAGTGTGCTACTTTTAAATTACCAAGTACTAATGAGGCTTTTTTTAATCCTTTAATTATTGACGCGTTACTAAACCTATATTTACAATTAAACCAACGTAATCACTAACTAACTAGGCCAGATATTCAGTCGCTTATCAGCGCTGTAGCGCGTAATTTTCCAAACGTTTCCGCGTAATGGTGTAATTTATGACGTAATTGTATTTATTGCATCGCATCGACACATTGCACTGCTCCAGTGAAAGCAGTATACTAGCCGCAATGCGCGCAACAAGCCGGCTCACATCGAACATTTTTTCAAAGTTCTCTTAGTTGTAAATATAAACGATAAAAAAATATTTAACGAAAGACAAAAATTTAAAGACTGACCTTAAATGCCTTGAAATATAAGCCCAAAGTTAAAAAGGTTACATCAATTTCAGAATTCTGTTATTTTATGATGTTTTTGGAGGTGATCTGTTGACTTTTAATTGGTGTTTATTTTAGTACTATGGCTAAGTTTTGATTACCAGTGCTTCGACATTTCACTGTGACCTATGTATATAGGAAGCATGTGGTACAATAAGTCATTCATGGCGACCAGCCGAAGAAAAACCAACGTTTTATTATTCGAGTGAGTCAATTAGATCAGTTTGTTGTTGTAATAGAAAAACTAGCTTTAGCCCGTGGCCTCGCTCGCGTGGGTAGTTTATATAAATGTGTCCGAGGGTGCGCTGTGCGCGAACCGCAAGGGGCTCGCGAGTGTAGCCTTCGGTTTTCCCAGATCTCTGGGGAAGTATGAATTTCTCTGGGATAAAAAGTATTATATTGTTTTGTTCTTTATCCTTTACTTTGGCTTCGTGCAAAATTTCTGTGCAATCGGCTCAGACGTTTAGGCGTAAAAGTGGAACAAACAAACAAACATCCATACTTTCTTCATATAAATTTAGTCATTAGTCATAGGATATATATTTCTTCCCCCAAGAAACCCATAATCAATTCTCAAAAGAAATTCGGAACCTCCATACAAAAATTCACATCGATCAGCCGATCGATTTGTATGAAGAGTTAAAAATAATAAAGCAAAGTCGTAGAAAAAAAGTTGTTCAGTGTGATGAGTGGAAGCCCCAGTTAACGGGACCTACATCTATTTTGTTACACCTGTATTGCATAAATTTGGGTTCAAAACTATTCCAAGTTATGATGTGACTCTTTATGACGGACGCATAATCTGTAACGAACCCAACAACATCCTGCTAGAGTCCCTTTTGAGCATAAATTGACTGTTTTAGTACAGATACGTGTTGCATACAAAAGTATAAACGTAAATTAGGATTTAATAGAAAATTAATAATTGAAAACGCTAAACACGTTAAAAAACCGACTTCCATCGCAACAAATTATTACATTTTTGCATTATGATTTTTGGTTTTTGTTCATTTTCTACTAAAGTACTACACCGATTTTGATGACATTTATATGGGACCACACGGGAAGCACTAGCTTTCAAATAAAAAAAGAATCGTAAAAATCGGTTCACCCAGTCAAAAGTTTTGAGGTAACAAACATAAAAAAAAAAAAAAACATACAGACGAATTGAGAACCTCCTCCTTTTTGGAAGTCGCTTGAAAAACTGAACCTCTCTTTTTTACAGTCAGGTAAAAATTTATCCTACGTCACTCACGGGATCAAGACAAATCTAACGACACCGCGCAGTCCAAAATCCATCAAGCCGTTTATGCTACAGAACGTGCCAAAGAAATAAATAAATCCTACCTAAATATTATAAACGCGAAAGTTTGTAAGAATGTATGGATGTATGTTTGTTACTCTTTCGCGCAAAAACTACTGAACAAATCTGGCTGAAATTGGGTAGGTAGACAGATTAGGATCTGGATTACCACATAGGCTAATTATTTCACGCTCGCGAGCCGCTTGCGGCTCGCGCACTGCGCACCCTCGGGTAGTCATAGAAACGTTGTCCACGCGGGTGAAGCCGCGGGAAACAGCTAGTATACATATAAATAAACACATACACTCTTTCTGGCGCAGTCGGGTAAAAAGTAAGGGAATACAAAACTTCGTTTTTTACATTTTATTTTCTTATTTTTTTGAGAAAAGTTTGTAGTTACGAGTACTCGACCTGAAGTTTTTTTTACTCTGCAATAATGTTATGTATTAACTTCCTAATGAAGTATATATTTTGTTAATTTTAGTGTGATGTTATTTTTACCAGTGGTGATGACATAATATAGTTTGCTTCCTACCTTACTATTTGAAAAAGTCAAGGTTTATTGTGTGTAAGAAATGTCAAACCAACCAAAACTTAAGCACCTTTGACCTTTAGAAAAATTCATATAATTATTATGAACTATCACCAAAACTGAATTTATTTTAAGAAAGAAAATAATAAATAAAAATAATAAATTACTTTATGAATGAAGTCAAATAAAATCTATCATAAACTATCACTTTAAACTTCTCCCAAATTATTATGTTCTGTGCTATTAATAATAGTGTAACTTAGCAAGTTTTTACTCATAAATTATATCCTGCCAGAGGGTCTACGGTGCACGAATCACTCCGTCCCTTGGTAAAAACCGTATGAAAATCCGTTCGGTAGTTTTTGAAGTAAAACTTCTCGCAGGGAGTAAGCTGGTGGATACGTGATGAGAGCGTTACCGTAACTTGTGTGTGCGGGCGAGGCGAACGGAAGTTGAGAGGGATATATATATAAATTAGTGAAGATAGAAAGAGAGATACTATTTAGTTTTGTTTACCAACAATATCGGTTGCCAAGGCAACAATATCGGTTGTCAATACAATCAAATAAGATAAAAAAGATTTGATCATTTTCAGAGGATAATAAAACTATTTTCATAAACTGTCTATACCTCCATATGATAAAAAATGATTTGATTATTTTCTGAAGACTAAGTATTTACTTTCATACATATAGATGGAGCTAAATAAGTTTTACTTCAGTCGTGTGGTCTAAAGCACACTCGTTTCTTTTTAACCGACTTAAAAAAAAGGAGGAGGTTTCTCAATTCGACCGTATATATATATTTTTTATGTGTGTTCGCGGATAACTTTGTCGTTTATGAACCGATTTTGATGATTCTTTTTTTGTTGCAAAGGAGATATCCCAAGGGTGGTAAGGAAACCAGGATCTGATAATGGCATCCCAGAGAAATCGAGAGGAACCTTAGTTTCCTGTTTGAAGTCTTTTTTTTTTGTTCAAAATTATTTAGTATATCGCGTTAAACAGACAGATAGCCGCGGTGGGAGGAATTTGTTTCATAAAATATATGGAAATTGGCTTAGTTTTGCGTGCGTGGGCCTTATCTATACCTGTATTAACTTGCCGATTTACATCACTTAGTAGTTTTAAGCAACTGAAAACTGTTGTACTTTCTGTATTATTTGGAGAAGTCTGAAATAAATATTTAAATTTCAGTTCCCGTATTTAAGAAACCACTATTAAACTTGGACCTAACCATTTAGATCTGCACTTTTTCTCTCTTTTACATTTAAGTTTTTGTTGGGATCACTCTTCTTGGGTGGGACATCCTGTGCACACCCCGGACACTGAATACAACGGGCGTGAAATGACATTTCTGAAAACAAATGACGGAACAAACAAAATCACGGCGAAAATACGTTCGAGAACCAATCATTAACCAATCTGTATCAATCTGGGTGACGAGGGTGTGAGGTCGGAATCTAGAGAGCGGCAGGGAGTGTCCATACTGTATGTTAGTACTAATATAGGTATATACTTTGGCCTGTGTATCTTCGTAAATCGGCACCATTTAGTTGATTTAGTGAATTAAAAGTAGTTTGCATTCTGTATTTGGTTGAGACACGGTTCCTAACTTTTTGATCAAGTAAGTACTAAATCAGAAATAATATTCAAGAAACCTTATCACTTTTAGGTACAAGATTTAATTTGATTTTTTTCTTCTAACCCTTTCATTTGATACCCATATTGGGGGTGTAAATATTACTGGTCCGCCATCTTTGGAAGTCCACCATATTGGATTAAGAATGACATAAGTTAGTTAACCATACTTTGTGTTTCACACTTAACGTGTATGCAAAATTTCAGCTTAATCGGAAACTGGGAAGTGGTTTTAATTTAGCTTCCAAGACGGCAAGTTACTATACTACGGTGTTCAATAAGTAGTGAGAATGAATAAGATGCAGTTAACTTTTGACAAAACTTATTTTATTTTTCGACGTAGTCACCTTTTAATAATACACATTTAGAAAATCTCTTCTCTAAACCTAATATTCCATTTTTAAAAAAGTCCTCGTCCTGACCCTCTAAAAACTCTTGTACGGCGGCGATCACTCCATCATCATCATCAAATTTCTGGCCTCTAAGATGTTCTTTTAAACGGGGAAATAAATAGAAGTCACTAGGAGCAAGGTCTGGAGAGTATGGGGGATGTTCCATCAATTCGAAGCCAGCGTCTTTGATTGCAGCCATGGCAACTCTGGACTTGTGAGCTGGAGCGTTATCTTGGTGAAAAAGCACAACTTTCGCAAGTTTACCGCGTCGTTTTTCACGAATTTCTTCACGCAATTTTCTTATTTGTTCTGCATACACACTTCCCGTAATAGTGGCTCCATGATTGAGGTATTCAACCATTATCACCCCCTTGCTGTCCCAAAAAAGGGAACCCATAACCTTACCACGATCCCCACCCAGGGCAAACATTTGTGTGATGAGCAGATTTGTTTGCTCTGTGTCTGGGTGTTAAATATCTATATATGTATGTATTTAAACGTATATAAGTATGTATATCAGTCTCTGGTTCCCATAACACAGGGAATCCTACTTTGGGGCCAGATGACCATGTGTGATTTGTCCCAGAATATTTATTTATTTTATTTATTTATTTATTTACCAGTGGATGGAATTGCTTTGAATTTCATAGGTGTTGGGGATGATGGCCTTTTCCAAGTCATGGATTGTTGTTTTGTTTCTGGATCGTAATGATGAAGCCATGTTTCATCCATTGTTAAGAATCGAGCCAAAAACTGCTCAGGATCTCGTTGTAAAACATCCAAACAGCTTTGTGATATTCTCAGCCTGGTTTGTTTTTGTTCTGCTGTCAGCATTCGAGGCACCCAACGTGCTGATACTTTTTTCATACCCAAACGGTCATGTATGATGCTATGTGCACTACCTATCGAAATTTTCACTTCTTCAGCTATAAAACGCACAGTAGTTCGACGATCTGCTAAAACAATTTTTTCCACTTTTTTAATCATTTGTTCCGTTATTGTGGTCGTAGGGCGCCCAGAGCGTGGATCATCATTAGTCGATGTTCTTCCTCTCTTAAATTCTGCACACCAACGCGCAACTGTAGAATAAGCTGGAGCATGAACCCCTAAAGTATTTTGCAAGTCTTGATTAACTTGGTCAGTAGTAAAATTTTTCAAACAAAGGTATTTAATTACGGCCCGAACTTCAATTTTCTCCATTTTGAGCAGATTATTCTGATACAACACAAACAACAACCGTTTATGAAAAAAAAAACAAAAGACGATCACACTTTTTTTTTATTATATTACCAAATAGGTGGTCTATGCCAGCCAGTACTTATTTTCTTTATAACCAAGGAGTTTATACCTCATTCTCACTACTTATTGAACACCCCTCGTAAAGCACTTAAAAATAAAGTAAAAACAACCTCGAACCAATAGGAAGAATTTATAGTTACATCTTATCACTTGACATTACATTTCCAAAAAAAATAATCTTTTAATTATTTTTTTTTCATTAGACAAATCTGAGAGTATATATTTGGTCATATAAATTACAGTTGTCAAATATACAAATTATAAAATTTTTAAAACTAAAATAACCCACCCCTGAGCGTGCCCGGCGCAAAGGTGCCCATAACGCTCGCAGCGTTGCCGCGTTGTATGATATTTCATATTAGCATACGTCCCCACCGAGGGGCTCGAGCCTACCCTGAATCAGGGCGAGCGGGCCTTAGTCGAAAGTGTGGGTTGTTTGACTACACACACAACCTTCGAGTTTATTCGCAGGCGTGTGCGGGTTTCCTCACGATGTTTTCCTTCATCCTTTAGTACTTACAAGCTTTTAATTAAAAAGAATTTTAATAATTATATTATTAATAGCCAACCGTGCATCGCCAACTAAACTTGTATGCAAAGTTTCAGTTAAGTCGGAAACCGGTAAGTGGATCAAATTTAACTTGCAGACAACTTACATACGAACATTGCAAGCTTGCGAAAACTATTAGTCAAACGCGTAAAGCTCCGGCAGTTTCCACTGCATAAGTGTTTATGACGCCGCCGGAGCTTTACGCGTTTGACTAATAGTTACTAATAGTCACGATAAGTACACACACATATATCGTGTTACTATGTCAATGTTACCAGCTGTCATGTCGCAAAGATAGATTGCTTCACGTTTTGCAACCTAACCTCTAAAACACAGAAACACGCAAACGAAAAAAACATAAACACACCATGGTGTGTATAACACATCATCTACACATTTTCACAGGGTGTAACAAAAAGTGGTGGAAAATATTAACGATGCATTCTGCTTGAAAACCGAATAACTTTTCCAAAGAAAACGTTAAAAAAACCATCGCAACAGCCAAGTACCATTTTTTTTTTATTTCCTAAAAAAAAGTACTACTTAACCATATACATTGTGTAACAAAATTGGTGTAGGTCCCGTTAACTGGGGCTTCTACTCATAAAACTGAACAACTTTTATTCCACAAGTATGCTGAAATCGCAAAAAAATATAATTGAACTCTTCATACAAAACGGTCAGCTGATTGACCAGTTTTGTGCATTTTTGTATGAAGCTTCAATTTTTTTTTTTTGGCGAATTGACTATGGCTTCCTTGGGAAAAGTTGCTCAGAATGATGAGTAGAAGCCCCGGTTAACGGATCCTACACTTTTTTTTACAGGGAATTCTTATAGAGGTAATTTCATTCCAGTCATTTATCGTCACTTACCACCAGGTGAGATGTTGTCAAGGGTTTACCAATTGTGCATAAAAAAAAAAAAAAAAGTCTTGCTTTTTGTTGGTATTTCCATTTCAGGATTTTTATCACAAGAAACAGATTAAACGTGTAGTATTTATAATAATAATAATAAATAATAATAAATCTTTATACTTTCAGACAATTTCAGTCCATTTTTGTTAGTACACAAAAATTTAATAAACTATATGTTATTAATTAATAAATAAAATACAATACACACAGAAAAATAATAAAAAACATAATTAACATTATGTTAAGCATAACTCGAATAATAGCGAATATCACGTAATGAGATATAAGCGACTTTTGCGTGACCAACGAGTTGACAGCATCTCAAATGAAAGTCAAGTTTAGAGGTAAAATGATTGAATATTTGCCTAATTCAAATTTTAAAATATTGTTTTACTTATTATTTCATTACAATACCAAAGAATGACACGATTTTTTTGTATGTTTATATAAATATTTTTTCTCGCAATTATAAGTAATCTGAGAAAATTTGTAAAGACAACATGTGTGTGTGTACAAGTAATTTATTTTTAAATAATCTTTGCATATTCCAGTTATTCCTACTTACTTACCTCGAAATAAGTTTAAGGTCAAGTTCTTTAGAAAGCGTTATATTTTTAGGCAAGTTCCATTCTTATTAATAATAATATCGAAAATATAATCAGATTAGATTTGTGTATGGGAATAACGCCTTCATAATAGTTTATATGTTATTGTTCGTTCTCAATGGATCCATTGAGTAGATCCATGATGGATCTATTGAGTATCTATATGTCGCAACCATACTGTAGAATTTGCCATTTTACAATACGGCTTTGTGTTTAAAAAACTCGGAATGAAACTGACTCGGACGTACAGACGGACAGACGGTTAGATTAGGTTAGCATGTCTTGTTCTAACGTAAAGACAAGAAAAGAAAGAAGAAAGAAGATTTTTTAATTTTGCCAAAAAAGTAAGTATGAGCACAATATTTATAGAAAATACATAGATTTTTATTTGACATAAACAAGATATAAAAAAGTAAAACTTAAAGAAACAAAAAAATAAATACAAAGAAACAAATAAAACTAACGGAATTCGGTGTAATGCTTATATTATAGATTTTAATACTCCATTTCTCTCTCTCTCTTTCTTTCCATCCGTTTTAATCGGACTTTTTTACTCAGTAGTTTAACAAAACGGCTAATTTTACAATATGGCTGCGACACATCTGGGTCGCAAAGAAAACGGGTCGGTTATAATTATAAAAAATGCGATATCTTTTAAAATATTTGAGCAATCCTTTCAAAATAAAAACTAAATTAAAGTTTATTTCATTACGAATAAATGAAGGCGTAAAACCTTTTTATTTCTTTTTGGTGATTGTATTAAAAACCATTAATAAAAAAATAAATTTCCAAAATTTGCATATCAAATTTGAATACATTTATTTTCATTTTGTTTTTGTTCTGTTATTTATATAGGGCATTTGTTGTGCAGAAATTTATTATTCTGATCAAATTCAGTTAAAAACATGTCACTAACCCCTGAAAAGTGTACCAGAATTCTGATAATGCTTGAAGACGAGCGCAGTCAGTGTTATGCAGTGAGAACTATTGGTGTGTCGATATCAACCGTTCAAAGAGTGCTCCAGCGATGTGAAGAGACTGGATCCAATATTCGCAGACCAGGAACAGGACAGTGTCAACAATATTGAGAAATCGATTTCAAACGGCTGTTGAATTCAAAAATCATCTTCTACGCGCTGGAGGGAGCAATCTGAGCACGTGTACAGTGAGGCGGCAAACTTGATGCCATTTAGACCCGCCAATGGTCTAAAACTCGAAAGGTAGCATCGAAATTCAAGACTGAGTTACGCTAGAGAACACATGAATTGAACTCTCGATGACTGGTGAACATCTATGTTTTCGGACGAGTCGAGATTCATGCTATACAAGCACGACGGAGGCAAAGAGTCTACAGAAGACCAAGAGAGCGCTATAACCAAGCTTGCATTGAAGATAAAGTGTCATACGGCGTAGGCTCCATATGCGTGTGGGCTGGAATTTCTTCCGAAAGTCACACCGAGCTAGTGGTGTTCGAAAATACTTTAAGTGCAGAGAGATACGTGAATGAAATCTTAAATGAATATGTTGGTTGGTCCATTTCTAGTAAACATGGAAGAGAACGCCATCTTTATGCAAGATAACGCTCGTCCCCATACAGTTCGACTACCTTGATGATGTCGCTATCACACGCATGGAGTGGCCAGCACGCAGCCCAGACTTGAACCCATTGAGCATGCCTGAGATCAACTGGGACGACGACGAGTTCGCCAGTGCAATTCCCTTCTATTCACGCTTCGTGAAATTAACAAAGATCTGATAGAGGAATGGGAGAATATTCCTCAGCATCGGATCAGAAATCTGGTGGAAAGCATGCCAAAACGTGTGACAGCTGTTTTAATAGCTCTTGGTGGTAATACAAAATACTGAAATGTGTGAAAATTGCACATTTGACACCGTAGTACATTTTTCGAAATCTAGTTAAAAATTGTCATTTTTGCTTAACCTACTTTTATTTAAAATAAACTTTATAATCTTGAACTTTTATGACTTATTTTTATCTTTATTTAAGCACTATAAAATTTTCTATAATACAGTCTTTATTTCATAAAGCTAGTTACAATATTTTGAAAGTTATTGAGGTTTTTGTTACCGACCCGTTTTCTTTGCTGTCGAGTGTAGATATGATAGATAACGGATAAAATATCTTTTTATGGTGAGAAATTTAATGCGACAGTAAAGATTTCTAGTAAATGTGAAGATATTATCTTTGGATGAATAACGTTGTTGATGTTTATTATAGTCTAGCTGTGTTGCCCGCGACTTCTACGTGTGGACAAATGAACGTGACAAAGGGAAAAATATGTAAAAAGCACATACAAATAAATCATTTGAGATCATACATAAATCCTAAAAAATAGTTGTTGATTGTCATTGCGAAACAGACACTTACTGGAAACAGTGCACTCGCTTGAACCGGAACGGGACGTTTTTCGGGATAAGGTGGAAAGCGTAGTAATAAAATGGTCAAGTGCGTGTCAGACTACGCGCAAAGTAAGGTTATTAGGGGGTTTAAAATAAATGTGTGTTTTAAAAAACATGAAGGGTCTCCAGGAGGCTCAAGTTTCCATACAAACTTAGTTCCGCTTTAATACAAAAACTACATGCCGCGTTGAAATTAGTTTTGTACTGAAAGTTTGAAACTTCTCTTATTTTTTTCCTTTTAATATTAGTACATCGAAAACTAATTAAAAACATCGATATATGTCTACTCAATATATTCTCAAAGTTTGGATTTAATCCGGCATGTAGCTTTTGTGTTAAAGCAGAACTACGTTTGTAAGGAAACTCGAGCCTCTTGGGGACACTTAAGTCATTTTTTCAGTTGTTACAGAAGATTTCGAATACAAAATCCATTTACGTTTTACAAACTGCATATTTTAAGTTAGTCGACTCATCATCATCACATCACAGCCTTTACCAGGTCGTCGGTCCACCGAGTGGACTGCTTACGCTACGTCTCCTAGTGCGCGGTCGCGGGGCGGTTAGTCGACTGTTTCTGATAAACTACGAAAGCCTACTAGAACACCCGGTCTTTGTCATTGTTACTTCACACGGAATTCCATGGTGTCGAAAAGTCGAAATCGTTGGAAATCTCGAAAGTGGTAAGGGGACTCGTTTTACCGCCAGGAAGCAGTGTGGCAGCGATCCATGAAGACGCTCTAGCGAGAGCGTTTTTCCCTTGTCGCCTGATTTCCGCCGGAAATAATGGCAGTCTTAAATAACTGAGCAACTACATCTGCTCAGTTATTTAAGACTGCCATTATTTCCACGCTACTTAATTAAAACCACTCTTTTCTGAGTTAGAGTCTTGGGATGCTATTGTCCACGATCGCGGAAATTTCAGCAGCAATGTATCAGTTTCCGTAGCCTACTCGAGGTTTATACATTGCTGGTAGGGAGTAAACCGGTTCCGTAGCGTTGTGGTTAGTCCACTCGCTTCACATCAGAATGTCGCGGGTTCGATTCCCGGCAGTTCATCATCATCATCATCAGCTCATATTACGACCCCACCGAGGGGCTCGAGCCTACCCTGAATTAGGGCGATCGGGCTGTAGTCGACCACGCGGGCCCAGTGCGGGTTGGTCGACTTCACACACAACCTGCGAGTTTCTGCGCAAGCGTGTGCAGGTTTCCTCACGATGTTTTCCTTCACCGTGATATGAAATCGAAATTAGAAAACACATTGGTACGTGGCAGGATTCGAACCACGACCTCCCGGACAGGAGGTAGCGGCCCTAGCCATTACACCACCGACGGCAGTTCATATTTTATAAGAATAGGTTTGGATGGTCGTAGATCATGTTTTGAGCCCGCCCACTACCAGTTACGAGTACCCTAGTGTTTCAGCCTAAACATCAATGTTAACACCATGATGTTTTCCGGCATGAAAGTAATATATCCAGTTCTATTGCATTGGGAATCTTGGTAAGCACGCTTCCATCTTAGGCATCATTAGTTTAGTTTACTATCCGCACGTCGCGTCGTCGTCAAATTCGTCAACGTCCAGTTATCATGAACCTTTGAAATATAGTCACTTGTAGTGTAGCAAAAGTTTTTGTTGCTGTTTTACTGTGTCTCAGTAAATTTTCGAATTTTTTTTTTCATATTGTGTTATTTTAGGATAAGTATACGCTTGTAAGTGATTTTAAAGTGATGCGCCTTTAAACGGACAGACAACGGACAAAAAATTAAAATTAAATTATAGTGTATGTCACAATTGTAGCGGCCGTGACCCTTTGTACCGTATCGTAAAGAGCCGGCGGCGGCGCTGTCACCGATAAGAATAATTAACTAAAAATCTCAGATTACTCTGAACTAAAAATAAATCATTCTTAATAATATCAGCGGAAAGACGTCCACTGCTGAACTTCTTAAAATTTAGCGCTAGGTTCACTAAAATCCATTCATGGATCTTTTTGCACTTTTAAGTCCACTGTTTTTGTGCGAAATTTAGCTTAATCGCTGCGACAGCAATCATTTTAGTTCATTTTATATGTTGTATCTTTTTTACACTAATTGAACTTCTATCTATCTTACCTGCTGTCGCAGCGATCAAGCTAAATTTTACGAACTATAGTCAAGGGCCTCCCTAAGGATTTTCACATTTTATTATTATTATAACAGCTCATATACGTCCCCACCGAGGGGCTCGAGCCTACCCTGAATCAGGGTGATTAGGCCTTAGTCGACCACGCGGGCCCAGTGCGGGTTGGTCGACTTCACACACAACCTTTGAGTTTCTTCGCAGGCGTGTGCAGGTTTCCTCACGATGTTTTCCTTCACCGTTAAAGCAATCGGTAAGTATATGTACGTAAGTTTTGAAAAACTCATTGGTACATTGGCCGTCCAGATTTGAACCCGGTACCTCTGGTTAGATGGACCGAGTCGTTACCGGTTGAGCCACCGACGCTTTTAACATAAGGATTTTCACATAAGGCGGTAGTATTACAGATTTTCGTTATTTTTGACGTCAATTACTCTTAAATGATAGAAAACCCAAGGTTGGAAAAAATACCCTAAGGCGCTTTGCACACGACAGGGCGGGCCGGGCCGGTCAATTTCGCCGCTAATGATAGCACAAAGGGACTCATATACTACCAACGCACATGCTGAAGGCGGCGCGCTCTTTTTGTCCTCCAAATGCGTTGGTAGTGGATTCCCTTTGTGCTATCGTTGGCGGCGAAATTGAGCGGCCCGCCCCGCCCCGCCCCGTCGTGTGCAAAGCGCCTAATTGTTGATGATGTTCCTAAAAGTGAAAAGCTATTAGAAACACGATTGTGCAGATTTGGCTCGAAAAATCCCAAAGATAGGTCTACCCAACTCTAGTTATGACTAATATTTTGAATTATAAATTTAAAAAAATATAACAATATTTGTTATGATAATACAAAGTGAGTAATGTAATTTTTTATACTTTCATTGTAGTTTTTGATTGAAACGAAAAACCATTGAAAAAGTGTGGTTATTTTTTTAATTCTTTACACGTAAAGAAAATGACAGAGACAACTGTTCTAATCAATACCTGGCCAAAGTATATATATTAGTACTAACGATCTCGCCTTAAAGTTTATTTATAAAAGTCTCTATCGCAATTTTTAGGGTTCCGTAGTCAAAGTAGAAACCCTTATAGTTTCGCCATGTCTGTCTGTCGGTATGCAGCCGTTTTGCTAACAAACGATTACAGTGAGGGTGAACCCATATAGGATCCCTCGTGTGTCTGATGTCCGCCCGTCTGTCACAAGCAATTTTCTCGGAAACTACTAGACCGATTGAGTTGAAATTTGATACGTGTAACGTAAATAAACGAATTTTAAACATGGAGGGAAAACAAGTATTTTTTTAAATAAAGTTTTTAAAATATATTAAATCAAATCAAAAGCTTGTTGTGAGAATCTTAAATAACTAGAATGTTTATTTAAAAAATATTTTGAAATAAAAATTATTTTTAAAGGTAAGTAGATATGATATCTATAAACCGTGCTACCCCCCAACCCAATTGATAGACGGCACACGCCTAGTGTTACTCCTGCCATCACCCGCGAAATCTATATTTTTTTTGTAAAAACTCATCATTAGTACATTGGCCCTCCTGGGATTTGAACCCACGACCTCTGGTTAGGACGAGTACAGTTCAGCAACCATTTTTTCCCAGGCATAGAACGCTTAAAAACTGACCTACTTTATTATTATTTTTATTCACAATTTGGTAAGCCCTTGGCATTATCTCACCTAAAGGTAAATAACGATGATACCGAAAATGAATGTGGGCTTACCTGGTGAACAACGTAATGGGGAACTGGCCATCTTATCTTCAAGCCGGAACCTAGCCAGGAGGGCGTAGAAAATGCCTTTTCACGAACCAATCCGAGTTCTAATTTTAATTGATTTATTTTGTTAAATAACATATTTCTTGGCATTATTTTTACACTATTTTTTACTTTATCAATGTGTCTTATTTTCTTTTGATTATCTTTTTATGTTTGACTTTTATACTTTTATAATTTATTACTATTCTGACGATCATATTATCCTTCGTCAAATTATTTAATAAGCTTTATTGTAATGACATTGATAATATAAAATAAATAAACCTAATCTAATCTTATCCTACAAAGTTAGACTACGCCGTGAATGGAACCCGCGATCTCCTGATTTGAAGCTAATGGGACTTAACCATTACACAGAGGTGGTTATACGACCGTATCTTGGAAGGTTTTCACGAAGTATGTCTTACCTACTATGTCCAACATCAAGATTAACAATTGCTCAAGATTCTGCCAAAAATACATATTTCTGCAACCAGGTCTAGGTTAAGTAGTGTTACAACAGATTATAGAATAAGCTAACGAAAATATTTGCTTGCTAAAAAGGAGACAATTTTTTTGCCCACTACGTTCATTGTTAGAATTACACTCTAAAAAAGTTAATTATTTGATTCAAGATTCAAGATATTTATTTAAAATAGGTGCAAATTACACTCTTTCTGATAGTCATAAAATAATTATTACATAATCAAGAAATAAACAATCATTAGTTAATAACGTCAAAATCCAATTTGTGATATAAAAAAAACAAATAATGTCATTAGAACATGAAAACAACATGACACGAGAAGTAATACATTAAAATCATTGAATATCATGAACGCCTTTGACAAGTGTAGGCCGGTTCACATGGACAGCACCCGATCACGAGTATAACGCGAGAGTCAGCCATCGCTCCTCTCAACCATATTAGAGGGAAAGGAACGACCCGGCTCCCGATTTAGTATAGTAATTGAACGAAAGATAAGGCAAAAATGAAACCAACATGATACCTGGCCAATAATAGGTATTAATCAAGAGGATAAATAAAGTTTTAATTAGTTTCTTAATAGGTATGTAAATATAGCTAATATGTATTGTGACAAAAATAATGGAAACAGGGGATAAAAACCCTCACGGAATTTGCCACATATGATACGTAAGATTTAGAGGTTCGGGCCTAAACGGAGTTTTAAGAAAAAAAATATTATGGGGTAAATTAGAATATATGTATTTATGATTTTTCTAAAAAAGAAGGAACAATAAACAATATGAGTATTAGAAAAAGATGTGATTTACATTGGTTGACCGCGTTGACAATAAAACAATGACCTAATATATTTATGGACAATTTCCGGAAATAAATTCAAAGTGACAATTTTATTTGTATATAAAAAGGTTATTTTATAGAATGCCGGTAGGCAACGATCGCCACCGTCCCTTTGGTACTTAAATAAGTTACTAAGTTCTAAAATAATTAAATTTCACTTTGGTCTGAATTACCCTAACTTTCTAAAATAACACGT
Source organism: Coleophora flavipennella (assembly GCA_947284805.1). Lineage (NCBI taxonomy): Eukaryota > Metazoa > Arthropoda > Insecta > Lepidoptera > Coleophoridae > Coleophora > Coleophora flavipennella. The sequence continues at coordinate 5,288,704 of OX369266.1, forward strand.
ATCAGGTACAAAACATTTTTAAAATTTAAAATAAATAACTAATGGTTAGAAACCGGAAGCAGGAAATCTTCTAGGACGGCAGAAACGTCAGAGAGTCAGAGAGTTGCTCGGGATAAAAGATAAAATAAGAATTCACTTCCCTTTTGGCAAGCAGCTGGGCGGGCAGTGGAAAAGACTGGCTGGTGGTCAGCACAGCTCCATCCCAGGATTAATCCTTAATCAAGTAAACCTTCGGGGACGTCAACCTCGCAGGGGGGTGGATGAAACCCTACGGACATATATAGATCTAGTTCGCAGCAGTACCAAAAATACACGCAAAGCGGTTTCCTTATACAAATTACTTACCACTGAATAAAATAGTGGGCCTCAACAAAACATTATAAAACAATATATCCAAAAATTTAAATGCACATGACTGTCGAAGAGATCACGGTCAACCTTTTGTTTTTCTCTTGTCAAAAAATAACAAATATTTTCAAATTCAATTTCCATAGAGCAACGACATCAAAAAAGAATTTAATTATGAAACGCAACAAAAGAGATCGGCTTGAAGCGATACTTTGCGCTTCAAAATACCCACAAACTCACAAAAAAAGGCGAGAAGTCCAAAAATTTTTGAAATTTGGACAACCCTATAGACGTTGGACAGCCCTGAAGAAGAAAAAATAAAAACTCTTTAAGTAACTAGTTAACTACAAACGTTTACTTGAAGCTGGTAGAAATTGACATTTATACACGAAGCTACACATACAAAAAGCAAAAACTCCATCTAAAAGTGAACAAACTTAATAACCCCAACAACACACTAGTGTTAAGGGATCGCTGTGCACAGCCTAAAACTAGTCAATTAATTAGGAAAGAGCATAACTAAACAACTAACTAAAACTAGATAGTATAAAGAGAGAACGAAGAAGAAAAAAAAAACGAAGCATTTCGCACAATAGGCAAGTAGGGCTGTCAAGCTTAACACTTCTCGAGGGAAAAACCACACAACTAGTAAAACATTAAAGACCAGTAGGGTTGTCAAAAACTGAAAAAAACTTGCAAAATATTGTCGGTTACCTCAGAGAAAATGTGGTCAAAAGTGGTAAAGGCGGATGCGTGAAAAATCCGACTAACGGATAAAATTAACACCGGCAGTCTGAAACGCGATACGCCAGAGTCTAAAGGGACAACTCTACCGAAAAATAGGCCATTTGAGGTAAGACAAGGGCAAGATTAATGAAAGAAATTTGAAAAATGGAAAATTGTTATAAGACCTCAAGAAATCTAAACAATACTGCGGAATACAGAAACGTTGTCACATAAAAGTGAACAGGGTACGCCAAAAATTCAAGGAGTACCTCGCAAAGCAACGCGTAAAAATATTCCAAATAGTAACCCTTAAAGATTTTTCCCTTAAAACAACGTTAAATAATCGTGAACTAAAAGTAAGTCTGTCCCGACTTTCGATTGAAAGAAATCTAGAGTCTGACCATTGACTACTTAAATAAAAATTCTCTTGGAATCGTAAGGGAATACACAGGCAAAAACAACTCAACAACACTAAGCAATTATCCGAAAGAGGTATAATGCCATTAAGCCGGGAAAAAAACGACCCGTGTGAAGAGAAGCAAAAAAATACCGTGCATACAAACAAAAAAAACCTTACGTTTCAAAGAAAACTGCACGATTAAATTAAGTAAGGGTCTTGAGGTATTAAAACTTGAACCATAATATCCGGAAAACGGATACACCCACGAACGACAAAAAAACGGGTTCTTTAGGGAAAGATTAAAGGCAGAAAAGGGGATAAAAACATTAGTTCGGGCGCCATAAATATGTGACAAAAATATTGGAAACGGGGATAAAAACCCTCACGGAATTTGCCACATAAGATACGTAAGATTTAGAGGTTCGGGCCTAAACGGAGTTTTAAGAAAAAAATATTATGGGGTAAATTAGAATATATGTATTTATGATTTTTCTAAAAAAGAAGAAACAATAAACAATATGAGTATTAGAAAAAGATGTGATTTACATTGGTTGACCGCGTTGACAATAAAACAATGACCTAATATATTTATGGACAATTTCCGGAAATAAATTCAAAGTGACAATTTTATTTGTATATAACAAGGTTATTTTATAGAATGCCGGTAGGCAACGATCGTCACCGTCCCTTTGGTACTTAAATAAGTTACTAAGTTCTAAAATAATTAAATTTCACTTTGGTCTGAATTACCCTAACTTTCTAAAATAACACGTATCAGGTACAAAACATTTTTAAAATTTAAAATAAATAACTAATGGTTAGAAACCGGAAGCAGGAAATCTTCTAGGACGGCAGAAACGTCAGAGAGTCAGAGAATCGCTCGGGATAAAAGATAAAATAAGAATTCACTTCCCTTTTGGCAAGCAGCTGGGCGGGCAGTGGAAAAGACTGGCTGGTGGTCAGCACAGCTCCATCCCAGGATTAATCCTTAATCAAGTAAACCTTCGGGGACGTCAACCTCGCAGGGGGGTGGATGAAACCCTACGGACATATATAGATCTAGTTCGCAGCAGTACCAAAAATACACGCAAAGCGGTTTCCTTATACAAATTACTTACCACTGAATAAAATAGTGGGCCTCAACAAAACATTATAAAACAATATATCCAAAAATTTAAATGCACATGACTGTCGAAGAGATCACGGTCAACCTTTTGTTTTTCTCTTGTCAAAAAATAACAAATATTTTCAAATTCAATTTCCATAGAGCAACGACATCAAAAAAAGAATTTAATTATGAAACGCAACAAAAGAGATCGGCTTGAAGCGATACTTTGCGCTTCAGTATGTAGGTATATCTAATATTATTTGTAAACTCTTTATTGCATTTAAAAACAAATATGATGTTTACAAAAGAATGTCAATATACTAAAGGCCGATTTATCCCTTTCGGGATCTCTTCCAGTCAAATATTATAACTGTAAACTAGAGATTATGAGGAACGAATCGACTTGAGTTTAATTACTATATGCTACAATTTGTGGTGGGTTGGCATATTCGTCATACAACAAATAATTGTCTCCTTTAGATTTTTCTTTTAACTCAGCCAACATCGTCCTTTTTAGTATTTAAGGAGCCTGTATCTTTGTAAGGAAACCTGCACACGCCTGCGAAAAAACTCGAAGGTCGTGTGTGAAGTCGACCAACCCGCACTGGGCCCGCGTGGTCCACTAAGGCCCGATCGCCCTAATTCAGGGTATAGGCTCAAGCTTATGAGCTGATATGGTGATGATGATCTTTAGAACAATAATCGGTAGCCAGTAGGAATTTTTACAAAATATGTAACTATAACTAGCTGTCTCGGCGAACTTGGCACCCCCTTACACTACACTACACACCCTACCCTACCCTATCCTACACTACATTACACTATCCTACACTACCCTACCCTACTCTATCCTACCCTACACTACACTATCCTACACTACCCTACCCTACATGAGAACCTATTCCTGACAATAACGAACTCAACAAAAAATGAATTAGCGAAATCGGTCCAGCCGTTCACGCGTGATGCGATGACCAAGGGAAATAGAGATTAATTTTTTTCTATAAAGATTACGGCAACTCGTCTACCAATTTTGTTACACCCTGTAGAGACAATAGTCTTAAATTACAAATGACTAACATGAGGAGTAGAGTCCGTAGGTAAAGGTTTCATCATCATCATGTATCAGCCGAAAGACGTCCACTGGTAGAGAAATGCCTCCCCCAAGAATTTCCGCGACGACCGGTGCTGCGCTGCCTTCACCAGGCTGTCGGTCCACCGAATGGGAGGCCTTAGTAACTAAGGTAATCGATATATCTCACAGAATCGCTAAACGTAGGGTAGGCACTAAGGTAATCGATATATCTCACAGAATCGCTAAACGTAGGGTAGGCAGGCCTCCCATTCGGTGGACCGACAGCCTACGCGATCCAATCAGAAATAAGAATTTCTGATTGGATCGCGTAGGAAAACTCCGAGCATAGCTCGCTCGATCGGGCAACCTTGAGCCTTCGTATGAGGGCCATAACAAGCTACCATGTTTCAATTCCGTATGTAATCACTGGCAACACACCTTAATCTTGAGACAGAGTGGCATCTCTGATGAACACAGTGAGCGGTAACACTAACGATATCCTAAAGATGACCGAGCGGTAAGCACGAGTGTCCCATTGCCAGTCACTGGACAGCAATCATATAAGGTTTAATAGATATTTATAATACAAGGGTGGTAAAAAGGTTAATAAAGGTTATTTAGATCTCAATATTTTGTTTATATACATAGGTTAAACAAAAACAAGTGTAGGTAGTAAACAAGTGTATATCAGGTATAATTCCATTCCATGCAGTATAAAATTCTAGAATCACAAATTGGAATTATGAAAAACTTTAATGCCTTGTCGGTGGCGTAACGGATAGGCTCGCTACCTACTGTCCGGAAGGTAGTGGTTCGAATCCTGCCATGCACCAATGTGTTTTCAAATTATTTTTTTCTTCACAATTGGTAAGCTCTCAATTGTTAATTTAATTTAAAGGTTTCGAATTTCATATGTACGTTTATACGACGCTCCTGCACACGCCTGCGACTAAACTCGAAGGTTGCGTGTGAAGTCGACCAACCCTCACAGGGCCTGCGTGGTCGACTAAGGCCTTATCACCCTAATTCAGGGTAGGCTCGAGCCCCTCGGTGGTGACGTATATGAGCTGATGTGATGATGATGAAAATGCCTTAGCTAAGAATTGTGCGTATGTCATTTCATAACGTGGTCACACATAACAAGATCTAAATGTATCTTTGTAACGGAATCTGAACGTGATTTTCACCCACTACAAGACGTCGTCGTCGGATTAAATTGGAAATTTGCATTCGTATTGAGAACCGCTGACAATACAATAAGTTTTTTTTTAACTATCCTGGCCAGGATCACCATGATAAAAGATTGATTTAGAGCGTGTTTTTTAGTTTTTAACTGTAATTATTAAAAATTTAAGATCAAATTTCCCCAAAGGACACCATGCCTCATTATGGCAAAACCGCAAAAAAAATTGGACTTTCCATACAAAGTCGACTTATCAGCTGATTTGTATAATGATAAGCGACAAGGCCGCCTTTGAAGATGATGTATAAGTAAAATTGATCATAAGTCCTGTATGTTTTTTGGCGTGCAAGTTTATTTAGAGCGTCGGTGGCGTAACGGCTAGGGCCGCTGCCCGCTACTTCCTGTCCGGGAGGTCGTGGTTCGAATACTACCTATTACATTTCATATGTAGGTACGTTTATCCGATACTCTTACGTGAAAGGAAAACATAGTGAGGAAACCTGCACACGCCTGCGAAGAAGTTGTGTGTGATATCTACCAACCCACACTGGGCCCGTGTGGTCGACTAAGGCCCGATCGCCCAAGGGTAGACTCGAACCCCTCGGTGGGGACGTATACGAGCTGATACATTTACTTACTACTTCATACGAAGGTTCATGGTCACCCAAAGGGCAATGGAGCGTGCTATGCTCGGAGTTTCGCAACGTGATCGAATTAGAAACGAGGATATATACGTAGGAGAACCAAAGTAACCGCTATAGCTCTCAGAATTTCAGCTTAGGAGTAGAATCCAACCCTCAAAAATGTGGTTTTTTTAACCATCACCTGTATAGCCGGCAAAACAGTATACTTGTATAGCTTCTCCTCATGATGCTGAACAACTTTCCTCTAATTCTCGATATATTTTTTGGGATTTGACTAAAGGTCAGATCTCCAAAACAAAGGAAAATTCTGTATATACATTTATAAAATTGGTCAATCAGCTTATCGATTTCTATAAAGAGTTTTTTTTGCAAAGCTATTATGGCTCTTTTAGTAAAAGTTATTCATCGGGTCATATCCTGTCTTCTTCTTCTTCTTGTCAGCTCAAATACGTCCCCACCGAAGGGCTCGTGCCTACCTTGAATTAGGGCGATCGGGTCTTAGTCGACCACGCGGGCCCAGTGCGGGTTGGTCGACTTCACTCACAACCTTTGAGTTTTTTCGCAGGCGTGTGCAGGTTTCCTCACCATGTTTTCCTTCACCGTAAGAACGTCGGATAAACGTACATATGAAATCGAAATTCGAAAACACATTGGTACGAGGCAGGATTCGAACCACGGCCTCCCGGACAGGAGGTAGCGGCCGTAACCGTTACGCCACCTACACCGTACGTATCTCACCGTAACACCTTACATCCTGTACATTGACTTTATGTATCCTGTATAATATTGTAATTTGAATGTAATGTAGGCAAGAGCGTGGTAACATTTCAACATGGTGCAGTCAGTGCCCTAAATCATCATCATATTCTTATAAACATTGTAACTACAAAGAGAACTGACTGACTCGGTGGCTCAGTGGTTAGTGCCCTTGACTACTGATCCGAGGGTTGTGGGTTCGATCCCCACCCAGGGCAAGCATTTGTGTGATGAGCAGATTTGTTTGCTGTGTCTGGGTGTTAAATATCTATATATGTATGTATTTAAACGTATATAAGAATGATATTATTATATTAACTAAGTTTTTTTTTTATTGACAATTGGTAAGCCCTTGGCATCATCTCACCTGATGGTAAAGGACGTTAATGCCGAAGAAAGCGGGCTTAGCGAGATTCCCCAACGTAATGGAGAACTGGCTATCTTATCTTCAAGCCGGAACACTGATCTTTGGCGGCAAGACTTAGATATGATGGTGATAGCTAGCCAGGCGGGCTTAGGAAATTCCCTACCACTAACCAAACCGAGTCTTACAAGTTGACCCCACCGGGAACTTACGGAACTGAAACATGGTCGCTTACTATGGGCCTCATAAGAAGGCTCAAGGTCACCCAAAGGGCAATGGAGCGTGCTATGCTCGGAGTTTCTCTGCGTGATCGAATCAGAAACGAGGAGATCCGCAGGAGAACTAAAGTAACCGACATAGCTCACAGAATCGCTAAACTGAAGTGGCAGTGGGCAGGGCACATAGCTCGTAGAACAGATGGCCGATGGGGCAGTAAAGTTATCGAGTGGCGACCGCGCACCGGAAAACGTAGCGTAGGCAGGCCTCCCACGCGGTGGACCGATGACCTGGTGAAGGTCGCGGGAAGCCGATGGATGCGGGCAGCGCAGGACCGGTCGTCGTGGAAATCCTTGGGGGAGGCCTTTGTCCAGCAGTGGACGATTTGTGGCTGATATGATGAGATAGCAAGGTGGGCTTAGGAAATTCCCTACCACTAACCAAACCGAGTCTTACAAGTTGACCCCACCGGGAATCGAACCCGCGATCACCTGGTGTGAAGCGAATGGACTAAACATTACGGACTACAATCACGTCAATCCGTAGCTCCGTTGCGACACCGCGCCGACATGCGCGATCCTGGAAATTAGTTTTCCTTAGATCCTTCGGGAACTGTCTCAGGCTATGCTTTTAAGTAGTCTAAGTCATTTTCCACCCCCTCAACCATCTCTGTGCAAAAAAATTACAACAATCCATTGGTCCATTGCGATTGTCTAACGCCACAATAGGTTTCTAACAAAGATCAGGCGTCCGTCACTTGCTCAAGGCCACACGTTATATGCCTACCGCTACGCGTATCGGAGACGATACAACCGACAGTGGGTTGCCGTACGCCTGCCTGAGTGCTCGCACGTCACATTTACCGTTCTGACTATCGAAATGCCGAAACCATGCAATTATTGTGCAGTGGATGGGTGTCACAGTCAAAAGACCAAATAAAATTTGTAATTTTTTTCATTGCCGAGAGATTAATATAGTATTTTAAATCTTTTGTTTTTTTCGAATGCCCTTTTTTCGTTCCCTTACAAATCATCATAATTTATTCCTTAAACTTAAAACTATGGTGGGTAGGTACCTACTATGTTAATCGTCGTAAATTAAGGATTTCAGGTATTCCATTTATGTGTTTTTTTATACAATTAATATATACAGGTTTACAGGAAAAGTCATTCTAGATCCGTTAAGGGCGTGGAGTACCCATCATTTCTGACTTATTTCACTGTGAAACGCCCTACCCTAAACTTAACCCTTTTCGAGATATTCGACTTTTAAATTTTTTATTTAAAATTGCCGATTTTTAGGCTACTAAATTTAATTTTGTTTACTTTGTGTGTCTTATTATTATTGCATTTTTACATGTGTAATAAGATCGACGTCAATCATTAAAATCGTAAATAAATCAATTGAATACGCAGTAGTAGACAAGTCAAAGTTAAGAAATTTTTAAAAAATATTAGAAAGTTTATTTTTCTCTAAGGGATATCTAAAAAAAATATTATGGCAGTTGTTCGGCAGATGTGTTTTAAAATATCTACGTTTCATCAGCTATCTAACGAGGTATAACAATCTAGGGTTTTATTTAAATTTACTGAAAAAAACTTAGTTTTATAGGTGACAGTGGAGAAGATAATTGAAAACGCTAAACACGTTAAAAAACCGACTTCCATTGGAACAACTTAGTACATTTTTGCATTATTAGTTTTGGTTTTTGTTAATTTTCTAAAAAATTACTACACCGATTTTGATAAAATTTAAATGGGACAACACAGGAAGCTTTAGCTTTCGAATAAAAAAGGAATCATAAAAATCGGTTCACCCAGCATAAATTTATGAGGTAACAAACATGAAAAAAAATACAGACGAATTGAGAACCTCCTCCTTTTTGGAAGTCGCTTGAAAAATAATAATTAGCCCTAAAAAGTAAAATAAAACAATAGGGAAGCATGAAATGTCATTTATTAAATCAGGTTTTCACACAACATTTTCTTACTCTACAGTTCATGTTCAACATGGCCGCCTCTGTTTCTAATACATTGTCGCATCCTTCTACGGAGACCAGTCTTCACTACTCCCGTGGTCAACGTTGTCCTCATTTGATTTGCTGCATCCACAATCCTTTCTCTTAATTCTTCCACAGACGAAACTGGATTTGACTCGCTGTAGACAAGACTTTTCATGCGCACATGAAAATCCATGGGGGTTAGGTCCGGACTTCTTGCTGGCCATGGTAACGGCCCACCTCGTCCTATCCATTTGTTTGGATAATTTGTGTCCAGCCAGTCTCTGATACTTCTCCTGAAATGGGCAGGGCAGCCATCTTGTTGGAAGCACATGTCCCTGATCAAGTTGAGTGGCAGATCATCCAGCAAATCACTCAAGTCTCCTCTTAAGAAGTTTTCGTAGTTTTCCCCATTTAAATTGTCCGGGAGGAAGTAAGGTCCAATCAAATGATTGGAGATCATGCCCATCCACACATTCACGCTAAATCTTCGTTGGGACCCCTTCACTCTTGTCTTATTTATTTGGATTCCTTAGTTCTTTTGTGGCCCAGTAATGGGCGTTGTGATAGTTGGTTATGCCATCTTTATCAAATTTGGATTCATCTGTCCACAAGATATTTCTTAGAAAATCCAGGTCTTCTACGTCAGCATTTAGCATAAATCTGCAGAAGCTTTTTTATTTTTTTTATTTACTATTGGTAAGCCCTTGGCATCATCTCACCAGATGGTAAGTGACGATGATGCCGAAGATGGAAGCGGGCTTGCCAAGATTCCCCAGAGCAATGGAGAACTGGCTATCTTATCTTCATGCCGGAACACATCAATGTTTTTAACACTGATGTTTGGTGGCAAGACTTAGATAAGATGGTGGTAGCTAGCCAGGCGGGCTTAGAAAATGCCCTAACACCAACTAAACCGAGTCTTACAAGGTGACCCCACCGGGAATCGAACCCGCGACCTCCTGTGTAAAGCCAGTGAACTTTGCCTCTGAGCTAAGGAGGCGGTTAAACCTTCTCGCGGGGTCTCCTTCTTCAATAGCGTGTACCGGCGGGTAATGGTACGGGTATAGGCCAGCAGTATGAACTGTAAACCACACTCTCCATTGCGAAAGTCCCAGATCACGGGTAACAATATTAGTGGAAGTAGTCGGATCCGCTCGAAAGCGTTGCACTATCTCATTGTACAGTTCTTCGTCGTCATCAATTCGTGGTCTTCCCATGTCTGTATTTCGTCTCAAAACAGAGCCTGTTTCTCGAAGTCTTCGATATACTCCGTAAAAAATGGCCACATCCGGCACTCGACGACCGGGGTAGCGAGTTATGTACTCGTTGCGAGCTTGCGCAGACACACAATCGCAGTATCCGTAACAAATAAGCATATCATCATATTCCTCAGGTGTGAAGGACGTCATCTTCAACACTTCCGTATCACAAGTACAAATCAGAGTTCAGTTAACAAGCACAGTAGTCACGAATCAGATGGAATAGTCCAGAATCACAGCCAAGTCGAGAAAAAGAGCAAAACGATATCACATCTACTATGTACGAAGCACAAAAGCAGACTGACAACCAAAACAATATCCCGTGTTGTATTCCCAGCCCTAACCGGTCTCTACACATTTTTTCTTTCTTTCACACCTACATAAATCATCACTTGTCTCGCTCGCACGGTGTGTCTTAACTTGAAGGACAATAGGCGAGGGACCGTCAGAACTGCTACCTGGAGCGTCCAACTACTTTTTTCCACGAAATGTAATACTAATCCTAGATTGTTATACCTCGTTAGATATCTGATGAAACGTAGATATTTTAAAACACATCTGCCGAATAACTGCCATAATATTTTTTTTAGATATCCCTTAGAGAAAAATAAACTTTCTAATATTTTTTAAAAATTTCTTAACTTTGACTTGTCTACTACTGCGTATTCAATTGATTTATGTACGCTTTTAATGATTGACGTCGATCTTATTACACATGTAAAAATGCAATAATAATAATAATAAGACACATAAAATAAACAAAATTAAATTAAGTAGCCTAAAAATCGGCAACTTTAATTAAAAAAATTGAAAGTCGAATATCTGGAAAAGGGTTAAGTTTAGGGTAGGGTCTTTCATAGTGAAATAAGTCAGAAATGTAAGGTACTCCACGCCCTTAACGGATCAAGAACGACTTTTCCTGTAACCCTGTATACCTACTTAATGTCAGAACATAAGTAAGTACCTAGCGTCGTCGTCGTGATTAGAGATGGGCGGTGGGAAAAATCCCGATAGGAAAGTTCCAAGGTTTTTTCCCAAATGGGAAAATACCCGGAATTTATTTGGGTAAAAACCTTTGAGTATACATTAACATGATTACTCTGAGGTAAAAACCCACACGGTGGGTTCTTTCATGGTTGTTATTATTATAACAATTATTTGTTTTCATCTGTAGGAAATGGGGTGCAACACTGTGAAAAATACTGTGCACTGCATTTCGACACATTATCATTAGATACAACAGCCATAAGTATGGAAATAACAATTAAACAAAATTGTGATAATCAAAGTTATTTAATACGAAAGAGAATAAACCAGTAAGAAAAAAATATGTAAATTAGATTATATTTTTAATTGCTGTCGCTGTCATTAGAATCTGATAAATGTGCAATATCAAAAAAATCTATTTCTGCTTGGTTTCTTTGTGATGTAGATGGTTGCTCATCAAGGATCTGACTACTCATTACCAAAGGAGAAGATAAGGGGTCATCATCTTCGTCGTTATCATCTTTGTGTTTGTGTAGAAGCACACCCCGGACACTCCATACAAACGAGCGAGAAATGATATACATAATTATAACTGACGTATCTATAGGCAAGAATGCAGGTAGGGTTGAATCACACCGGCGGTATTGGTCACGAAATGTTTGTTAGTTATTTACTGCATGCACACTGCAAGATATATATACTGTGCTGCAAGCAACATTCAACAGTTATCTTACATGATTAAGTAACTTACATGGATAACATTATTCATTTGTTCTTCAAACACAGGAGCTTTTGTCCGTGAAACAATCTCATTTAGCAACCTTCAATAATAGTCAATCTCAATCTATAATTCCGAGATCACATTTTATAATATCACACCACTAGATATTTCTATACAACTCATACTTTCACACCATCTAATCAAATTATTACAAACAATAAAACGAACATAATATCTCACAAGCCACAAAAACAAACACTAACATGTGACATATGAAAAACATAAAGGAACTACATTTCTAAAAAAAAAAAGATACAGCTAGTATGAAGGTTCATAGGAACTGATTGTTCTTAGATTTGGTCGTATAATATTGGTGGTCAGCCAATCATGATACGAGGCATGCTGAGACGCCGCGGTCGCCTATTGGCGTCGAGCGGTGAGCGGCGCGCAAAGTAAATATAAGTGATGTTAATCGCGCATGCGTAGTTCGTCCTTTACGTTCGGTAACTAGTTACTTTTTATTCCGGTGTACAAAATCACAGCGGCGCGCAAAGTGAATATAAGTGACGTTTATTGCGCTTGCGTAGCTCGTCCTTTACGTTTGGTACCCAATCTACATCCAATCTGAGTGACGGGGGGGTGAGGTCGAATTTAGAGAGCGGCAGGGAGTGTCCATACTGTACGTTAGTACTATTATATATAGGGATCATTCAACAATTACGTGATCACCGGAAGGGGGGGGGGGGGTCAGATGCTTGTATATACATCTGGATTATTTGGGGGGGGGGGGGGGAGGGAGAATCCATGATTACGTTATCATTTTATAAAATAAATATTTAAAATATTTACGTCCAATTTTGAAGTCTACTACTGGTAACACTAACTATTAGATAGATGGAACGGGATTTCCCCTGCTATAGACAAACTGTGGAACAGTGTGACCAGATTCAGTATTTTTATACTTTTTCGGCATATATTATCATACATTTTAAGCACGGACGAAGATTACGTAATCAAGGCGAGTGGGGGGGGGGGGGATAAAAAACAAAAGATTACGCTGTGATCACATAGGGGGGGGGGGTTAAAAAAACGGTCAAAAATGATCACGTAATTGTTGAACGATCCCATACTGTGGTAGAAGATTACAGTTATATGCAATAAATGCAATCTTTACGGCCCTATTTGTTGTCAATCTATTTCTTTTGTTACTGGTCGTCGATATAATATTAGATAGCAAACATCGGTGCGTGCGGTACACAGCGAGAATAACATGTGATTAACACAAGATTACCCACACTACTGACAAGTAAGATCTGCGCGTACTGCGTATGCTTCTCTCTCGCTCCCGCAAATCTTCAACCAATCATTATAAATCGATGGCTTACGTCATTATTGACAATTCTGCCAGTGTTTAGGTTGAAAAATACAAGTGATTTTTTTTACACCTACACTTTCAGCCAAATGATCAGTTCAGTCTTCATTTCTTTCTTCAGTTATTTTCTATTTTATTTATACAATACGTATTACAGTTAAATTATGTAAATTATAGTATATAGCTATACATATTCTTATATACTTACTTATCTGTGTACCTACTCGTTACTAACACAACATTTCTATGCGTTTTTTTTAAAAATCCCAAGTATTTTTCCAATCGGGATTTTCCCTCGGAATATTCCCGGGTTAATTCCTATATATGGGTTTTTTCCGGGAAAAATCACATCTCTAGTCGTGATTAAGGTAGGTTGTGTCATAGAATAGAAGTACTAATGCCCGGCCATTTGGTAGCTGGGGGGCACTGCTATAGTTGTAAATAAACCGTTTAAAACCGAAATCCAAGGTTTCAAAATTTACGTCATCGAAATAACTCCATCAAGCACCCCCCCACCCCCTCCGCGCGCCGCCAACTTTTATTACCAGGAGGAATGTAAACGAAAAAATGTCAAGAACTATAGACAATATTACTAAATAGTTACTTTGTAAACTATAGCTTGCATTCACAAGCCGTTTTTTGTTATGACTTGTAGATAGTAACAGAAAAACTATTTTCGTTACGTTTTTACCTAGCTTTCACTTAAAATAACAATAATTCAAGCTTACAATGAGGCCCCCTTGGGGAATGTTTTTGTAGAATGTAGAATGTTGTTGAAGAATTAGAAAAAGCGTTTTTAAACAATTTTGATAACGTCATAATGGATCGGCCTGGCAGCACCGTCTTGGAAATTTTAAAGACTCTGATTGATTTTCCTCTGTTTTAAAAACTAGAGTTTTCCTTTTGATTATTTGTTAAAATTATTTACGAGGTTTCGGATATTTTCGACATTAAAATTTAATAATCGGGAATTCAGGGAAGGGAAAAAATGCATCTATAATATTATTAAACTCAAACATATTTGATCGACAAGTTAAAAATAATTGATTTTCTACAACATTCATTTCATTACCAAAATCATCATAGGTACAACCCTAGCACATTCGCTCCATGACGCGCTCACACGTGGGTCGCGAGGCGGACAAAACAATCTCAACTCTCTGTATGCGTAGTTATGGTACATTTCTTCTCGCTGCAAACAGCTGGTATTATTATTAAGATTTTGTAGGCTATTATAGCGTAGGTATTTACGCTTTTGTACGGGAGTGATGTATCTGTTACGAAGTAACTATTTAGTAATCTGTGCAAAGATGCCCTATTACTAAATCATCCGTCTAATTTAATATTTGGTCATCTTCAACAATAGGTCATCTTTAACAATAATAGTTCATCTTTGTATATTTCAAATTATCTTTGTATGTGACATTAAGTTTTCTTTGTTTTAGCGGCAGATAGCCGAACTAAAATTACTTCTGTCCTTTTGAGAAAGCTGACGCACGCGTCTTGCAACTTGTAAGAAAAGAAATTCGAGAATAAATAAAATAAGGATCTTTCATCCGAATCCGACGTTTTATTGGTAACGCTAAGGGCGACAGCAACAGCGATATTAAAGGAATCAACCAAAAAATAGTCTTTTTTAGTTCCCTCAGGAACTGTTTCGGACTGTACTGTTATTACGGGATAAAAATAACCTATGTCTTTCCTTTCCTATGACACAGGTTATCTCCATGCCAAATTTCGTCAAGATTGGTTGAGGTGTTGAAGCGTGAAAAGGTAACAAACAAACAAATACATTTTAACATTAATAAAGTATTTATCTGTCTGTTACTCTTTCACTCTAAAACTACTGAACGAATTTCGCTAAAATTTTTCATATAAATAAAGTAAAGGACGGAAAACAACATGAATACTTACTTTTTAAAATGCGTATTTCCAAGGGTTCTATGGGAAAAAAGTCTGTTGAATTTGAGTTTCACCATTCCACAGTTATTAGAACGGACCGGAGCAAATTCGCGCTAGATCTCTTGTTTTTTAAAAGCTTTTATTTAACTTGTAATGTTTGTATGTATGTTTTTAACTTCCAGGGTTCTGATTAAGCTAAAATTTAGAATGAAGCCGTATTCCCGTGACAATAGATCCTTTTGGTATTTTGAAGTTAAACTTTGGAGGTGGAATCAAGGTATTAAAATCGTCTATTATTTTTCAATCCAAACAACTAGACTTTTATGTGCTAACCATTTTGAATGTGGAACCGTGTATTTTTTTATATTCATTTGAGCATTTGGTTTTTTTGAGCATAAATACTCTTTTCAAATTGAAGCTTGTACTTAAAAGCTTTTAAGATTTTCGAAAACTATTTCACATATTGCCGGTCAGTTTCATCCTTTGCCAATAACCGCGAAATTCAAAATGCCTGCCTCAGACTAGCGCTGGCCACACGCCTGTCGAAACTGTAAAATGTGGCAAATGCTTGTCATGTGATAACCTTAGCTGAAGTACTGAACAGATTTAGCTGAAGTTTTGCCTTGAGCTAAAGTTAATAGCGGAGAGAAAAATAGTATAGTGTAATACTTCATACCCGAAAAATGTTACCCAATACTTTTGCAGTTTAAAGTGGTTTTGACCAACGTCCCTAGTCCAAACCCCTTTTGACTGATTTTTTTCAGTCAAAAGTGGTTTTGAACGGTTATGGTAACAAATGAATAGATTAAATTTTCGAAATACTTACATTATAAAAAAAAGATAGGCGAATTTTTAGATTAGTGACAAAATTATTTTTTATAAATGTAATCTATCCATAAAATATAATTTTGTAAATGGCTTATGTATATAAAGTTTTATTAGAATCAGCCCATTCATTTTCAAGAAGTAGTAATTTTAAGTTTGAACCCAGTCAGTGCGGCCGAGAGGGGGAATCAGCTCCTGAGCATCCTACGAATTATTAACTTAAGATTTGTATGAATCATTCTTAGTCTATAATATATTTTTAAAAAACGTAAGATCTAAATGAGCGCTGACTTTAGGCGAAAACACAATTATTGTTCATAATTAAGATTATTCATCTTCATCAGCTGAAAGACTACTGAAAGTCCACTACTGGACATAGGCCTCCTCCGAGGATATCTACAAAGACCAGTCCTTTGCTTGCGGCATCAGACGGCTTCCCGCGACCTTTACCAGGTCGTCATTTCACCGAGTAGGAGACCTGCCTGCGTAACGTCTTCCGGTGCGCGGCTTAATACACCAACAGCCATCTGTTCTACGAGCTATGTGCCCCGCCTCTGCCTCTTAAGTTTAGCGATTCTGAGAGCTTTGTTGGTTACTTTGGTCCTCCTCGTTTCTGATTTGATCACGCAGGGAAACTCCGAGTATAGCACGCTCCATAGAAGCTATTTTTTTAATCCACAATTGATAAGCCCTTGGCATTGGGCCGCTAACTCCTCTCTGAGAAGTCGTGGCTCAAGTCCTGCCACTTAACAATGTGTTTTCGAATTTAGATCTCATATGTACGTTTATCCGATGCTCTTACGGTGAAGGAAAACATCGTGAGGAAACCGGCACACATCTGCGAAGAAACTCGAAGGTTGTGTGTGAAGTTCACTGGGCCCGCGTGGTCGACTTAGGCCGATCGCCCTAATTCAGGGTAGGCTCGAGCCCCTCGGTGGGGACGTATGTATGAGCTGATGTGATGTCATCATCTCACCTGATGGTAAGTGAAGATAACGTCGAAGATGGAAGCGGGCTTACCAAGATTCCCCAACGCAATGCGAATAAGAGCATAATAGGTATATAAAAGCGTATGATCACAGACTTATTAAATACTAGCTGTTTCCCGCGGTTTCACCCGCGTGGACAACGTTTCTATGACTTTTCGAGGGTGCGCAGTGCGCGAGCCGCAAGCGGCTCGCGAGCGTGGTAAAAAGTGGCCTGTGTCTGAATCCAGGTCCTAATCTGTCTACGTACCAAATTTCAGCCAAATCCGTTCAGTAGTTTTTGTGGGAAAGCGTAACAGACAGACAGAGTTACTTTCACATTTATAATATTAGTAGGGATATTAGTAGGGAAGTAGGGATATTAGTAGGGAAGTAGGGAAGGGATAAGTCTGAGCGTATGATAAACATTCAATTTAAAATTAAATTGCTTTATTATGCAAGGAACATGCTTCCTTCCTTGTTTCGTAGCAGAATTAGTTGACAAGAAGCCACTAATGTAGAAAAATCTGAATATCAAATGTATATATAAAAAAATCTTGTAGTATGTCAACATCTCGGGCACCTTGACTCGAAATGACCCGCAATTTTCTGCAACCGATGTACATGGTCGCAGGCGCAGACTCGTTTAAATTGCTACCTACCTATTTTGTTAATGTCATTTCCGTGATTAAATTCCGTTTTCCGCGTGCGCGGTGCTGTTAACATGGTAGAATAATACAGGTTTACGTGAGCTGTTATGTGTTACTGAATAAAATATGTAAACTTTTAAGTACAATACCTTTTTACAAGCTTTTATTTAACTTGCTTGTTAGAGTGGAATCTTGCAACTCAATTTTGAAGGAGATATCTTCAACCGATTGAGCTAAATTTTGTATCCACGTACAGTTTGGATGACAATGCTTGGTTAACTGTGTGACGTCATTCTAAATCCAACATGGCGGCACACCCCAAGATGGCGGATTAGTTATTTTTAATGCACTCCTACAATACGGGTTTCAAATGCAAGGGTTTGCCGAGAAGAATGCGAAATAATTAAAATTCTCTTTTTAAATTAAAGCTTGTACCTAAAAGTATTTAGGTTTTTCAAAAATTATTACATTTCATACATTTGGCGATTTCTGGCGAAAATCGTTTCGTAGGTAACTGTAAACTTTATTTTCTTAAATTGATTTAAAAATCAAAATGTTACAATAATAGGTTTAAAACTACTTGAACTATGAACATGTTAATGATTTTTGATTTTTGAGCCTCATTCTTTTCGATTTAATTATTTCGTTTTATTTGATTTACACGGCTGTTATAGCCGGCCAAGTGCGGGTCGAACTCGCGCACTCGTGTTCCGTACGAGTTTTCCGTATACGAGTATATTTATGTTATCTCTTCATATCAATCAAAAGACATCTACGATAACAGAAAAATGACTTTTTGAAGTTTACTCCACAACAAACGATTTACAGATGGGGAGTGAAATCAAGGTTTACTCACGTTGTTTACATAATAACAAGTTTTAAAGTCACCCGGAAGTGGTCTATAATTTTAATGAATAGTAGTGGTAAGGAACCCTAATTTCACAAGTCTGACTCGCACTTGGCCAGTTTTTAGATTTTATTCTTAATATACGCCTAATGGTTTATCTCGATGCCAAATTTTATGTTAATGAGTTACCTGGATATACTGTATATATTTTGATAAGTATAGTTGTGTTACGGAACCCTTCGTGCGCGAGTAAGATTCACACTTGGTTGTTTTTCGAATTTTTCCTTATATACGTCCAATACCCTACCTTGATGCCAAATTTTAAGTTTCTAAGTCACTTGAAAGTGGTCTATATAATTTGATGAGTATTGGTAATACGGAACCCTTTAGTACTCTCACACTTGAATTTTTCCTTTGCATACGTCCAATAACATATCTTGATGCCAAATTTCGAGTTTTTAAGTCACCTGGAAGTGATCTATAATTTTGATGAGTCAGTCAGTCAGGCAGTCAGTCAGTCAGTCATAAAAATGGTGATTTTCGAATGTCGATATCTCAGAAATGGTAAAAAATATATTTATGAAAATTGGGATTCCAGGTGATCGAGAGAGTCTTACTAGACACACAAAATCGCAAGTGTGTAGTTCAAACAGATTTTGAGATAGGTAGGTCGAAAGTGGCACGAAATGGTTGGTGTGATATAACCCACGGCAGGTGTCGCCCTTTTCTTTTCGAACTTGGCTGACACACTGCCGTGTGTCTAGATAAAGCTTATTTGTCAACGCCATCAAAAAGACACGGCCCTTTATGTTACTGTAAACTGACTCATCAAAGCACATGCTTACCCCATATAGGGTACTTCCTATTGATTATAGAAACGTGGAAATTGGCAAGAAGCAAGGTAAAGGAAAATATCGGAATTAGACCGATACATGGAAGATCTAGTGACGACCGCGCACCGGAAAACGTAGTGATGACCTGGTGAAGGTCGCGGAAAGCCGCTGCATGCGGGTTGCGCTGGACCGGTCGTCGTGGAAATCCTTGGGGGAGGCCTTCGTCCCGCATTGGACGTCCTTCGACTGATATGATGATGATGACGGGAGAACATTATCCACTACAAAGTTAAGTTTGTCCTTCAATACCTTTATTTTTTAGGGTTCCGTTCCCAAACGTGTGGTGGTACGGAAACCTAAAAGTGAGAGTTTGAATAAGACTTGTCCGGTTTTTGAGTCAAATACAAGCAAGACAGAGCCATTTTAAAACGTCGTTGGCACTACCCTTTCGAAGAAACATATAAAGTTTTTGGCAACCATTCAACTATCTACCTTCTTCGTTCCAGGACGGACGAGCAGGGCATCGCTGCAAAGATCTACGACGGCTTCGTGCTATTCTTCGAGGTGGTGCTACTCATCATCAAGATGAACGCCAGCTGGCTCCACGGCATCTACTTGTTCTTTGTACCGCCGGAGCCTAAGAGCGTTGATGGAGAGATTATTCTAGTGAGTTGAACTGAAACGAAGATAATAAATAAAGTGTCATCATCATATCAGCTCACATAAGTCCCCACCGAGAGTATGCCGAGAGGCTCGAGCCAACTCTGAATTAGGGCGATCGGGCCTTAGTCGACCACGTTGGCAGCCCTGTGCGGGTTGGTCGACTTCTAGGGTTGCCAACACACCCAATCAATATTGCGGGATTTTATGCGGAAAAAATCGGGACGGGCAAAATAAAATCGGGACTTCTCAAAAAATATTTTATAACATAGTAATTAAATAATTGAAAACGCTAAACACGTTAAAAAACCGAATTTTTGCATTATTATTTTGGTTTTTGTTAATTTTCTAATTAAGTACTACACTGATTTTGATAAAATTTATATGGAAAGACAGAAAGAAAGAAAGAAAGAAAGAAAGAAATAAAGTTTATTCGGCAAAAAATAAATAAAAAATAACTACAATATTAGGTACTTAATTGAAATAAACTATAGCTAAAGATTAAAACTAAAAACTAAAATTAAATTTTATGCCGAATAGGTCCAAGACTCAGCATGGTGACATATGGGACCACACGGAAAGCACTAGCTGTCGAATAAAAAAAGAATCATCAAAATCGGTTCACACAGTTAAAAGTTCTGAGGTAACACACATAAAAAAAACATACAGTCGAATTGAGAACTTCCCCCTTTTTGGAAGTCGCTTGAAAAGGTAGAAAATTCCACTGAAAATTTAAGCAATACACACATATACAATACGTTTAAATTCTGTTCTTAAAAAATTAAAAGAATAATTATGTTGGGATTTGGCGCATGTCAAACGATTTTTAGGTTTAACTAGCTGTCCCGGCGAACTACGTTACGCCTAACATTGCAGTACACTGCCCTACCCTAACCTACCCTACACTACACTACACTACCCTACCCTACACTACACTACCCTACCCTACACTACCCTACCCTACCCTACCCTACACTACTCTACCCTACCCTACATACACTACACTACACTACCCTACACTATACTACACTACCCTACACTATACTACACTACCCTACACTACACTACCCTACCCTACACTACACTACCATACCCTACCCTACCCTACACTACCCTACCCTACACTACCCTACCCTACCCTACACTACCCTACCCTACACTACACTACACTACACTACCCTATCCTACCCTACACTACCCTACCCTACCCTACCCTACATTAAAACCTTCTCCTGACAATAACGAACTCGACAAAAAAAGAATTAGCGAAATCGGTCCAGCCGTTCTCGAGTTATGCGCTTACCAACACATTTTGCGATTCATTTTTATATATTAGATTACACGTTATCGTTCCCCCACCTCGCCACGCTGCGCCCCCGCACGGCACAACAACGCAACGCATTTCGCGGTAATTTGGAAAAAACAATAGTAGAACTGGGGGGATTAATAAAATTAATTAATGTAGATGAGATCGGGATGTCCCAAATTTCAGGCCCCGGCATCCCGGGTCCCGATCACATTACTGGCGGGACGCTGATTGTCCCAATTTTTAACATCTACGTTCATCATATCAGCCGAAGGACGTTCACTGCTGGACATAGGCCTCCCCCAAGGATTTCCATGACGCCCAGTTCTGCGCTGCCCGCATCCAGCGGCTTCCCGCGACCTTCACCAAATCACCAGGTGATCGGTCCACCGAGTGGAAGGCCTGCCTACGCTACGTTTTCCGAAGTAAATAATAAATCAAAATAAATAGAAAAAAATGATAATTATTATTATTATTTATTATTAATTTTTATTATTAATTATTATTATAATTTAATAAATCAAATTAAATAGTAGTAATAATAATCTTTGTGAGAATATAGAAAAGAAAACATCTGTGCACGTAACTTATAAATACTTTGGTGCAGGTGAAACTGATATAGTTAGTTTTAAGGATTTCGTTGTCCCTGCAAGAAATCATTGTTAAGGCGAGGTATAGACTGGACCAGTTGTCTCTGGCGTTTTCTTTACATGTAAAGAGTAAAGAATATAACCACACTTTTTCACTTTTTAAATGGTTTTTCGTTTCATCCATAAACTACAATGATAGTATAAAAAATAATAACATTACCCACTTTGTATTATCATAACAAATATTGTTGTATATTTTTTTTTAATTTATACTTCAAAATATTAGTCATAACTAGAGTTGAAAGTAACGGTGTAGACTTTGATTTTTTTCTATCGAGCCAAAAAAAACTGCTCAATAGTGTTTCTATTAGCTTTTGACTTTGAACATCATCAACAAAAAGCGTATTTTTTTCAACCTTGCGTTTACTATCGTTTAGAAGTAATTGACGTAAAAAACAACGAAAATCTGTAATATTACCACCTTAAATATTTATTTCCGTCCGTCCATCCGTTCGTTACAGACAGTCACCGCGTCGTAACTTTAAAATACCCGCGATGATAATATGGCCGGTCATAATCTTTCTAATTCGAGGATCGGTCGCTGACATAATATACAGGATGTCCCAAAAATGAACGATAATCCTGTAACTGCGGCTAGTTAATACCATAGCCTATTACATGCTAAAATTTAAGTTATGTAAAAGTCTCACCATTTTCGAGATTTTAACATTTGTTTTTTCTAATTTTGTATGAAAAACGCATTTGTTTAAATGCTTTGTGATTTTCCAGAAAATAGTTATATTACAGTTGGACTGCCCAATAGGGTGAAAACTTCCTTATTTTATCAGCTTTTCAACAAAGTAAAATAGTTTAAAAAATACAAATTAATTCCCACAAAAACCAATGATTGTTGGCAAAAGAGTGCCTCAAATCCCATACTAATTTTCAAGCAAAATGATTTTAATGTTTTTTTAATTCAAAGATTTTTCATGTTTTTTTCGCATTTTAGCCTTCTGTGACACTCTAGCATCATTGAATTACTTTAATTCACAGGTTGATTCAAAAAATTTGAACTTGATTTTTTCCATAAAAAATGTTGAAAATTTGTATGGGATTTGAGGAACCCTTTTGCCAGCAATCATTGGTTTTGGTTGGAACTAATTTGTATTTTACTTTGTTGAAAAGCTGATAAAATAAGGAAGTTTTTACCCTGTTGGGCACTCCAAATGTATTATAACTTTTGTCTGGAAAATCACAAAGCATTATGCGTTTTTATACAAAATTTGAAAAAAAAAGTTAAAATCTCGAAAATTCTAAGACTAACATAACTTAAATTTTAGCATGTAATAGGCTATGGTATCACCTATCCGCAGTTACAGGATTAACTTTCATTTCTGGGACACCCTGTATACGAGAACAGTTTGATAAGTACCCGTGTCAGGAGTATTTTTTAAAATTTTATATTTATTTTTCCATGTATATTTAGCTCGTAGAACAGATGGCCGTTCTCGAGTGGCGACCGCGTCAGACGCGAAAAGACGTCCACTGCTGGACAAAGCCTGGGGGGGGATTTCCACAACGACTTCACCAGATCGTCGGTCCACCGCGTGGGAGACCTGCCTAGGCTACGTTTTCCGGTGCGCGGTCGCCACTCGAGAACTTTACTACCGCATCGGCCATCTGTTCTACGAGCTATGTGCCCTGCCCACTGCCACTTCAGTTTAGCGATTCTGTTAGCTATGTCGGTTACTTTAGTTCTCCTGCGGATCTCCTCGTTTCTGATTCGATCACGCAGAGAAACTCCGAGCATAGCACGCTCCATTGCTGTGATGTCGTCTTATATCTCTTACAAAAAAACCTTAAAACGAAACCCCGGTATTATTCTTTCTAAAACTTTGACAGACGTTGTTGTTAAGATGTAGTAAACAAATTATCAGCCAGATATGATGACATTCGTCCAAAAAGGCACTTATCAAACTGCCTAAGTAGGTAGGTATAAGCGTCGGTGGCTCAACGGTAACGACTCGGTCCTCCTAACCAGAGGTACCGGGTTCAAATACGGACGGCCAATGTACCAATGAGTTTTTCGAAACCAACATACATATACTTATCGATTGCTTTAACGGTGAATGAAAATATCGTGAGGAAGCCTGGACATCTGATTCCAGATGTGTATGACGTCGCGTTGCACACGTCCGTAGGTATTAATTTAAATGCCTTACACCGCCTTACTTAAATGCACCGGAAAACGTAGCGTAGGCAGGTCTCCCACGCGGTGGACCGACGACCTGGTGAAGATCGCGGGAAGCCGATGGATACGGTCAGCGCAGGACCGGTTGTCGTGGAAATCCTTGGGGGAGGCCTTTGTCCGGCAGTGGACGTTTTTCGGCTGATATGACGATGACACGTGACCGCGGGCAACCGCCGTGTATCCCTGGGATTTCACGATTAGTATCTTGGATATCCCTTGGATATCACGGTAATTGTGCCACACGATTAGAGGAAGAAGATGAAGGAGAAGGTTGGTATTTACTACATACAATGTAAAATGTTGGCTTCTTATTATGATAACTAAATTATAGTACCCAAGTAAGTACTTATTAGTTACGTTTTGTGTCCTGCAATAACATACGAGGTATGATAATACACTATTGTTCAAGGTTGCTATAACAATAGGCTAAGGAAAATACGTACTGTTCTTAACATGCGGTTATGTCTGATGTATACCTCCCTGCCAACCAGTTCTAGCGTACGAGGTTAAGGCTTAAACGAGTACCTTTATACTTCGCACGCGTCAGGGTTTCGCATCAAAAGGGTGCCAACGGGAGCTTATTACCTAAGCCTACGCCGGCCGTCTATCTGTCTGTCCGTCTCACTGTCTTTAAAGGGCGGTATCTTTTATAGTCCATGATCAATTACCAAGAACTACAAAATATCAAAATTATTGCTATTCTATGTGTATTAAACTGTGTAATAAATTACCTAAGGAAATCAAGGAATTGACGCATAACCAATTTTTAAAGTCACTAAAGATTTACTTATTAATAACTTACTCGGTGAATGAGTTTTTAGATGAAAAAAATTAAAATTTTATTTTCTATGTTGTTGTTTGCATGTCTTTGAAATAAGGCCAATTGCACTATTAATTTACGTGTCACCATACTGTACCTTCCACATTTACGCAAATCAAATATTATT
The DNA here is from genome assembly GCA_947284805.1 of Coleophora flavipennella. Classification (NCBI taxonomy): domain Eukaryota; kingdom Metazoa; phylum Arthropoda; class Insecta; order Lepidoptera; family Coleophoridae; genus Coleophora; species Coleophora flavipennella. The sequence goes on from OX369266.1 coordinate 5,313,641, forward strand.
ATATTCTATTCTATTCTACAGTATAGAGCTGCTTGAAATTTTCATAGAATAATATGTGTTATTAAGGCGCATTTCCTAACAAATAAAAAAAAGTCATGTAAGGAAATTGTTTTTGTTAAAAACGATAATACATAAGAGCGTCAAAAATTTTAGATGATTATAGTAAAAACTCTAAGGTAAAACGAAAAAAAATCGTTCATGTGTGAGTCGGACTTCCGCTAAGAAAGAAAGAGAGAAAGAGATTAGTTTATTTCGAATACTATAGTGTCGGCAAAATGAGGTTTCAAGAACTTTTGTTCAGTCATCTCGGATATGGTGTCATCTTGTGTCAATGCGTTTAGTATATGGAGGTCATACACAAATATGTAAGATGCCAAGTGCGCAGACTGTGGGAGTAGAAACTGTGACGTCATAATACAAATAAAAATATTTTTTGTAAACGTCAAAAACTCAGATCAAAAATAAAAGGTATTTTAGTGATATCTACATTATTTTTAATCTGAGGGTACAAGCTTTAATTTAAAAGAAGTTCAATTATTTCGTATTATTCTCAGCAAATCCTATAATTTGATAGTCATAGTCGTCGGTGGCGTAACGGCTAGGGCCACCGCCTCCTTTCCGGGAGGTCGTGGTTCGAATCCTGCAACGTACCAATGTAATTTCGAATTTAGATTTCATATGTACGTTTATCCGACGCTCTTACGGTGAAGGAAAATATCGTGACGAAACCTGCACACGACCTGTGGAGAAACTTCCAGGTTGTGTGTGAAGTCGACCAACCCGCACTGGGCCCGTGTGGTTGACTAAGGCCTTATCGCCCTAACCCAGGGTAGGCTCGAGCCCGTCGGTGGGGACGTATATGAGCTGATATGATGATTATGGGGGTGCCTCCTTACTATACTATACTAAATATATAAAAGAAAGTCGTGTTAGTTACACCATTTATAATTCAAGAACGCCTTGAACAATTTTTATGATTTTTGTGTTTTTGCATTTGTCTTGGTCGGAAATAGGATAATAAGTATTAAAATATGATATTCATCAATAAAAAAAATATAAGTCAAAAAATAATTAGTTTAAGGGTAGGATGGGGTACGGTAGTGTAGTGTAGTGTAGGTGTAGTGTAGTTAGGGTAGGGTAGGGTAAGGTAGAGTAGTGTTGAGCTGGAAGACTGCCCAGACGGAGCTTTCGAGCGGGCCAAGCTGGTGTTGGCGATAGGCACTGACCACTCGCTACTGACGGTAGCGGAATCAATGGTCAGCGGAGAGCGATTCTTCGCGGCGGTCTCTGATTTTTGCGGTGCCGTCATGACCTTGCCCTCTCGCACATCTACCAGATACGCTAGACTGCCAGGTTTATGATATAGCGTCCCCACTTACCTACCCTAGGGCATAACAGTGGGGGCCGCTATTCCTGACCAGACGGGAAGAGGCAGATAATCCCCTCTCTCAACCAATCAGGCGCAGAAGGGTGGGCCGAAGACGGCTCGGCTACGACCGCCTACCGCCATAGATTGGGAGAGACAGGATGACGGGGTCGGGGATAACCCGTTATCCAAAGGTCCTCAGGACGTTGCCGGCATTGTCCACGGTATGCCGGCCACGATGGGATGAGCATCGCTCATAGAGCGAGCAGACTGTTGGCAGGGATTGCGGTGGCAAGTGCTAACGCGCATCCCAGCAATCCATTCCAATGACGGAGGGAGCGGACACCCCGGTGGTTTTAGTGGGTATACCGACACGTTATGAGTCGGGGAGTCCCACACACCTCCGCGCGTCGTCCCCGCGGCGCGCGCAGAGACGGTGCGTAAAGCATTTCCCCGGGAAAAAGAAGGGTGGAGTAGTGTAGTGTAGGGTAGTGTAGTGTAGGGTAGTGTAGGGTAGGGTAGGGTAGTGTAGGGTAGGGAAGGGTAGTGTAGGGTAGAGTAGGGTAGTGTAGGGTAGGGTAGTGTAGTGTAAGGTGGAACGAAGTTCGCCGGAACAGCTAGTAATATTATAAATGTGAAAATGTGTTTGTTTGTTTGCTACCTTTTCACGCTTTGGCTTGACCAATCTTAATGAAATTTGGCATGCAGTTAGCCTGTGTCACGAGGAAGGACATAGGCTTCTTTTTATCCCGTGAAAATAGCATAGCCCGACGCAGTTCCTGAGGTCTGGTCAAAATAACTGGTCAGCCATCTTTGAGAGTCCGCCATATTGGATTTAGAATGACTTCTCTTATCTAACCATGCAATGTTCTCCAAACTTAACGTGTAGGTATGCAAAATTTTAGCTGAATCGAAAGCCAGGAAGTGGTTCTAATTAAGATTCGGTTTGGTTGGTGGTAGGGCATTTTCTAAGCCCGCCTGGCTAGCTACCACCATCTTATCAAAGTCTTGCTGCCAAACATCAGTGTTAACAACATTGATGTGTTCCGGCCTAAAGATAAGATAGCCAGATCCCCATTTCGTTGGGGAATATTGGTCAGCCCGCTTCCATCTTCGGCCTCATCGTCACTTACCATCAGGTGAGATGATGCCAAGGGCTTACCAATTGAGAATAAAAAATAATAAGCTTCCAAGATTTGCCCTAAACTAACAGACAGACGGACAGATTAACTAACTAACAAGGCAAAAAATAACAGAATTTAGAGGTGTATATTACATAACATGACTCAATAGTGTCAAAAAATAATTAACCAAAAATATTAAAAAAAAAAGATATAAAATAAATCGACAAAATACATATAAAATAAATTAAAAAAAAAAACTTTTTCACTATCGGTCGCGTTGATGTATTTTATATTGAATTGAATACCATTATCGTGATCCTTGCAAATATTTCGTAAAACTGGCTATTGTGGCCTTTAAAGAACTGTGACACCAGACTGACTTCTATCCCCAGTGTTTTACTTTTTTTTTTCAGATCACAGGAACAGGCCACGGCATGGGTCGAGAAGTGGCCCAACGGCTGGCGCGGCTGGGAGGTAGAATCATCTGCGTAGATATCAACCAGGCTGGCAACCAGGAAACTGTGGACCTAATCAAACAAGAAAAGGGACAGGCTTTCAGATTCGAGTGCGTTGTTCTTTAACTTGGTTCTTTAATATGCAGGTGCAATCAGACATTATTTTCGATCGTTAAACTAGCATTGAAAATAGCACAATATTTTTGTGGCACCCCTGGGCAGATGTCAAACATTCAATTTTTTTTCACAATTGGTATGCTTTTGGCAATGCCTCACCTCAATGTGATAATTGGTAAGTGTAAATGATGCTATAGACAGAACCGTTTACACCAAGACTCCCCAACACAATTGCCTTTCATATCTCCATGCCTGATCTCACTGATGCTATTCAGTAACATTGATATTAACGGCAAGACAGATGAGATGGTGATAGCTAGCCAGGCGGGCAGAAAATTCCCTACCATCAATCAACCAAACAAAGTTTAATCGAACTCGTGACCTTCTGGTGTGAAGCGATCTCGGTCTTACCTAAATCGTCGTATTTGGCCGTTTGAGAGAGAGCCATCTTTCCACTCCGCTGACATAGCTATACGGACTCTCAAACAGCGGCGAGTAAAAGGTGCTAAGTAATGTAAAAACCTGCGAGTGATGCTAAGTGCAACACCAGGCAACCGCCGTGTGTCCCTTGGATAGCACGGTTAATTGTGCCATATGATAAGAGAGAGAGAGAGAGAGTGGGGGATGTGAAAACCTCGCCCGATAAGGTGTAGTTTCACTACCCTTTCCCGCACTATTCTATGCATTCGTTTTACCTTCCTTTCCAGATGTGACGTCACGAACCGGGAGGCTGTGATGGCCCTCGCAGAGAAGGTCCGTATCGAGGTCGGCGAGGTGACGATGCTTGTGAACAACGCGGGCATCATGCCCTGCAAGCCGCTCATGCAGCATTCCGACAAAGACATTAGGGCTGCCTTCGACGTCAACGTCATCTCGCACTTATGGGTAAGTTCCAATTGCTTTGTTACGTCACTAGATGCTTGTCAAAAACACAGGCATCATATATACGCTGCAAGCCACTCATGCAGAATTCCGTCTAAGATATTTGGACCGCCTTCAATGTCAAAGTCATTTCACACTTATGGGTGAGTTCCAATTACTTTGTGACGTCACAAGATGCTAGAAACATGGACATGACACCCTGCAAGTCACTTATGCAAAACTCTGACAAAAATATTAGTGCCGCCTTTGATGTCAACGTTATCTCGCACTTATGGGTGAGTTCCAATTGCTTTGTGAAGTTACAAGATGCAGATCAAAAACACAGGCAACAGTATTATTCAGTATTCTATGAAATTGTTATTCAGAGAGATCTCTTTCTTCTTTCAGCTGCTCCAGGCGTTCCTACCTAATATGATGGAGAGGAACCACGGGCATATCGTGGCTATGTCCTCAATGGCTGGAATGCTCGGTCTCCGGAACCTGGTGCCTTATTGCGCCACCAAGTTTGCTGTGAGGGGCCTGATGGAGGCTCTCCACGAAGAATTAAGAGAAGACCCGAGAGACTTTAGTGGGGTATGTTTGGATTGGGCGACTGCCAAAAAAAAGAGTGTATTGTTTTTAAGTGCAATGTTATGTTTATTCATTAACATATCAACTCATATACGTCCCCACCGAGGGGTTCGAGCCTATCCTGAATTAGGGCGAGCGAACCTTAGTGGACCACGCAGGCCCAGTGCAGGTTGGTCGACTTCACACACAACCTGCGAGTTTCTCCGCAGGCGTGTGCAGGTTTTCTCACGATGTTTTCCTTCACCGTAAGAGCGTCGGATAAACGTACATATGAAATCTAAATTCGAAATCACATTGGTACGTGGCAGGATTCGAACCACGCCCTCCCGGATAGGAGGCGGCGGCCCTAGCTGTTACGCCACCAACGCTCCTTTATGTTTTTACGCACCGTTATGTTTCTTAATTCCATGATATTTTCTAAATACCATAACCGATTTAAATGAGTGAGGTGCTGATTGACACTGGATATGTGAAACTAAAAAAATAATTTGGTGACTATGATGCCCATTTGAATTTTTTTTTATCCATCAGTTGCTCTGAAATTCATCGTGCTTGTTGCGAGTGACTAGAGCTTCAGTAGTAGCAAACTATATATATTAGTAGTAACATATAGTATGGACACTCCCTGCCGCTTTCTAGATTGCGACCTCACCCCTCGTCACCCAGACTGATACAGATTGGTTACAGTTTGGTTGTCGAACGTATAGGATTTCGCCGCCATTTTGTTTGTTCCGTCATTCCTGTTTTGAAATGTCATTTCAGACATCAACGCGAGCTACGTAGTTTTGAAAAATTTCGCTCTATAAGCTAAATGGTGTCGATTCGGTTTTGCACAAATCAAGTAAACTAAACTAAAATTAGGTTAAGATGTGTCAAAATCACGGTTGCTATTCGGAAAAACTCGACTTAACTTATCTGACAGATCTAAAATAAAAACGAACTAAATTAAGTTTAGAACGCCATTTTGCTATTCAAACAAGAAGTGTCAAACTAAAATTGTACCAATTTTAATCGCGACCTATTTTAGTGACCACTAAACTTTAATTAGTCTTGGAAAACCACAAAAGTGCAAATTTTGTAATGAATACCTAAGTAAAGTGATGGTATAAACCCTGATAAGTACTCCACGACACTGCACCTCTGACTTGAGGGTCTCATGAAACAGATCCGGAGCAGTCTTTGTATTCTAGCAAGAAGACTATTGACACGACAGTCACAAAAATTTGCATTACAATTTTATTTTATGTGGCTCTAAATAACTGCATCATCCTTTTTCCCAGTTTTGGTAGTGTTTGTGCACCAGGGTCAAAGTATATATATTAGTACTGACATACAGTATGGACACTACCCAGATTGATACAGATTGGTTACAGTTTGGTTGTCGAACGTATAGGATTTCGCCGCCATTGTGTTTGTTCCGTCATTCCTTTTTTGAAATGTCATTTCTGGCCCGTTTTATGAAGTGTCCAGGGTGTGACCAGGGTGTGCTTGCTGGGTGGAATCCATCCAGCAAGCACACCTTTAAGGGTTTGTATCTCGAAAATATTACAGCTCAAATTCTGAGACTTGGCATGCTGAATGTCCTAATTATGCTCTAAACTTTAAGATAGGGTTATGTATTCTAGCAAAGTTCTCGAGTGGCGACCGCGCACCGTAAAACGAAGCGTAGGCAGACCTGCCGCTTGGTGGACTGACGACGTGGTGAAGGTCGCGGGAAGTCGCTGAATGCGGGTAGCGCAGAACCGGTCGTCGTGCAAATCCTTGGCGGAGGCCTATGTCCAGCAGTGGACGTCCTTTGACTGATATGATGATGATTATGTAGGATTCTCCTAGGATATATATTGTACTTGCTGAGGTCCGGGACACAAGGAGGCCAACTGAAATCCTGGATAAATAAAATAATTTCCACGAATGAAACAATTAGCTCAATCCGAGAGAAGTGCAAATATTTAGTCAACTTTTTCCCGTTCCCCAGATAAAATTCACAGTGATCTGCCCGTACATCGTGGACACCGGCCTCTGCAAGAACCCCAAGATCAAGTTCCCTTCGATGATGAAGATCGTCTCTCCTCAAGAAGCTGCGGACAACATAGTCGACGCCATCAGGAGAAATTACCAGGAGATCACCATCCCTAGCAATCTCTATTATATTAACATGGTGAGTGTCGTAGATAGCAGTCGAAGCTCTTTTTACCGACTTCAAAAAGGAGGAGGTACTAAGTTCGACTGTATATATTTTTTTTTTGATGTATGTTCACCGATTTTTCCGTCAATTGTGGACCGATTTTCAAAATTCTTTTTTCATTCGAAAGAGTATACTCCCGAGGGGGTCCCATTGTCACCAAGTCAGTATCTGATGAGGGGATCCCAGGGACATCGAGGGCAACCCTTCAAAAATAATGAAAAATTTGAATTTTAAAGGCACTAATTACGTGATTCATAATATGTTTTCTAAAGCTATTAATATACTTGCGTCTGTTAGTCATATTCTCATGTTGATAAGCTGATGTAGGAAAGTACAACTCCTTAACGGTTAGGAGTTGCAGGAAAATTCTTTTGAATGTTATACATAGATATATACGTAGGTATGCATAGACGGATAGTTTTATTCCTTCAGGTTATTCAGATGAGCTGATGATGGACTATTTAACTCCTTAACTATCGGTACCAGCACCCAACTACTACGTATTAAATGGTTTAGATTCGATGGTTAACTGAAATCGACCTCAAAAAAAAATTTAAGCCTCTAATTCAATTCGTACCCACCTTTGATTTCGTTATTGTTGGTTAATGTTGTGTATTTAAGTATAATAATATTATTTCATACTTTTGAGTGAATTTCATTTTGAAGTCGGTTTTAAGTTTTTTTTTTTTTTTATTCACTATTGGTAAGCACTTGAAGCGTCGGTGGCTCAACCGGTAACAACTCGGTCCTCCTAACCAGAGGTGCCGGGTTCAAATCCGGACGGCCAATGTACCTGAGTTTTTCGAAATACTCACTGATTGCTTTAACGGTGAAGGAAAACATCGTGAGGAAACCTGCACACACCTGCGAAGAAACTCGAAGGTTGTCTGTGAAGTCGACTAACCCGCACTGGGCCCGCGTGGTCGACTAAGGCCCGATCGCCCTAATTCAGGGAAGGCTCGAGCCCCTCGGTGGGGACGTATATGAGTTGATATGATGAAGCCCTTGGCATCATCTCACCTGATGGTAAGTGAGGGTGATGCCGAAGATAGAAGCTGGCTTAACAAGATTCCCGAACGCAATGGGGAGCTGGCTATCTTATCTTTAAGCTGGAACACATCAATGTTGTTAGCATTGGTGCTTGGCGGAAAGACTTGGTAGCTAGTCAGGCGGGCTTATAAAATGCCCTTCCACCAACCAAACCGAGTCTTACAAAGTTAGGTTCCCCCGGCAATCGAACCCGCCTGATGCAAAGCTAATAGACTTAACCATTACGCCATGAAGGTGGTTAAAGCATCTGCTCAGTTTAACTTGCGTAGCGTATTAATGACGCAAGTTAATGACTATAGGCACCTGAACGGGTTTGCATGTTAGTGACATTTATGTTGACCGCTTCGCAAGGCACGCTTAGCCGTTGGTGTCGGTTGCTGTCACTAGATTGCAGCCGCCAAGTCTTGTCAGTAGCGTTTATGTTGACCGCTTCGCAAGGCACGCTTAGCCGTTGGTGTCAGTTGCTGTCACTAGATTGCAGCCGCCAAGTCTTGTCAGTAGCATTTATGTTGACCGCTTCGCAAGGCACGCTTAGCCGTTGGTGTCGGTTGCTGTCACTAGATTGCAGCCGCCAAGTCTTGTCAGTAGCATATATGTTGACCGCTTCGCAAGACACGCTTAGCCGTTGGTGTCGGTTGCTGTCACTAGATTGCAGCCGCCAAGTCTTGTCAGTAACGTTTATGTTGACCGCTTCGCAAGGCACGCTTAGCCGTTGGTATCGGGTGCTGTCACTAGATTGCTGCCGCCAAGTCTTGTCAGTAGCGTTTATGTTGACTGCTTCGCAAGGCACGCTTAGCCGTTGGTGTCGGTTGCTGTCACTAGATTGCAGCCGCCAAGTCTTGTCAGAGGCTTTATAGATGACTTGGAAACTTCTGACGTGGGGTTTGCCCCTTCAACGTTTACCAATTTGTATTTGGTCCCCGTGTGGTGCTTACATCATAATCTAACCTTCTCAAGTTTAGGAAGACTTGCGAGCCCCTACATAGGAGAGGTGGTAGGTTGGTTTCCCTCCTAAGGACCTGTGATCACTAGGCGCTGCATGGACTTATCATTTCAGGTTATTTTTTTTTATCCACAATTGGTAAGCCCTTGGAGAGCCTCGGTGGCGCAACGGCAGGGGCCGCTACCTCCTATCCGGGAGGTCGTGGTTCGAATCCTGCCACGTACCAGTGTGTTTTCGTTTACGTTTATTCGACGCTCTTACGGTGAAGGAAAACATCGTGAGGAAACCTGCCCACATCTGCGAAGAAACTCGAAGGTTTTGTATGAAGTTGACCAACCCGCGCTGTTCCCGCGTGGTCGACTTAGGCCCGATCGCCCTAATTCAGGGTAGGCTCGAGCCGCTCGGTGGGAACACATATATGAGCTGATGGGATGAAGCCCTTGACATCATATCATCTGATGCTAAGTGACGTTGATGTAGAAGATGGAAGCGGGCTTACCAAGATTCCCCAATGCAATGGGAAACTAGCTATCTTATCTTCAAGCCGGAATACATTAATATTTGGTGACTTAGATAAGATGGAGAGCAAGGCGGGCTTAGAAAGTGCCATTCCACAAACCAAACCAAGTCTTACAAATTTTGACTCCGCCGGGAATCGAACCCGCGACCTCCTGATGTTAAGCTAATGGACTAACCATGACGCCACGGAGAAACGACCTAAATATTTCAGGTTCCTACCGAGTCAAGTAAAAGTGCCAGACAGTGTGAAGATCTATCAATATACTTACTTGCTATTGCAAAGCTATCTCAACTCTATATTTATTTTCACTTTTTTCAGTATTGCCGTATGTTTCCAAGGGCAGTGCCACTTCACCTGAAAGACTTCCTAGATTCTGGACTGGAGGCGCAGTAGATATGTAAAAAAAAACCTATTGAATTAAGTCATCGATTAATGACGTTGAGATACAATAACTTTGTGGCCTTGATAATTGTTTTTGGTAGGCATATAAGTAATGTGATATTGATAAAATTTATTATAATACTGTAATATTTTAAGAGGATCAATTAGGATTAATGTATAGTAAGTAGATATTACGTATTAGGCTACGAGTAATAAATTGGCAAGATGCATAAATTGTAGATAGTAAAGTGCGTTCGGGGAATAAGCTGCAGTACACCCAAACGGAGTTCTGGAAATGTGTTGAAGGATAAAACAATTTTACAATAAAAAATGGGTATTAGAATTGATCAATTAATTTTAATCACTTTCACTTCTGGACGAAGTATCTTCAGAATCGTGGCCTACATTAATAATTAAAGACTGAACAAGTCGCGTGACTCCGTGCGGGTGTAACGTCAGCGGTGCCGTGATTGAAGTCAGGGCGGCCCCTTTGACGCAACCGTTTGACGGCTCGCGTTAAACACTCTGTCAAAGGGGCCGCCCTGAGTTCAATCGCGCTGCCTGCCGCACCACCAAAGTTGTCGGTGCCGCGATTGCACTCAGGGCGGCCCCTTTGACGTAGTGTTTGACGTGAGCCGTCAAAGGTGCAGCTAATGCAGCAAACGAACTATACAGGCTTCTAGCGGCGACCCTAAGGACTTTTGCTCGGTGTTCGGTCATCAGGTTCGGTCACGGCGATTAGTGATGTGATATAGTGTGCCTTGTATATGGGTAAAAAGATAAAATATTTTTATGTTTTAAAGTTATACAGGGTGTAAAGAAATTGGTATAGGTCCCGTTAACTGGGGGTTCTACTCGTCATACTGAACAACTTTCTCCAAGGAACACATAGTCATTTCTCAAAAAAAAAAATGGACCCTTCATTACTAAAATGCATAAAATCGGTCGATCAGCTGATCAATTTGTACGAAGAGTACAAAAAAAATTTTCGTAGAACAAAAGTTGTTCAGTATGACGAGTAGAAGCCCCAGTTAACGGGACCTACACCAATTTTGTTACACCCTGTATAGTTAGTCAGTGAATTAGTTAATAGGTAAGTTCACCGAAAGGTGTTTAATGTTTGCCATACTTTATTCAGCGGTCGAAATTAATAAATTGTAAACTATATTACCTTAATAGATACTTTATCTTACTTTTATATCTTGCCTAGACAAAAAATAGCATCAATTTTAAAAGATTTGTTATGTTATATGTTTCGAAATTTGAACATTTTATTAGGTTTGTCTGTATTTATTTTACTTTTGTAATTATCTACATTTTTTTTTGTAAATTTATTTTCAGAGTTAATAAACTGTTTAAGAATAAATTGGATTTTTTTCTGGCTCTTTTAAACTAAAACAAAAACAGATTGTTAATTCTCAATCTAGTTGTTTATTTGACAGTTACTAAAACATTTTCCAATAATTAGGTAGGTAAGTATATATTTTTGGTATTTCACCTATAATCTTATAATACGCTTCTCTCTATGCTAATACAAACTAGACGATTCTTTGGCTTTTTAACAAATATGATTGTCTTCTGACTTTTATTAAGGTATTGGTAAATTAATATAATTTTCCTAAAATTTTTTTCAATTACATTGCTCATAATTTAAAAAAGTACTACAATTAAATTGGTTACAATTTTCTTTCAGTTTAACTGGTTACAATTTTTAAATTATAAATGAGCAATTCATCTATTCGTTAATATACAACATACAAATCTAAGGGTCTCTTCGAGATTTAACCTAGATTAAATATTTTTTTTAGACAATAGACAATATTTATTTTAAGTATTGGTCTCTTTATCTATTTATTTTTTTGATTTGTTATCTTTGTAAGCGTGCTGGCTGCAAAAAAAAACTTTCACTTACAATAAAGTTCTCGAATGGCGACTGCGCACCGGAAGACAGGCCTCGCGTAGGCAGGCCTCCCACGTAACGGGTAACGTAGGACCGGTCATCGTGGAAATCCTTGGGGAAGGCCTTTGTGGACTTCATTAGGTTGATATGATGATGAAGACTTACTTACAATATTTTACCAGAGGCTGGTAGTCTTATCTACTTTATTATAATTATTAATATCATGGCGAAGTCGTGGCCAACGCTCGTTACTCATCTCTTGAATAAAATTTTATTTGGATGACATTATGTAAGATGCACTTAGCACTTTTTTCGAGATATTTTTTATCGAGATTCTTTACAATATCTACAGATGTGTAACAAAAATGTGTACTAATTCTTTGACGTGACTCGTGAAACTAAACAACGTTTCCCATTCCAAGGCACCTATACATAATACGTTAAAAAAATTTGAACTTTGCATGCACAGTTACTTAGGTAACCAACTGATCGATTCATACAAAAAGTCCAAAACTTTTTTTGTAATTTGAGCAAAGTCATAGAAAAAAAGTATTCGTTTCACAACACTATTGCCATAATATACTAGGAGGCGTCTAGGAGGTAAAGACAAATTTGGTAACGATAACGGAAATAGATGAACTTAGGTTAAGAGGATAATTGGCAACCCTCTGATGTAAAATATGTCGGTATGTCTGCGCAAAGTGGTTGCGTTATGGACTTATAGCGCCTGAAAAACTAGTTATCGTGACAAAAAAGCGATAAGAGAAATGGCTCAGTAAGATATAATATGAAAGTACTAGTTGTACTCTAAGAAGAACTTAAGTAAGAAAAGTAAGTGAGGTTCGAAAATGCCCCCATGAAATAGCTACCTGAGGAGGTGGGGCTTAAAATGTCTACCGCGCAGCGCGATTAGTCGGTCACAGTCTTTGGCAAGCTGCTGACGTCAGATTCCCGGAATTTTTTTGCGTCGAAAACCAAATAACAAACAATTGATGGCTAAGGTTCCACACCCAAATATGCCATCGTGTGTTGTTAAGTGGTGCAGAAGTCATTCCGATTTCAAAAACACTGGAATCACTTTTCACCGATAGGTAAAAATTTAATTTGCAAAATACGTATTAAACGTAGTGTAATTATATTCTCTTTTATCAAAGCGAAGAAACAATCCAACAAATGTGGCAAGCAGTGCTGCCATGACCAAATTATTAATTGCCGTGTTCGGTGAGCTAAATCGACGTGTAATCAGAATAGTTAAAAACCGGCCAAGTGCGAGTCAGACTCGCGCACTGAGGGTTCTGTACCACCATACTTCTCCACATTCGTACAACAATAATACCTATTCATTTCAAATAAAAGACATCAACGTGAGGGACAGTAAAAAAACTGTGGACCCACCAGTGGGTCATAGCGGTGGAAGCAAGGGTAAACGTCCATTTTTAAACAGTTTTGTACGGAACCCTCGGTGCACGAGTCCGACTCGCACTTGGTCGGTTTGTTATTAAAAAAATTAAAAGTAGTTATTATACAGGGTCTTCGGCAGATGGTTGAAAATACGAAAATGGGGGATAGCTGGGGTCGCCTCCCACCTATTTTGAGAATTAAAAAAAATCTAGGACTTGTAATTTTTTTTACAGGATTTTTTTTCCTTTTTTTAGAAATTTTGCCATTTTTATACCTTTGAACACATGTAACTTTTTGTTTTTTAAAGCTAGCTCCAAAATCTTTTTTTTAATAGACTTTTATAAGATTTTCGGCTCTAAAAAAAATATGTTTGTTTCAAGTTATTGCTAAAAACAAAAATGTGGGCCCCCGAACTTAAAAAAAAGTTGAACAAAAATTTAAAACTCAACTTTGCGATGCATTTAAAAAAAAAATAATGGGGCTGGAAGGCTTCTGATTTTTTTAAAACATCTCTAAAGCTTAGGCTTTTGAATGGTATGTAATTTGTTTCGGTATCTTTTTTGTAACCGGAGTTGTTAATTTTTTTTACTCAATTGGACCATGTTGACGAAATTCCACTAGTTACATGTTTTGTGAAATGTATCAAATGCAAAGTTGAAAATAATGTAAATACTTACTGTTGGGACGGTTACAAAGAGCAGGTACGTTTTTTACATTCTTGCACACACATAATGGCTATCTTTTGTCATTTATTGGCATATTGGAGTTAGCACTTCCATATGCCAATAAAATGTCCGCATATTCCGCATTGGTAAATTGAGCCATTTTAAACCACAACAAAGTCTTAACAAAACGTCTGATAATAACAAAAAGTGACAAACAACAAAAAAACTTAACAAAATCACAAACGTTAATAACGTTAACGTTTTTTTTTGTTTTCGTTAATTTCACTTTGCTGTGTTTGTGATTTTGTTAAGTTTTTTTGTTGTTTGTCACTTTTTGTTATTATCAGACGTTTTGTTAAGACTTTGTTGTGGTTTAAAATGGCTCAATTTACCAATGCGGAATATGCGGACATTTTATTGGCATATGGAAGTGCTAACTCCAATATGCCAATAAATGACAAAAGATAGCCATTATGTGTGTGCAAGAATGTAAAAAAACGTACCTGCTCTTTGTAACCGTCCCAACAGTAAGTATTTACATTATTTTCAACTTTGCATTTGATACATTTCACAAAACATGTAACTAGTGGAATTTCGTCAACATGGTCCAATTGAGTAAAAAAAATTAACAACTCCGGTTACAAAAAAGATACCGAAACAAATTACATACCATTCAAAAGCCTAAGCTTTAGAGATGTTTTAAAAAAAACAGAAGCCTTCCAGCCCCATTATTTTTTTTTTAAATGCATCGCAAAGTTGAGTTTTAAATTTTTGTTCAACTTTTTTTTTAAGTTCGGGGGCCCACATTTTTGTTTTTAGCAATAACTTGAAACAAACATAATTTTTTTTAGAGCCGACAATCTTATAAAAGTCTATTAAAAAAAAGATTTTGGAGCTAGCTTTAAAAAACAAAAAGTTACATGTGTTCAAAGGTATAAAAATGGCAAAATTTCTAAAAAAAGGAAAAAAAATCCTGTAAAAAAAATTACAAGTCCTAGATTTTTTTTAATTCTCAAAATAGGTGGGAGGCGACCCCACCTATCCCCCATTTTCGTATTTTCAACCATCTGCCGAAGACCCTGTATATTATAAAAAAATTGTATTCGATCACAACAAGCCGTCATTTGATATGTCACACGATATAGTTTGAAAATGTTTTTTTTAATCTTCTTATACGGTAACCCCAAAACTAGCCAGGTTTGAAATTTATTAATTTACGGTACATGTCCGCCTTAAGTTCACCGATTTACATAAATTACCAAATTTCGGTTGAATCGGTCCATTAGTTCGGAGAAAATTGGCTGTGATTTACGGACAGAGACAAACAGACACGCGAGTGATCCTGATATGGTTCCGTTTTTACCTTTTGAGATAAATAACCCTAAAAACACTGTTTCCCGACAAAAACACGTACAACCATACTATTGGAAGTCTTAAGCGCCTCCGTGGCGTAATGGTTAAGCTTGCTTGCGTCTAACTTTGTATGACTTGGTTTGGTTACCACCATCTTATCTAAGTCTTGCCGCCAAGCATCAATGTTAACAGCATGGGTTAGTGTGTTCCGGCTTGAAGATAAGATAGCCAGTTATTGCATTGGGGAATCTTGGTAAGCCCGCTTCCATCTTCGGCATCATCGTCACTTACCATCAGGCGAGATAGATGAGATGATGTCAAGGGCTTACCAATTATAAAAAAAAAGTTAATAATGGTATTGTTATCATTAAAAAAATCAACCAAATACTAAATGTTACATAGTTGAAACAATATTAATCTTCGTTTATTACGAGTTCTTACTTTTCGTAATTTTTTTGTGGGGATTTTCTTCGAACTGTTGACTACTAAATGTACTTTTTAATTGATACTAATAAGATCATATTTGACCTTACCATTAAATAATTATAAGAAAATTGCCGTAGAGCACGGCAATTGCGGTAGCAATGGCAACACTAGCACTCGCCATGACGTTAGCGTGATATCGATGACGAGTAATGACCGCTCTCGCTTACACTTACGAGTACTTTTGCGGGTTCTCTTTCATTCTTATTGCCTTGCTAATTTGAGAAGGCCACTAAATGTAAGACCGGATAGTACATTATTAGGAGGCGTAAATTTGTTTGAGTTTTTACTGTTACATGTGTGAGTGCTTCATCGCCTTACGCGTTTCGTTGTGTTGGCGGTTGTACCGAGTCTGACGCGGACATAATAGGTGAATTACATTTCTTTACTAAGTTATTCGTAGGTTGTACTCATGACAATTATGCAAAAACTGACCAAATATTCGGTTGCGTTATGGGGCAACGCCCGTTAGTAGTAGAAATTCTGAACCAGGCCCCCACCCCCCTGCTGGAGAACCAAAGTTGGAAATGGCGTGGTACCATTTCGCTATCTTCAAGCGTTTCCGAGATAGGAATTCCAAGCAACTTTGAGGTTCCGGCAGAGGGAAAGTATCCTGGTCACGAAGTAACTATTTAGTAATCTGTGTCCTGGTCCAGAAATCTCACTATTCCTACTACTAACGGGCGTTGCTCCATAACGCAACTGAATATTTGGTCAGTTTTTGCATATTTGTCACGAGTACAACTAGAAATTTCATTTATATCTTACTCAGCGATTTCGCTTATCGTTTTTTTTGTCGAGATAACTAGTTTTTCAGGCGCTAAAAGCACATAACGCAACCACTTTGCGCAGGCAGACCGACATATTTAACATCAGAAGGTTGCCATTTATCCTCTCAATCTAAGTTTATCCATTTCCGATATCGTTACCAAATTTATCATGACCTCCTAGTCTATAACTTATGTGCCGCCGCTATTTTTCGCGTTACGAGTTTTTTATCCGTGGCAGTATTCCCTGTACCTAAATTAAATTTCGGGCAATTTACTGTCTTTGAGTTAACTCCTGGCAAATTACTGGGAATGTTACTGGGTAATTAACTCGCCTCGAGTGAGTTGAAGGTACACTGCTGGGAACCGGCACATCAGTAATTGTCACATCTTCTTGCTACACTCTGTATAGTACTTACACAGATAAAAAAATAGTAGACACATTTTAAAATAACAAGATTAACAAGTACACGATAAGATAATATTTATAGGTTTCAACAATCTACATCTACCACAACACGTAGGTATTTCCATATGTTTTTGTAAAGGCCTAATTAAGATCTTACGGGTTTTGTAGGTTAAGGAACCTTAATGAGGGTGGGTGATAAAATAAATATTTATCGAAGATAGAGGGGTACACAAAACAAAATTAGTGCCAAATGTAAAGTTAGTTCACTCATTTAATCGCATCTTTGTCGGCTCCCGATATACAATCTGAGAACCTTTGACAGAGTGTTTGTCGGGAGCCATCAAAGATGCGATGAAATGAGCAAACTATAGTTGTGTTGAATTTTACATACCTACTGAAAACTTACTCATTTTTATAATCTGTAAAAAATAATACTTCTCAAACAAATCGATGTGAGCGCCAAGTAAGCAGCCTCATTACAAAAATGCACTATTTTTATTATGCCAGAAAATATTGCATAAATAGTGAAAAAGTTTCAGATAATCGGGACGAATTCTATTAACGCCATTTTCTATAGTATTTTAATAATAATCTAAACTAAACTTGTAAGCACACAGCCTTAAATTTTATTAAATTTTTAAAACAATTATTTATTTACAAATAAATTTCTTATGGGACTGCGCTCTGGGGGATGGATAGGAAAGTATAGCACTACCACTATCCACTACAACGATTCCCAGTTTTTAAACAAAAAGCAATCAGAGACTGAGATATTATAGCCAGCCCAATCAGTAGAGAGATAAAAATGCGTTTGCCTCGTATTATTTTTAACTCTTTGCAGGCAGAGAGAAACGGGAAAGACAGACGCAGGCAATTTGGGGATCTTCAAGGCGAGAGTGAATAAGCATTATTTGAGTTTGCGTGTACCATCCTTGACTACATCTTCACTTACCATCAGATGAGATGGAGTCAAACGCCCTCAAATTTTTAATAAACAAAAAAAGGGTGTGCAGAAACGATTTTCACATAATAGGTGTTGTTGTGGAATATTGTTTAGGTCTATGACTCTGATGAAAAATCCAAGTTTTCGACTTTGGCGGTGAGGGGGGAAGCGCAAGCCGCCATCTTGTTAATTTTACTTAAAAAATATCAAAGAAAAATTTAGAGGACTTTTTTAACTTTTTTGAATAAACACTTAATTTGTAAGTCCGATAACTAATTTGTTACACCAGCGGAAAGATAAAGATTTTTACCAAAAGAAAAATGTCTTATACTAAAATTTTCCCCAAAATCACTCCCAAAGTATTGATTAAACAAACAAGTACGTTTCTTTACCACTTTTTGGAAGGAAAATACCTCTGCTGATTGGGCTATTATCTATTTTATTGTTTTATTTTATTTTAAAACAACTTATTTATTTTTATCCACGGTTGATAAGCTTAATCTCACCTGATGGAAAGTGACGATGATGCTAAAGATGGAAGCTGGCTACCAAGACTCCCCAAAGCAATGGGGAACTGGCTATCTTATCTTAATGCCGGAATACATATCATTTAAACATAATATTTTCTAATTAGGTTTATTTTTTTATAGGTAAGTATATTACGATTTTATGTATTAGACCTTACTATTAATAGTTTATTAGGTACCTACTGATAATTATTAATTAAGCTATTCTATGCTACTTATTCGCACAAATATTATTGTACTAGCTGGGGTACCCGGCTTCGCTCAGAGAGTTGATATACAAAAAGGCTTTGAATGGTCCACAATATACCAGAACATTCCACAACATTCGACAGTGATCTGGGTGTTGTTTTGGAATGCTCTCGAAGATTCTCAAATGTTCTGCACCGTTTTAGAAATTTTTAGATGGCGAAATTTATATTTTCAAAATCAAGCCCTTCAGGTAAAAACGGGAACCTTCTTCATGAATGGGGGGATAGAGGGCTACCACACCATATAACTTGATCGTACCGGGACTCGTTTCTGAGTTTTATTTGCACGCACATTGTATACTATTTTTTATAATTTTACACATATATTGATTATGTGTAGGTACCAACAATAACTCTGTATTTGTGAGTTAGTACCTAATTTAATAATAAATGCTTATGCTGAGTAATTCAAAACTTAAAACAACGCTAAAAATACATTAAAGGAAGTCTAATTTCAACTAATTAAAATAGGTACGTTACTTTTACTAATTATAAAGATTGAATAAGTATCTAGGTATGTAGGTTGAACAATATAATTAAGGAAAGCGTGATTAAAAAACTATATGCGAAATTAGTGTAGATAACTTACGGCTTAATCAGTGAATAATTGACTCATTTTGTGTAAATTTAAGTAGTTCGTAGAGGGCTGAAGAAAATCAAGAGGAAACTTCAGGTTCTTAGAAGTACATGTATCTTATATTATTATCCAATATGTATATTTCCTTAACAGTAAAATTGCATGAAAATAATATACCCTCTGAGACTGTGGCCCTAAGCATTAAATATACATGTTTCAGTTATTTGTTATGCAAGGCTGCAAAGTTGTTATTGTACGCGAGCTACCTCTATTGAAACCTGAATTCTAAGATTCGAAGACAGAATCCTGAGCGTGAGCGAAGCGAGGTTTTCAAAGGTACCAGACGCAGAATAACTTTTCTGCCGAGAAAATTACACAATGCTTCACCTCACTACAGCAAGAACAATTTTAATAAGATAGTTATTTGTTATGCAGGGCTGCAAAGACGTTATTTGGCGCGAGCAAACTCTATTGAAACCTGAATTCTAACATTCGAAGACAGAATCCTGAGCGTGAGCGTAGCGAGGTTTTCAAAGGTACCAGACGCAGAATAACTTTTCTGCCGAGAAAATTACACAATGCTTCACCTCACTACAGCGAGAACAATTTTTAATAAGATAGTTATTTGTTATGCAAGGCTGCAAAGACGTTATTTGGCGCGAGCTATCTCTATTGAAACCTAAATTCTAAGATTCAAAGACAGAATCCTGAGCGTGAGCGTAGCGAGGTTTTCAAAGGTACCAGAAGAAAAATAACTTTGCTGCCGAGCGAAACACATAATGTATCACCTCACTACAGAGAGAAAAAGTTTTAGGTGCAAGAAAAACAGCCTAATAGTTATTTGGTTCTAATTGTAAAAAACTCTTTCCACGCTAGCGGATAATAATTTTCTGCCGAGAAAATTGTGCATAACGCGATTTTGGGCGCTAAAATGGAATGACATTTGACAAACAAACCCTTTCCGAGCGTGTGAGGAGAAAAATATTTTTCTTATCACAAAATACGTATTATGAATTTCTTGCTAGTTAAAATAAATTATTATCTAAGTACGTATACACACCATACCCAAATTTTATATATAACAATATTTATAACAGGAAATGTAAACACTAATCCCTCTGCTTCACTTTTGTTACTGAGAAAGCAATGTTACAGATTATTGATTAATACCTTTTTGTATAAGTAGACCGCTTAAATGAGTCTTCGCCCGCGCGGTACAGGGGCGCCGGGGCATGGCGACAAAGAGGATTGAGAGAGGAGCGGGCGACAGGCGCGTTGTTGTGGCAACAATGCGCTTTAATTGCCTGCCGCCTGCGCATTGTTGCCGCAACAATATTTATTTAAAAAAACAGTCAAACTGAAAAATCCTCAATATCATCTTAGTAGCGATCCATTGCCAAGAATGGATGAACCTCTTTTCGTAGCTATAGTACAGTAGCGTTTTCTTATAATATTTATAGAGGTAGGTGTAAACATCATCAGTATTTACAATCTGTGGAAGAGGGCAAATTCTGTTCTAGTAACTAGAATTTTTCTTCACGGTGCTAAAATTAGCTGCCGTTATTTCAAGTTGATAGATAATATATCTACTAAAATAGAATAAAATAAATAAAATAGAGGCTTCTACTAAAATAGAAGCTTAATATTCCTAATATGTTAATATTTCATTATACCTACTTATTTTACCTTTCTAAACATAAATAATTTATTAAAATATTTCATAAAATTTCAAAGGTAGGCAAAAATAATTACTTCAGGCAGTAGCTTCGTCAATTGCAGCCACTTTCTTTATCCATCATGTGCTATATTTTCGTTCCTAAAACTTGTATCAGCTGAGAATTTTATCTTTGATAATTTGCCACTATTTCCTTATTTTAAATACAAAATTAGAATATGTCAATGTCCTTCAAGTGTTGATAGTTGCGATCCCAGTAGCCGCCGTTGTACAGCCAGTCCTCTTGCTTGGTGTACGGGTTTGTGCCTTGGCTGAACCACCTGCAAGTATCAACTCATTGAAGTCTCGTGGATTTAGAAAATGAACTCCTTTAGGCTAGTTTGGAGGAGGGGATTGGATCGACTCAGATAATCCAAAAAATATAATGGTGAGTATAGGACGTAGTACCTACTATTAATAACATCTGTGGTATAAGGTAGGTACTATTAAAATCATCTGTGGTATGAGATAGGTACTATTAAAATCATCTGTGGTATGAGTTGCTATTTAATATGAGCATGAAATGGTAATGCCAACATATAATTTCAATTTCAATAGGTGCACTGCTAAACCACTTACCATAACGCCCGAGAAGGCTTTAGTCTGCAGACTACATTTATGTACGTAATAATTTTCGTTTAGGGCTTTTTGTTCATTGGAAAAAGATTAAACGTATAGTAGAAGATATGTTAAGCAGTATAAAGCTAAAATCTAATAATAACGAATATCACATAAGAATATATGGACGAGTTAAGCATTACCAATTTACTGTAACTCAAATTAGAGTCAACTTTAAAAATTGTTTAACGATTGAATATTATGACGCAATACTTCAAGTTGAAAAGCATTTTGGTTTTGTCCAAATATTTTATTACATGACCAAAGATGGACAGTATTAAATTTTGATTTATGTAACTTTGAATGACAGGTTGGTGATTTGAAGAAATCTGTAAACCAATTTTGACTGATTAAATAAAGAAATAAATGTATTATAATCCTTAAAAGCGATTTTTTTTATGTGTACTAATTTTTTTTTCGTCATTATTGTATAAAAGTTGAAATAAATAATCAGCGCAAATTTGTAAATAGACTATGTGTGTACACGAGGTGTCTTTTTAAAATCATTGACTATTTCAGATATTCCTACGTACGTGTTCCAAAAACCAATCTAATGTATTTTTTTTAGAAATGGATGTGTTTGGAGGCAAGTTCTAGCCTTATTAGTATTAAAAAATATCAAAAATCTAATCAACAGCTATTTGAATTTAGGAATATCTTCGTCATAATCTTACTCTCTCTCTCTCTCTCTCTCTCTCTCTTTGAGAGAGAGTTCAGTAAACGAGGTGCGCAAACGCGTGTAAATTATCAAAAGCTAGACTGCAGCCTAAAGCTACTGCTTTAGATATCCGTATCTTGCCTGTCGCCCCTGACTTTCACAAGCGCTTTCCTAGGTATCCTCTGATTATTTTCTGTAATCGTCTTCTTATTGACTGCTCCAGTATTTCACTTAGCTTTCTTTATTATTAC
This sequence comes from Coleophora flavipennella, assembly GCA_947284805.1. NCBI lineage: Eukaryota > Metazoa > Arthropoda > Insecta > Lepidoptera > Coleophoridae > Coleophora > Coleophora flavipennella. The sequence continues at coordinate 5,335,748 of OX369266.1, forward strand.
TAGTTTTTTTGGTGCTTTTATAATTATTTTAGTGCCTGTCCTTAATACCTAGGCTGCCAATTATCGAAATACTTCTTCAGCATTTGTCTTGCCGTTATCTATCTGTTTCTTATCTGCCATTGCGTTCTTAATGACAACTTCACCATATCAAATAGTTTTTGTGCCTTACCTACTTTATAATTTTGTGTCTGCACTTACTCAGCATTCCAAATTTCTTTTAGCGTTTTACGAGTGTAGTCTTGTATTCTTATTAAATGTTCAATTTTGTTTCTATTCATTAAATTTCATATTCTATTCCAGTAAAAAGCGACTCCGCTCCCTATATGGCAAGTGGATATATGCTTAATCTTACAGTTTTATGTTTGTCTTACCTTGGCAGCCAGCTATCTGAAGACTTCTTCATCGCTTTCCTAGCGGTCCTCTGCTTCTCCTCAAGCCTGGTCTTCTCATTTGCTGCTCCATCGATATCTCCATGCTCCAGCAGCCGGACATCTGGCCTCAGCCTACTATCCGTAGGGCATAGATGACCTTTCATGTGCTTTTCTAATTCGTTGAGAGACATCGCAAATTCCGTGAATTGGTAGTACTGAAATGTAGGAGAATGAGGTTAGGTTTCTTTAAAAAAATATGTAATTGATACATTTGTTTTTTTTTTCAATTTCCTATTGAAACTTCCTACGATACATATAAAATTTCTTGCCACGGTTTTGCACGCGTGAAATTGGAGTGAAAAGTAAGTACTGTACTTTCATTTTCATGCCTATCCTTACAGGCTGTCAACTACATATCAAGCTTAAATTTGTGGTGACATGAAGGAGTAGGTATAGAACAAACCTGTGTGCTATTGATAGGCCTAGGTGTGGCCTCCCAAAGAGTGACAGAATCCGGTATCTCTATGTTGAAAGGCTCGTCTGTCTTCGGTATATCGTCTGAATTCTCTGGTTCGTCATTCTGAAACAAGGCACCAATGTGACTACATGATTACAACCGAATAATTTGTATGCTGCTAAGTACATACGAGTAATATGTAGCTACTTATCTTTTAATATGTTCATGGCATCTATCTATCTACTTTTGGAAAATTCACTGCTTTAATTATTACCGTTTAATGTTACCTACTTCTTAAGCATCTTTGAGTAGTACCTATGTTTGCGTATAGCTCGGTTCTTTGCCTGTCTCTTTTACTTCTTTAATCTCAGAAATGACATCACATCCTGTGTTAACATGGGCCGTAACAACTTTTGAAACTGTTTGTTGGTTAAGTTTAGACAGCACCTGTCTTTCAAGTGTTCACTCAATATTCCCCTTTTCTAATGATCCAAGAGATTTTTATAAAAGTACTTATCTACTTACATCTTGTATCGACATAGACCGTAAAGCTCCAACTTTGAAGCTGTTAAGCTTAGCCAGAACCTTCTTGGGCGTGTGTGATGGTGTTTGCGTGGAACAAGCATCCTCTCCTTTCTCTTTGGCCCATTTCTCGTAAGCGGCTGCGCTGCAGGCCTTGATGCATTCAGTCCACTTGCCGTATAGGAAACGGATACGCTTTTTACTGAAATAGAGTAAGCAAGAGATATTACAAGGATCCTCAAGTACCCATGTTACAGCAGGGTTCCATATGGCAGGATGTCAAGTTCAAGCAATAATAGGTACCTAATAGAACGAATAGAACTTTCTAACTTAAATTCTATTGTTACTTTTGAGATGAGATCGGAACCAAAAGAATACCTTGTCACATTAAAATACATTGAGATGCTCAAATACTATTGTCTTCTGAGACTGCAAGTTTTTTTAAATCCCCACGCTTTTTTCACAATATTACTTAGTATTTTTCGTTCATTATTATTTTCAGCTTATATTAAGAATTATTTTTCACTTTTTAGTTTCATGTGCTTTAAAAGCGTGTTTTTTTAGTTTTTTAATCTATATTTATTTTTCAGTTTTTAGTTCAGGATAATGAGATACTTAAACTTACGAAAATTTATGTATTGTCACTGATTCTTGATAAATGCCAATGCCGGGTTCGCCAATTGTGAATAAAAAAAAATAAAAAAAGAAAATGCACAAAGTTTAAATCTGTCCGTTTAAAGTGGGTCAAAATCGAGTGCAAAGGAGTCGGTTACAAACATACATACATACATACAGGTGAAGCTAATATAAGCGTGTTAAAAACATAAACATTCTGTCATTTACAGGACACAACGGTGGTACCTATTAGTCGCGACGGAAATTACCTAAAGCAATTTGGTATAGAGCTATCTTTCTCTATGGTGCTCAATTAATTCTAGAGATTGAACCTGAAACCTGAACTGTACTACTTACTTAGAATCCACAATAAAACCGTCAACCCTGTGCAAGTCTCTGTTGTTGAACCCAGCTGGCTTGAAGACCAGGTTGGCTTTTAGCCCACTGCCACCATGGCAGGTGACCTCCATAGCACCGTACTGCTCGATCCAGAGCTTGCCCACGATCACGTTGTGGACGCAGCAGTTCACGTTAGTCCAGGTGTAGGCTTCTCCCCACCTGCGGATGGAATTAGTTTTATGATAACCGAAAGATGTCCACTGTTGGACTAGGCATAGGAAATAATCGGTGAGAACATACTGCCATAACTTTATTTTTCCATTTTATTGTTTTTGTACCATTCGCTGCACAATAGTGCATTTTATAAAATAAAGGCAGGAGCGCGAAACGATATATATTTATTTGTAGCTTATAATATTCTTGTGTCTATATATAAAGGAAAAGGTGACTGACTTATTTATATCAACGCACAGCCGAAACCACTGAACGGATTTCGCTGAAATTTGAAATACAGATAGCAATTAGGACGTGGGCATCCGCTATGAAAGGATTTTGGGAAATTCCCACGGGATCGTTAAAAAAACGTGATCTGCGCGGGCGACTCTGCGGGCACCCACTAGTATATTGCATATAAGTAAATACCGTAGTGAGTGACGCTACTCATACGCATGGTGACAAAAAACACCATATCCGGGAAAATGAAACCATTTCTCAAATCGATTCCGAAACTGAAAATAATTGATGATGTACGATGATGAAGGCGAAAACGCCTTAGGTTCCTGGTTCTTGCTCTTCTTCCTGCCGTAGCGTTGAGGGTGGCATTGATGGCACAGCCAAGACAAAAAACTGTATCTTACTTTCCTATGCCAGGGTGATTCCATGCTATGCAATAAGATTCAGAAAAGCTTCATCATCATCATATCATACGTCCCCACCGAGGGGCTCGAGCCTACCCTGAATTAGGGCGATCGGGCCTTAGTCGACCACGCGGGCCCAGTGTGGGTTGGTCGACTTCACACACAACCTGCGAGTTTCTCCGCAGGCGTGTGCTGTGCAGGTTTCCTCACGATGTTTTCCTTCACCGTAAGAGCGTCGGATAAACGTTCATATGAAGTCTATATTCGAAATCACATTGGTACGTGGCAGGATTCGAATCACGACCTCCCGGACAGGAGGCAGAAAAGCTTATTAAACAAAAAACTTGTATCTATTAAGTTGTAGCAACTCACCTAGGTAGCTCAACAGTGACATGTCCCTTGGGCTGTATCTCCACACTCTTGCCGCAGAACTTGAGCTTGGGGTGCACGGAGCCGTGGAACACGAAGTGCGGGCTGTCCGCGTGGAACGCTGACACAGGCGGGTGGTGGGACACCTGGAGAGTATTAATATTGACTTTCAATACTGATAAATTAAAAAGCCTAAACGCTATTTAGTTAAACGTTAATAACCTCCCACGCGGTGGACCGACGACCTGGTGAAGATTGCGGGAAGCCGATGGATGCGGGCAGCGCAGGACCGGTCGTCGTGGAAATCCTTGGGGGAGGCCTTTGTCCAGCAGTAGACGTTTTTCGGCTGATATGATGATGATGAAACTCTATTTAAACCCTAGACATAATGCAATCCTAATTTTTGGGGAATCTACTGATTTTTTTAGAATTCTACTGATCTACTGATTTGAATTGGCAGTCTACTGATTTTTTTTCAGATACTAGCTTTACTTTAAAACATGATAAGTAATAAAAAACCTGCGTGAAATGAAACACAAAATTATAATGGTTAGGTTGACTGGTACTACAAAATTGACATTGTAAAATGGACTTATCGTGATGGACACATGGTTGAATATTGAAACTTGAATCTTGCTCCACAGTCAGCGAAATAAATCGGTTTTCATACACCCCGCTAAGATGATTACGTGACTAAATTAAATATCACTTATTAGGATTCATTCATTCATTGTATGAAAAATATTGGGTGGGAAGGAATTTGTTTTGTTTGTCGTTGAGTGCGTTAATAAAATGTAATGTTATTTAAATGCCTTACATTGTTTTATTTAACAAAATTGCATCTTCTGATTTTTTGATGAATTTCCCCAAACATCTCCTGATTTTTTCTAGTCGCATTCTCCGATTTTATAAAAATGAACCTGGCAACACAGGCAATAGATACCAAGTACAGGTAGTGTGTGTTCCAGTATTTGAATGGTGATTGATTGATATCCAAAACTCCAATAAAAACTTTCTTACCTTTTTAACCGAATTCAAAAAAGGAGGTTTTTCAATTTGACCTATATATATATATATATACCGATTTTGATGATTATTTTTTGTTGGCAATCTCCAAGGGTGGTACCATGATAATGAAACTAGGATCTGATGATAGCATCGCATGAGAAATGAGAAACCGAGGGAAACCTTAGGTTCCTGTTTGAAGTCGGTTTTTTTTTGTTCAAAATTATTGTAAGAAGTGTTCATCAAAGTGTCTGTAGTGTATATCGCATCTGGAACGCTTTAGGGCAAGTAATTAACTACCTATACACTTCCCTTGTAGGTCAAATGTAACCAAATGTAGGCCTTTCAAACATTGTGATTGAGCAACAATACTACATTACTGACAAGACCGGGAAAATAAGCGATTGCTGAATGAGGAGAGGTTAAAGGGAAAACCGCAGGTGAGACCTTTAATAATACGAATCTAGTAATCGCTGTTACGGGTGAGTCTAGTATAGTGAGGAAATTAAACGACATTTAAAACCGTGACCAATGAATAGGGAATACAATGACGCACACTTTTGATTTTTCCGCCGATTTACTCTTTTTAATCACAGCGCCGCCGTCGCCGCGCTACCGCCAGGCCGTTCAAAATATGAAAAAAAAGCAGTCAGTGAACCTCAGACCATGGAGGTTTTATTCATCCGAGTATAGTGTTGTATGAGATTCGTGTTCTGTGCCTCTCAGTGTGTTATAAGATTGTTGCGATTAAAAAAATGCTACTCGACAGTAATGAAAAATACATACCCACTTCGAGGCTCGTGGAATAAGTTTTTTTTTTGGTACGATCCTGAAATCACGTATTTCCTGTCTTCTTTTTTATAATGAAAAGCAAATATTAATAGCGTGTTTGAGTGAAATGTGTTTTTTCTTCATCTTACTGATCTAATAAATGACTGCTGACGTTGCGCTGTGCTCACAACTGCGTATGACTTGACTATAATCGTTCTTAGTGGCTATCACAAACTTTGACCGCCTTCATGGCGTAATGTTTAAGTTCATAGCTTCATATCAGGAGTCTAACTTCGGAAGTCTCTTTTTGGTTGGTGCATGGGCATTTTCTAAGCCGGACTCGCTAGCTACCATCATCTAAGCCTTGCCGCCAATCATCATCATCATATCAACCGAAAGGCGTTGCTCTTGAGCCGCTAAACATCTATGTTTACAGCGTTGATGTGTTCCGGTTCGAAGATAAGATAGCCAGTTCCCCATTGCGTTGGGGAATCTTGGTAAGCCCGCTTCCATCTTCGGCATTATCGTCACTTACCATGAGCTCGCCAAGGGTTTACCAATTCAGTATTAAAAAAAAGAAAGACTCAGTCCTTCTAACCAGATGTACCGGGTTCAAATCTGGGCGGCCAATGTACCAATCAATTTTTTTAGAACTTACGTACATACTTACCGATTGCTTTAACGGTGAAGGAAAACATCGTGAGGAAACCTGCACACGCCTGCGAAGAAACTCAAAGATTGTGTGTGAAGTCGACCAACCCGCACTGGGCCCGCGTGGTTTATTAAGGCCTGATCGCCCTAATTCAGGGTAGGCTCGAGCCCCTCGGTGGGGAAGCATATTAGCTGAGCTGAGCTGCATTAAAAAAAATTAGCGCTTCGCTTTAGTATATGTAATGCTAAATTATTGACATAACAAACCTGTTCGCAAACGGCTCTGAACTCTGGCCGCTCGAGCTCGTAGGTTTCACCCAGAAGCGGATTAAAGGGCTTGCCCAGTCTCTCCCAGTTGGACGCCAGGGCGCTAACTGCGAATGCTGTGGAATCAACCAAATTTCAATGCGACTGAGTAAAAAAAATACTTTTATAGGATAGTTCATTGTCATTATATTGTGGGGGCGGGGGCTATTTTCTGCAACCGGGTGACAGATTTATCCTCTTAGCAATAACCGACGGGGAAGGAAGTTTTAGACTGGTGATCGCGGACAAAAGACATAACGTTGGACGGATGGACGAATCTATTGGATGCACGTGGCTCAGGGTGGCGCGAAGTCAACGAGGGAAACCTACTATCAACAAGGGATGTCTTCCGACTGAAAAGATGATTACCTCTATCATCTCAGGTTACCTTGATGAAATTTTCCCTAATGTCAGTACCATAATCCACCATTTTGGAGAGCATGGTAACTGAAGAGCTATGGTTGATTTCTTAAGATGGTGGGAGGAAAGATCAGCCGCTGGGTAATGGATGCCATCAACCGATGCGCCCGGAGAATCATTGGTGACGACAAACTAGTTATAAACAAGCTGCAAAGCTTTGAGCATCGCCACAAAGTCGCCTGTCTCTCAGTATTCTATCGAATTCATTTCGGAGAGTGTACGCAAGAGTTACATAATCCCCTAGCCACCTTTGTCCATTGCGCTATCCGCTGAATGCGTTACGCTTCTTGATTCATTATGCGAACAGCGAAGGAGTGGAACTCCTTGCCTGTGCCAGAGTTTCTCAATTCTTACAATTTGGGGGCCTTTCAAGGCGAGAGTGAATAGGCATTGTTTAAGTTTGCGTGTATCATCCTTGACTGCATCGTCACTTTCGACCAGGTGAAATGTAGTCGAATGTACTCGTATCCTTGGTAAAATAAATAACCCTTCTAGTATTGACCAGACTTAAATGTTCCATAGTCTAACTACTAATGTGGTCCATCCTGATCAACTACATCTGTCTACTCCGAAATAATTCTCAGGAGATAGGCGTGCTAAAGAATCATCTAAAGAAAGAAGAGGGAAGAGGGGGTTAGTAAATACCACTGGCAGGTTGCAATGGTACTCTAGACACTTCTAAAGTTTTAGAGCTAATTCTAGGACTCCAAATTTTTAAAAAATATATATTTAACAAACCAGCAATATACTCCATTCTGGACACTGGGTCTGTCTGCTCCGAGGCCATCCTCAGCAGATGGGCATACTCCAGATACTCCAGCATCCTCTGGAGAAAGGAGAGGGGTTCGTTGAAGACCACCGGCATGGTAATCTTGGACAGTTCCTTGCCGACGCAGTTCTTCAGTACTGACCAGAGGGAGAAGTCGCCGCGGCTGAACTGGGCAACGGGGAGGGTGGTCCTGAAGACAAAGCAGGATAAAGGTTATACTCCAAGCATCGAAAATTGAAGTGAGTGTCAGATACTCTCGCTATTTATGGTTTCGTGATGTGAGAGCGTCGGCGGCGCAACGGTAAGGGCCGCTACCTCCTATCCGGGAGGTCGTGGTTCGGGTCCTGCCACGTACAATGTGTTTTCGAATTTCGATCTCATATGTACGTTTATCCGACGCTCTTACGGTGAAGTAAAAACATCGTGAGGAAACCTGCACACATCTGCGAAGAAACTCGAAGGTTGTGTGTGAAGTTGACCAACCCGCACTGGGCCCGCGTGGTCGACTAAGGCCCGATCGTCATAATTCAGGGTAGGTTTGAGCCCCTCGGTGGGGACGTATACATGAGCTGATGTGTATAAAATGGCGTTGTTAAATGTGATTTCACTCGAAGGCGCACGTTGGTAGCTCAACGATGATATCTAGGTCGTTAGAAGAATCAAATTCGTAGTGCAAATACACTAAAGAAGAGGACGACGTAGGAGAGTGGACCAGGTAGGAGTGTGGGCGAGGTAGGACAAACAAGTGGACAAAGCGCAATAGTGAACGAAGTAGGAAAGTAGTCGAAATAGGAAAGTAGACGAGGTCCTCCGGAGGGGTTTAAAGGTTGTGTATGTATGTGTGTGTTTCGAGTTTTTAAAGATACTTAAAGTCAAATTTTTTGGCTTTGTATGAAAGGTCAAATTTTTTGGCTTTGTATGAAATGTCAAATTTTTTGGCTTTGTATGAAAGGTCAAATTTTTTGGCTATGTATGAAAGGTCAAATTTTTTAGCTTTGTATAAAAGGTCCAATTTTTTGGCTTTGTATGAAAGGTCCAATTTTTTGGCTTTGTATGAAACGTCCAATTTTTTGTCTTTGTATGAAAGGTTATATGATAGGTTCCATGTAGAAAGTTGTTCAGTTCCATTGAGTTTTTTGCCAACATTTCAGTTTTTTCTGCATACACTGTAGAAGAAATTCTCTATGATTTAAAAAAAAAATTCATGCAAAACATGGTTTCTTGAAAGCTTTTTTTTTAATTCACAGTTGGACATGTGCAGTACAGGCTGTACATGGTATAAAAACTTTGAAGATGGGCAAGTGCCATATTTATTATTATTATTTATTTATTTATTAATAGAAAAGATGAGTACATAGGTAAACATTAGACCCACAAAACTGAATGATTGTGCTTTCTCAGTTCTTATAAACATATTGGGTTCTACTAATTTCATACAATCTGTGTCATCTTTCTATGACAATATAAAAACACAATTTTAATTTTCCGCGCGATTTTAAAAACCTAAGTGGTTTTTTTTTTACTAAATTAAATTAATTTATAAGAACTGAGAGGGTATAGCACTTGCTCATTTCGAAAGTTTATACATAGTGTAGTTTCTTCATAGTGTATATGTCACAGGAAAATTGTAAAAACCGTTAGATTATAATCTAACGGGATCTAACTCGCGAGATTGTAAACTGTCGAAAGATTGTGAATCCTAACATACTGCTTCCAATAATTGTATTAACTCATTTATTTAATGTTATGCACTTCGCTTAATTTATTGTAATGTAACTAGTGAGTTTACAATGACACTAGTGAAATTATTTCACTACTGTCATTGTAATCTCACTAGTAAGTATTGAGTGAGTAAGTGAGATTACAATTATTACTCACTAGTGACATTACAATAACATTAAGCGAAGTGCATAACATTAAATAAATGAGTTTATACCGTGAAAGTGTTTCACTAGTGTCATTGTAATATCACTAGTGAAATTACAATAACATTAAGCGAAGTGCATAACATTAAATAAACGAGTGACTGACGCGAGCGATTATAAAATTGATTTAACAGTCAAAGAGGGTAGCAGAATGCTTCGCAGAAGAATAAATCATCGCTCTTATTCGTAGATACAAGAATGGGCCGTGAAATTGTAAGCCGATTGACAATTTACCGTCATATTATAATCTAACTGAATTAAGTGTAGTGAGATTGTAATATCGCGGTTTTGACAGTATCCCGGCGACATATTATACATATGTCCTAAATATATTTTTTTGTGTGAAAACGGATTTTCTCAGGAATGACACCTATCTAGATAGACTTGGAATATTATAATATTTATTTTTATTATTATTATATCAGCTCATATACGTCCCCACCGAGGGGCTCGAGCCTACCCTGAATCAGGGCGATTTGGCCTTAGTCGACCACGCGGGCCCAGTGCGGGTTGGTCGACTTCACACACAACCTTCGAGTTTCTTCGCAGGCGTGTGCAGGTTTCCTCACGGTGTTTTCCTTCAACGTTAAAGCAATCGGTAATTATATGTACGTAAGTTTTTGAAAAACTCATTGGTACATTGGCCGTCCAGATTTGAACCCGGTACCTCTGGTTAGAATCTAACCGTTAGATGGACCGAGTCGTTACCGGTTGAGCCACCGACGCTTTTTTATAATATTACACTACATAGAGAAAATTTCATCCGAATTGTTAAAACCGTTTCCGATTAATTAATTATTGAATTTTTATTCGCTCAAAGTAATAAATTCTACTTAGATGATAGATACAAATGAAACTGAACAGCTTTTCCCATTGAACCCATAGTCAATTTTCAAAAAAAATGGACCCTCTATACAACCATGCACAAAATTGTTCTATCAGCTGATCGATTTGTGTGAAGTTATTTTTTGCGATTTTAGCAAAGTCATGGACCAAAAGTTGTTCAGTATGATGAGTAGAAGTCCCAGTTAATGCGGCCTACACCAATTTCGTCACACTCTGTATAAACGGTGCAATAAAAGGTGATGAATCAAATCTCCATCCAAAAATTGCAAACACCCTGTGTATTCTACATCCTGTCAAGGTCGCGGATTTACTGGCCCCCTCTACATAATTGTACCTACAAACAACCCAGCTGCCTCAGAGTAGTGAGCGTTCAAGGTCGGGGAGGGAGGGGGCGATCAATACGGCTGCACCACCGTCCCGGGGCTGGCGACCGCGGGAATTCGTGAAATCCCGGGAATTCTCAACAAGGTCGCAATGTTTGGGAATCGATCCTTCTGAAAGTATGAAAGGGGCAGAAGACAAACTTTTGTGGACTTTCCGAGATACGGTGAGAACCCGAAACACATTATTAAGAGTTAGGCGAATATTTATATATACTCTGCCCGAAGTTAGTTAAGTAGAAAATGATAAAATGTCGCAGGCATACTGTATGATTCGTCATTTTGCATACGGTCAGGCAAATTATACAGGGTTTTTAACAAAGCCGGGTTTTGGCGGGCAGCCAGCTCATCGATTTGCATGGGAAGTCTAAAAATTTTTTTGCGAATTGACCATGGTTTTGTTGGGGAAAGTGGTTCAGTTTCATGAGTACAAGCTCCAGTTAAAAATAAGTGCATACCTTTGTTAAGACACTATAATTAATAAGGTGTAACAAAATTAGCTGAAACTATTTTAACTGGTGCTTCTACACATGAAACTGAACAACTTTACCCATGGAACCCATAATCAAATCGCAAAAAAAATTTGGCTCTCCCATACTAACTCGATCAGCTGATCAGCCAACTTAGTATGGGAAGTTCAACATTTTTTTTGCGATTTGACTATGGGTTTCATGGAGAAAGTTGTTCACTTTCATGGGTAGAAGCACCAGTTAAAATAGTTTCAGCTAATTTTGTTAGACCTTGTATAATGGCGAGGGCGGTGACTGTTAAATCAATCAAACCTGACTGAACTTAACACCGCTCGCTTCGCGAGCTCATTTACAATCTGCCGTACGGCATTTTGACAATTTGCCTGGCTCGGCATTTTGCAATCTGCGTACAGAATTTTACAATTTGCCTGACCATTTATATACGGACGAATTATTACAATTTGCCTGGCTCGGCATTTTACAATCTGCGTACAGCATTTTACATGTTTCCTGACCGTTTACATACGGTCGAATCATGACAAATTGCCTGACCATTTGTAAAATGACTAATCATACATTCGCTTATTAATTTTACAATCGGCGTACAGCATTTCACATGTTGCCTGACCTTTATATACGGACGAATTACTATACAATTTGCCAGACGGTATGTAAAATGACTAATCATACAATTTGCCTGCCACCTATGTATATACACAGTTAGTTTGCTGAATTAGCTGGACCTTTGATAAATACCGCTCACAGCGTCAAACGGTAGCGACAAAGGGGCCGCCCTGAGTTCAAATATAACGTCTGTTTTGAACTCAGGGCGGCTCCTTTGTCACTACCCTTTGGCACGGCAAGAGACATAATCAAAGATACAGCTAAATTAGCAAAATAACTATACATATAAGTACGAGTAGAGTAGTTATAAGTTCACTGGATTCGGGAGAAAACCTCGCTTTGTTTTTAAATTCTGCATCTTTTTGGGTGAGGTTTTAGTGTAAAGTTTGCAAGGGGCACATACAAACTCCTGATAGACGATTTGAAATACCTACTTGTGATATCCCAAAGTAAATTAAGTAGAGATTAACAATTAATGTGATGTGTCACGTGATTCGGAAAAGGGCACAATTAGAAAGTATATTTTTTCAAAAAGCTTTTGATGTGAAACGTCTATAGCCGCACGTGAAACCGATTTCTGGCGTGGTGACGCGTCGCCACGCTATATGATGGTATATTATACAGTCAATATGTAGTATAGTGTGTTTCACATCTGCCAGGCGTACCGTGACGGCTCATTTTTATTTTATTTTTTAGGGCGAATTTTCAAAGTTTGTGAATAACTTCTGAAAGAATAACTTCTGCAGATGATCTAAGATACTGGTGATTGATATCAAATAAGCATTAGAGCCAGCTTTGGGCTGAGACAGGCTGTCTCCTCATGCCTCACGCCGGGACATGCTAGCCACGTAAAGTTCTCCTTAATTATTATCCGCTCCTTTGATAAATGCGGCTCGCGTCGCACGGCACTTATCAATGGGGCCGCTCTAAGATCAATCGTGGCGCCGACGTTACACCCGCACGGGGTCGCACGAATCTTGTTGAGTCTATAATTATTAATGTAGGCGACGACTCTGAAGATACTAGCAGTAAAAGTGATTAAAATTTATGATAAATTCTAAATAAAAAGTACCAATTTTTGTTTTTTTTTTCCTTCAACACTTATCCAGAACTCCGTTCGGGTGTACTGCAGCTACGAGGCTGCTCACCCCGCTACGTATATACGCATCTTAACAAACTCACAGAATTCCTGAAAGGACCCTTATAATAAGCCGGGACGTTACTTTCTTACTACCAAATGTAGAGGGGAGCAATTGGAGCGAGAATGACTCTTTCGTTACATTCTCGTGGCCAGGCGCTGTTCGTGTGAACTAACCTACTCCTATTTCATTTAATTTCATTATTTATGTTTGCAATCATGTACAAAAATAAGGTCTTATAATAATGTAACTGTAGCATGGTACATGGGCCCTGCTAGGGCATGGCAAACAGGATAGGTAAATTGTAACAATGTACAGAAAAATGAGGAGGGACCAGAAGATAGTTACGAGGTAAATATATTTATTTTACATTGGTTATTATTTTCATTAAAAAAAATATTATTTTACTTCAATGTTTTATCGTCCAAAAATTATTTTATACTATCTATAGTCATCATCATCATAACAGCTCATATACGTCCCAACCGAGGGGCTTGAGCCTACCCTGAATAAGAGCGATCGGGCCTTATTCGACAACGCGGACCTAGTGCGGGTTGGTCGAATTCACACAGAACTTTCGAATTTCTTCGCAGGCGTGTGGAGGCTTCCTCACTATGTTTTCCTTCACCGTAAGAGCGTGTCGGATAAACGTACATATAAAATCGAAATTCTAAAACACATTGGTACGTGGCAGGATTCTAAACACGACCTCCCAACAGGAGGTAGCAGCCCTAGCGTTTTCGCTACCGACGCTCTTAATATCTATAGTAACATTAGGTTTTTAGGTTGTTGTAAATTCTTTAGTATTTCCTTCCGATTTCAAAGTTTTTTGGGAGTTTGTTACACTACGATTCTCAACTCTTATCAAAAGGATTAACAAGTTCAATAATTTAAATGTAAAACTTCTTATATCAGCGAAGCGAGCGAAGTTCTCCGCTTCTACTGGAACAATCCAGCGTTTGTAAGTATGTATGTATGTACAAATGTATGTTCGATGATAATTCGAGTGTCGTTGATCGAAAAGTCACGAAATTTGGTAGACGAATTAATTTAATGAGATGAAAAATATGTTCTATTTTTCCTAATACTCGATAATATTGTGTTTTTCCCATAATCGTGAACAAAAAGGTCTTCTTTTGTTTCCCTGAGAAAATGTGAGAGAAATGAAATGAATAACGAGGCTTCGAATATCAAAAACCTTTTATTGTCGGATGTTAATAAAAGGAAGGTTGGAACGTATTGTAAGTAAGGGTTGAAGGGCAAGAATGTTATTAAAAGGAAAATGCTTTTACTTTATTGAAACGCCTTGAGTAGGTACGACACTCGACGCAGTAGTAGAGTAGTTTGTAACTAAAGGGACAGGAAAAAATATATTTTTTTGATGTGTAACATCTTTGCTCTCGCTTTCCTGCAATTTGTGGGAGTGATTTCGTGAAATGGGACGGAAATGTGTAACAGGAAGTCGCGTTTTTTCAGGCTTTAAAAACGCGGAAAAGGCAAAGGTATCTATGACCATACAGCCTAGTCTGCCGTATCTTTGCCGTCCTTTTTTCAGGCTTTAAAAGCACGGAAAAGGCAAAGGTATCTATGACCATACAGCCTAGTCTGCCGTATCTTTGCCGTCCTTTTTTCAGGCTTTAAAATCGCGGAAAAGGCAAAGGTATGTATGACTATACAGCCTAGTCTGCCGTATCTTTGCCGTCCTTTTTTCAGGCTTTAAAAGCGCGGAAAAGGCAAATGTATCTATGACCATACAGCCTAGTCTGCCGTATCTTTGCCGTCCTTTTATAAAGTATTTTGTCACATGTTACACATCATATGCGAGTACTGTAGGTCTCGCTCGAATTTTTTTTATATTAGCTCTGAGCGGCAGTTGGCTGTATTTTTGAATTTGTTGAGGTGCTCGAGTTTGTAGGTGGCGGAATTTTATTGTAAACTTTAACTTTAACAGCCTCCGTGGCGTAATGGTAACGACCATTAGCTTCACATCACGAGGTCGCGGGTTCAATTCCCGGCGGAGTCTAACTTTGTATGACTTGGTTGGTGGAAGGGCATTTTCTAAGCCCGCCTGGCTAGCTACCACCATTTTATCTAAATCTTGCCGCCAAGCATCAATGTTAACAGAATTGATGTGTTCCGGCTTGTAGATAAGATAGCCGGTTCCCAATAGCGTTGGGGAATCTTGGTAAACCCGCTTCCATCTTCGGCATCATCGTCACTTACCATCAGGTGAGTCAAGGTCTTAACAATTGTGAATAAAAAAAAGAATAATCTGTTTTTTAATTACATATAATTAAATTACATCAGAACGTTAAATCTAGTATTAAGATCTAATGAGTTAAGTATTTAACAAAAAGCTGTGATAAACTTTACTGTTATGTGTGTAAATTTAAGATTACCTTTTAACGAGTATAATCCTTAGATTCATCTTATCAGCTTATATACGTCCCTACCGACGGGCTCGAGCCTACCTTGGATTAGGGCGATCGGGTCTTAATCGACCACGCGGGCCAGCGCAGGTTGGTTGATTGACACACAACCTTCGTGTTTCTTCGCCGGCTTGTGCAGGTTTCCTCACGATGTTTTAATTCACCGTAAGAGCATCAGATAAACGCACATAAGAAATCGAAATTCGGAAACACACTGGTACGTGGCAGGATTCGAACTACGACCTCCCGGATAGGAGGCAGCGGCCCTAGTCGTTACCCACAGACGCTCCTTAAATTATAGACATAAATCCCTTATATAACACATCTTTTTATCACACCCAATCGACGTACACAGGTTCCAGACATAAATCGATACACGCTCCATCCATTCAGTGCCGGGACCTTGAAAGCGATCCCGCGGCCCCGAGTCTCAACGAGATAGCATTATATAATATAAGCTTTGTGCTTGCCAAAAACTTTAACTGGTGTTGAAATTGAAATATTGAAATGTATTGAGTGTACTGAAATTAAACAATTATGGAGACGTGGAGCTGGTTGTAGTCATGCCGTGTTTAGAAGAAAGTGTGTTCATGTAATTTTATTATTTTCTTATGCTGCGCCATAGATTTAATAAATTAACTTTTACTGTTATTGAAAATTAAATACTGAAATGTATTGAGTGTACTGAAATTTATCAATTTTGGAGACGTGAAGCAGGTTGTAATTATATCGTGTTTATAAGAAAGTGTGTACACATAATTTTATTATTTTCTTATTCTGCGCCATAGATTTAAAAAAGTAACTTTTACTGCTGTTGAATAATTGAAAACGCTAAACACGTTAAAAAACCGACTTCCTTCGAAACAACTTAGTACATTTTTGCATCATTATTTTTGGTTTTTGTTAATTTTCTAAAAAAGTACTACACCGATTTTGATAAAATTTAAATGGGACCACTCGGGAAGCACTAGCTTTTTAATAAAAAAGGAATCATAAAAATCAGTTCACCCAGCCCAAAGTTATGAGGTAACAAACATTAAAAAAAAATACAGACGAATTGAGAACCTCCTCCTTTTTGGATGTCGCTTGAAAATAAATATTGAAGTGTATTGAGTGTACTGTCATTGAATAATTATGGACAAGTAGAGCAGGTTGTAATTATATTGTGACTAGAAGAAAGTGTGTACACATAATTTTATTATTTTGCGACATAGATTTAATAAAGTAACTTTTGTAATTGACTTTAAGTATAGAAACACACATACTTGTACACACAATACACAAACACACGCATTACACTTCTTTTCTGGGGAAGAATCCTATAACAATTTTGTTTACATCCAATATACCGTTGAGGGAAGAATTTCGTAAAAAAGATCAGCAGGGATTGGTCATAAAACTATCCATTCACGAGGTGATAAAACGTATTAGTTAATACATACTACATAGGTAGATAACAATTAGTTAATACTACATAGGTAGATAACAAGATTTTAACAATTTGACTGTTCTACGAGCTAATGCCACTTCAGTTTAGCGATTCTGTGATCTATGTCAGTTACTTTGGTTCTCCTGCGAATCTCCTCGTTTCTGATTCGATCACGCAGAGAAACTCCGAGTATAGTACGCTCCAATGCCCTTTGAGTGACCTTGAGCCTTCTTATGAGGCCCATAGTAAGCGACCATGTCTCAGTTCCGTAAGTTATCACTGGCAACACGCACTAGTCAAAGACCTTAGTCTTGAGATACTGCGGTATTTATTTATTATAGTTATACACCTTAGTTACCTCTAGAGAAAAGTACCTGTAAACTTAAATAAGTAAGTAGGTACCTTTCTTTCATTCCCACTCAGGCAAAACTTCTCAAGCCTAGTGAACCACGTTATTGAATCATCTGTTGAGCCTCACTCTCCCATTCGCCTCCACTCAACCAAAGGTAAGGGGGTGAGTCAGATGAAAATTAAATTCACAGACCACTCAGTCAATCTCTCGAGTGATCGAATTACGCGGGCAGGCTTGTGGCCATAGATGTCTACTTCTGGACCTGCCATTTTGCTCATTTAAACATTTTGTTACGAAATTTCGTTGACCAAAACCAATGAATACTATCTCTTAGCGTCGGTGGCTCAACCGGACTCAGATAATGACTCGATCCTCCTTACCAGAAGTGCCGGATTCAAATCCGAACGGCCAATGTACCAATGAGTTTTTCGAAACTTACGTACATATACTCACCGATTGCTTTAACGGTGAAGGAAAACATCGTGAGGAAACCTGCACACACCTGCGAAGAAACCGAAGGTTGTGTATGAAGTCGACTAACCCGCACTGGGTCCGCGTGGTCGACTAAGGCCCGATCGCCCTAATTCAGGGTAGGCTCGAGCCTCTCGGTGGGGACGTATATGAGCTGATACGATAACTAACTCTTATTACCAAAGAAGCAAAACTCACCTCCCCCCGTCAATATATCGTGACCTTGTAGAAAGGGGCACAAGAGGAGGTATCGTGCGCGAACGATATGTTAAGAGTGAAATTAGAAAGAGAAGCTGCTACATCTAAATACGTTTTCTTGTTACATTGTGTGGAGTGGAGTAAAACTGTCGAACTAGTAGGGTATGGCACAGAGGCCAGCACATCAAGGTAGACAGTCGTAGTGCGATTCTGATCCATACGTATACGGCATAAGAACTGTACGAAGTCAGTGTCTAGCTTGATGGGCTGGCCTCTGTACTATGGAGTTTGGATGCGTCTTGAGAGGAATTAGTGGCTGAGTTAAGTTAAATTTTACATTTAAATAATGTACATTTGGAGTATAATTCGGGAATGACGAATTTGACACACTTTCAATCTCCACTTCGGGCAAACAACAAGTTTTAAATCAAACGAGAAGAAATCTCAAAGCCTATTTGTGTTCTACCCCCGATCCTGGGTACCACCTATCTGCCCTGTAGGCCTCTACAGTACTCATAAAAGTTAAGGCCTATACTGACAGTCATTGATAACTGAGTACTAGAGAGACTAGAAAGTAACCGACATAGCTCACAGAATCGCTAAACTAAAGTGGCAGTGGACAGGGCACATAGCTCGTAGAACAGATGGCCGTTGGGGTAGTAAAGTTCTCGAGTGGCGACCGCGAACCGGAAAACATAGTGTAAGCAGGCATCCCACGCGGTGGACCGATGACCTGGTGAAGATCGCGGGAAGCCGATGGATGCGGGCAGCGCAGGACCGGTCGTCGTGGAAATTCTTGGGGGAGGCCTTTGTCCAGTAGTGGACGTTTTTTGGCTGATATGATGATGATGATGATGATGATGAGAGAGACTATATGAACTCTACTAAAGAGGCTCCATTTCTAATAATGCCGGTGGGCCCATCCTTATGATACGTTAGGTCTTTGTTTGTGGCTGTCAAGTTCACGCACTTGAGATGTTTTCAGAGGAGAAAAGTTTCTGCGGGTAAATATGCTTAGATAGGTAAGTTAATGTTAAAGTAGGTTGGTTATACTACTCACATTCTTCTATATAATCTACTAGCTTTTGCCCGCGGCTTCACCCGCGTCAAAGTATATATATTAGTACTAACATACAGTATGAACACTCCCTGCCGCTCTCTAGATTCCGACCTCACCCCCTCGTCAGCCAGATTGATACAGATTGGTTACAGTTTGGTTCTCGAACGTATGGGATTTAGCCGTGATTTTGTTTGTACCGTCATTTGTTTTTTTAGAAATGTCATTTCACGACCATATGTATGCAGTGTCCGCGGGTGTGCGCGCATGGTTATGACTGTCTTTGAGGTACATGGACATGAGTTTTCTCCAGATTCCTCAGGAACTATGTCAGGATATGCTTATTAGTAAATCATGTCATTTCCCACAGCCTCAACCATCTCTGTGCAAAAAATCACACAATCCGTTAACCAAAAAAGAGTATTGTTTCAGGTCCCTCAGGAATTTTCACGGGATTAAAAGTAGCCTATATCCTTCCTCGTGACACAGGCTACCTGCATGCCAAATTTAATTAAGATTGGTCAAGGCGTTGAAGCGTGAAAAGGTAACAAACAAACACATTTTTACATTTATTATATTAGTAAGGATTGTACAGCCACGCTGTGCATACTTTCTCGCAAGCCTTCACCACCTGGCGTAGTGGTGAAGGCAATAAACATTCATCAACATCATCATATCAGCTCATATACGTCCCCACCGTGGGGCTCGAGCCTACCCTAAATTAGGGCGATCGGGCTTTAGTCAACCACGCGAGCCCAGTGCGGGTTGGTCGACTTCACACACAACCTGCGAGTTTCTTCGCAGGCGTGTGCGTGCAGGTTTACTCACGATGTTTTCCTTCACCGTAAGAGCGTCGGATAAACGTACATATGAAATCTAAATTCGAAATCACATTGGTACGTGGCGGGATTCGAACCACGACCTCCCGGACAGGAGGCGGTGGCCCTAGCCGTTACGCCACCGACGCTCATTATAAACATTACGCTTACTAAATGCCAAAGAATAAAAACCGGTAAAGTGCGAGTCAGAACCGCGCGAAAAAGGGTTCCGTACCATCATACTAGATGGCACTAGTTTCTTCACGTTGAAAAAAAACACGTTTTTTGTATGAAAATTTTCACTTTTTCAAATTTTTTGTATTTGTGGTTATAGCGGCTCTGTGAAATTTCAACTGTCTAGCCATTACGGTTCACGAAATACAGCCGGGTGACAGACGGACAGACAGACGGATGGACAGCGGAGTCTTAGTAATAGGGTCCCGTTTTTACCCTTTGGGTACGGAACCATAAAAACGTACATATACGTACATGTTACAAAGACTTGATGAATCACTTGTGTTTGTATGGGAGGCACCTAATTTAGTTTTTTCCTGGTATAATGAAGTATCCAGTGTATTAGACCTTATTAAGTTCCAGTTATATTCACGAAGTTTCATAAGAATCTCTAGAGCTATTTAAAAATACCTGGGTTTGTATGAGAGGTACCCTATTCTGATTTTTTCCTACTGGTCTAACGAACTACGACGCGTAGTAGAACCATATAATGCTATGATAACGTACAAAGTTTTATCAAAATCGTTAGAGCTATTTGTGAGAAAAAATTGAGATATAAATTTACTAAGGAATCTAAAATTTCGAAAAAAAAACGGCAGGGGACATCAAAATAATAATTTCTCTTACTAAAATTTTACCAATATCCGTTTAGTAGCTTAGGCGCTATAGCATCGTATGGACACACACACAAACATACAAACATTTTTATTTGTTTTTAAGACTCTATTACTACTTGTCACATGCATTAATCAATAACTTCCCAAATACTTTAAAAAATAACATTACAAAGAATAACAAATCGCGTCTATTAACAACACACTTTTTAGAAAAACAATTTAATAATAATTGAAAACGCTAAACACGTTAAAAATCGACTTCCATCGCCACAACTTAGTACATTTTGCATTAATATTTTTGGGTTTTGTAAGTACTTTACCGATTTTGATAAAATTTATATGGGACCACACGGAAAGCACTAGCTTTTAAATAAAAAAACGAGACCTACAGTACTCACATATGATGTGTAACATGTGACAAAATACTTATGAAATTAATTAATTATCGGGTCGTACATTCACGGGCCGACCCTTCGAATAGTAGTATGTCATCTTTGCCTTTGCCATCACACTAGGCGGCATGGCTATGACAACCTTAGTTTTCGAGAATTAAAAAACGTTCGCATTTCCTGTTACACATTTCCGTCCCATTTCACGAAATCACTCCCACAAATTGCAGGAAAGCGAGAGCAAAGATTTTAAACATCAAAAAAAGAATTGTAAAAATCGCTTCACCCAGGATAAAGTTATGAGGTAACAAACATAAAAAAAAACATACAGACGAATTGAGAACCTCCTCCTTTTTGGAAGTCGCTTGAAAACTATGCAAATCAAAGATACAACTAATTTTAGTTATAGTTTAAATACTCAAACTTCTTGCAACAGCCTGTAGATGGTGGATGATGAGATCGTAACCGGCCGACATCACTGCTATGTGTGTATAGATGTAACTCTGTGCACATTTCCTTGCCTACCGTCATAACATTTTGTTTGTCTTTTATTTACCTTTATTTATAAGTTATTGTAGGTAACTTTTGTATTTTATTGTATAACTAGTGGATGCCCGCAGCTTCGCCCGCGCAGATCCCGATTTTTGCGGTTTCCGTGGGAATTTCCCAAAATCCTTTCTTAGCGGATGCCTACGTCATAACATCTACCTGCATGCCAAATTTCAGCCCGATCCGTCCAGTGGTTTGGGCTGTGCGTTGATAGATCACTATGTCAGTCAGTCAGTCAGTCAGTAACCTTTGAGTTATATATATTTAGATGATAATTTGATAATGCATGCATGACTAGAGAACAGTATTGAGACAAACCTTATCAAGGTTTAACAATACTGCATAATGTTTGGTTAACATGTAATTTTTGTAACGTAAATAAATAAAGCGTCGGTGGCTCAACCGGTAACGACTCGGTCGTCCTAACCAGAGGTGCCGGGTTCAAATCCGGACGGCCAATGTACCAATGAGACATGTACATCTTACCACCAGGTGAGATGTTGTCAAGGGTTTACCAATTGTGAATAAAAAAAAAAGGAGTTTACACTTACTTACGTACATATACTTACCGATTGCTTTAACGGTGAAGGAAAACATCGTGAGGAAACCTGCACACGCCTGCGAAGAAACTCGAAGGTTGTGTGTGAAGTCGACTAACCCGCACTGGGCCCTCGTGGTCGACTAAGGCCCGATCGCCCTAACTCAGGGTAGGCTCGAGCCCCTCGGCGGGGACGTATATGAGCTGATATGATGAAATAAATAAAATAATTAAATTTATTCCTTAGGGTGTTCTGAGCTGATAATGTATAGTGTGGACTGTAGACATATTTCTTGGTCTGTACGTAAATTGAATATAATACCTGCTTTACGTGTTTCCTTTCGAAAGTAGTAATTTCATTCCATTTTGCACACAAGTTCGAAAAATATAATTAATTTCCAACACGTTGCACTTTTCTCGCTCTCAATTCGTAGCACGTAGCCATTGCTACGGCGTAGCAGTTTCTACACGACTTCATGGAATTTTATTCACGTTTTAAATGCAAAATGAATCTTTAAATTGAAGCAAAGTTATACGTACAGTGTAATCTCACTAATCCGGCACTATTAAAAACCGGAGGATGCCGGATTATTGGAATGTTCGGATTACTGGATTATACAGAAAAATAAATTATTATTTAATTCCTATTAAATAAATAAATAGGTAATGAATAAAATAAAGCATTTCATAGAGGGAATAAATGTTTGTAATGTATTAAATTAACATGCAGGTACACTGCTTTTGTGCAACTTGAAGTCCTTGCTTAAAAAACTTTTCTCGCATGATAAGGGAGGCGTGGGCGGAGGGAGCCGGATTATTGGACGTGCCGATCTATCGAAGTGCCGGATTAATAAGATTATACTGTTTATAGATAAATAGATTAATAAACCGTTTATTCACCGACCAAGCATCATATCATCGTAATAGCAACCGAAAGACGTCCACTGTTGGACAAAGGCCTCCCACAGGATTTCCACAACGACCGGTACAACGGGCGTTGAAGCCCGCATTGATACTGTTACGTCTAAGATTACCAGATGTTAAATTAAAAAGTCCTGACAAAAAGCCTGATTTTATTTAAAAAATCCTGACTTTTACTGAGATTTGCGCGCGCGCGGTTTGACGACGCACAGTCATGGTAATAAAATACCACTTTATGTAATTTCTTTTGAGTGTCACTCGCCGACTCACAGTCTGCCATTTAGGCTACTCTTATGGGCTGCAACAGTACCTTGATGAAGACCCTAAAACACTAAATAATCCAAAAACTCCTGACATTTTCTAAGTCCGGCCGCAATTCTGACGGGTGCCTAAAAATCCTGACATGTCAGGACAAATCCTGATGTCCGGTAAGCCAAGTTACGTCCAATATTTTTTTTATTACGGATGTACCTGCTCGGATTGAGTCGTCTTAAAGCCTTAAGAGTTATTTTACACGGTAAATCATTGACCATTTCGTTGCAATATATAGTATACAAACAAAATACTGTAAACAAACCCTTGTCACCTTGAAATTAAGATTGATGTCGAATATCAATCTTAACTTCAACAAAGTAGGTAAGGAGCATCCAAAATATGGATGAAATCAATACCCAATGACCTCGAAAATGGGAGTAAGAGGGATGAATCCTTAGGATGAGGGGAAAGAGTATAGAGGGGGGTAGGGGGTGAAGTGAGTTAATGATAAGCTACAATGGATTAATTAGGGGTTTTTTTTTTATTCACAATTGGTAAACCCTTGACAATATCTCACCTGGTGGTAAGTGACGATGTTGCCGAAGATGGAAGCGGGCTTACCAAGATTCCCCAACGCAATGGTTATCTTATTTTCAAGCCGGAACACATCAAGGCTGTTAACACTGATGTTTAGCGGCAAGACTTAGATAAGATGGTGGTAGCTTAACCGCCTTCGTGGCGTGATGGTTAGTCTATTCGCTGAGCACTAGGAGGTCACGGGTTCGATTCGCGGTGGTACCAATTGTAAATAAAAAAATAAAAACACATCCTCCAAATGCTGGTACCTATTAGGAGTTGAGAAGTTTTTTTTTTATCGCTGACCTATTCTGGTCCTTTTAGAAGTACTGGTTGCTGTGGATGTTATAGACATACAAAATGTAAAACTCTACGTATGTGTACTGAAATAAAACTAAAATTTAACACACTTAGTATTTTCATTTATAATTAAACAATTAGATAATTATTAAATAAATATATATTTTAAAATTACATTATAACAACACATATTAAAAACAAATTATAAAAAAGAGTCGGACTTGCACAAGTAAGGTTTCGTACCACCGTAAAAGAAAAAAACACGTTTTTTGTATGGTATTGTATAACCCATTTTAATTTTTAATAAAAAAAAAATTTGTTGTTATAGTGGCAATAGAAAAACACCCTGTTAAAATTTCAACCGTCTACCTATTATGGTTCATGAAATACAACCCGCTGACACTCAGACGGACGAACGAACAGCGGAATTGTCATTTGTCAGTTGACATTGTCTTTGCGTGCGTAAGCTCGGGAGCTTACAATAGCGCACACAATATCACAACTTACAATAGAGCACACAATAGACACAACTTACAATAGAGCACACAATAGACACAACTTACAATAGAGCACACAGCGGCGCGTGTCGGTACGCAATAGACACACAAGTATGGCTAAACCGCGCTCGTGAGATAAAACATCTGTACTAGTTTGGTTCTCTTACGTAAATAATTTCGCCGTGATTTCGTTTGTTCCGTCATTTGTTTTTAGAAATGTCATTTCTCGCCCGTTGTATGAAGTGTCCGGGATCGTGTTGAAGTTGTTAGTTTCCATGAGTAGCTACAGGCCGTTTGAGTAGATAAAGACCGTTCAACAAATAGTTCCTATGACTTCGTGTTGACTCACCGTGGACTCACCTGTCTTATACGCATAGAAAATGTATTCATAACAGACAGGTTAGCCAACATGACGTCATAGGAACTATTTGTATAACTTGATTGGCTAATCTCTGTATTATCGATACATTTTTGTATAAAAGACAGGTGAGCCAACATGACGTCATAGGAACTATTTGTAGAACTTGATATTGGCTAATCTCTCTGATAAGGATACATTTTTACATAAAAGACAGTTGATCCAAAATGACGTCATAGGAACTATTTGTAGAACTTGAAGTTGGGTTATCTCTCTGTTATGGATACATTTTTTCATAAAAGACAGGTGAACCAACATGACGTCATAGGAACTATTTGTAGAACTTGATGTTGGCTAATCTCTCTGTTATGGATACATTTTTACATAAAAGACAGTTGAGCCAAAATGACGTCATAGGAACTATTTGTAGAACTTGATGTTGGCTAATCTCTCTGTTATGGATACATTTTTGCATACAAGACAGGTGATCCAACATCGCGTCATAGGAACTATTTGTAGAACTTGATGTTGGCTAATCTCTCTGTTATGGATACATTTTTGCATACAAGACAGGTGATCCAACATCGCGTCATAGGAACTATTTGTAGAACTTGATGTTGGCTAATCTCTATGTTATGGATACATTTTTACATAAAAGACAGTTGAGCCAAAATGACGTCATAGGAACTATTTGTAGAACTTGATGTTGGCTAATCTCTCTGTTATGGATACATTTTTGCATACAAGACAGGTGATCCAACATCGCGTCATAGGAACTATTTGTAGAACTTGATGTTGGCTAATCTCTCTGTTATGGATAAATTTTTGCATACAAGACAGGTGATCCAACATCGCGTCATAGGAACTATTTGTAGAACTTGATGTTGGCTAATCTCTCTGTTATGGATACATTTTTGCATACAAGACAGGTGATCCAACATCGCGTCATAGGAACTATTTGTAGAACTTGATGTTGGCTAATCTCTTTGTTATGGATACATTTTTGCATAAAAGACAGGGGAGCCAACATGACGTTATAGGAACTATTTGTCGAAACGGACTCTAGGTGGGGCACCTCAATCAAGTGTACCTAACTATCTACCTTTTCCAAGAATATTTATTTTGTGTAAGAATAATATACCTACTTTGATATGTTTTGTACCTATTATCATACTAACTATTAACTTTCAAATCATGTTTAATCAAAGTTCATCCATTAGAGGATCGTTAGACTTTAACGCGACGTCGTTAACGAGGCAACTTTGAATTTTTTAAAGAATAATATTTAAGGTAAGTACTATATGATCACCTAGGGACTTGCTCAAGGTAGCTTAATCAAACGTAATGAAAGATATAATATTGTCAATGAATAACTATTTTATTCACTTTATACTTTGCTCTGCCGGCTGGCTTATTATTGGTATCAAATTAGAGATTAAAACTATACAGGGTGTAACAAAATTGGTGTAGGTCTTGTTAACTGGGGCTTCTACTCATCATACTGAACAAATTTTGCACTACGACTTTTCTGAAATTGCAAAAAAAAAAAAACTTATTTATCAGCTGATCGACCAATTTTGTTCATTTTAGTATGGAGGTTCCCAATTTGTTTTGAGAATTAACTATGGGTTCCTTGGGGAAAGTTGTAGAGTATGATGGGTAGAACCCCCAGTTAAAGGGTCCCACGCCAATTTTTTTAACACCTGTATATGTATTTGCCTTTGTCCAGCAGTGGACGATTTTCGGCTGATATGATGACGATATGTATTTACAACTGTTCTTTGAAAATTAAATATACGATTCAAGAATGAAAGGACCTCTGTCCCGGATCAATGCTGGACGTAGAATGTCTCTAGACGTTTTCAGACAACATTACAATTTAAAAATCAAATTATAAATAATTTAAATTCGAAATTTAACGTTTAAATTGACACGCGGTTAGAACAATTACAAAAGAGACGCGATGCGCAAGTGTAGAGATATAAGATCTCTACAGTACGCAAGTGTTAAGTCGTAATTTCCCTGAAAGATAACTGCTCAATAATACCAAAGTATATATATTAGTACTAACTTACAGTAAGGACACACCCTGCCGCTCTCTAGATTTCGACCTCACCCCCTCGTTACCAAGATCGATACAGATTGGTTATAGTTTGGTCCTCGAACGTATAGGATCTCAAAGTGATTTTGTTTGCTCCGTCATTTGTTTTTAGAATATCCTTTCACGGCCGTTGTATGCAGTGTCTGGGGTGTGATAATACTGAACAACTTTCCTGAAAACCTAAGACACTGAAATAGCATAAATATTTTTGAACTTAGTACCTTAGTCGTCTCCTAGACGATACCCACGGGAAGAGATGGGATGGTGCTGTGGTTCCAGGCCAATATTTTTGTATGAATGCCCAATTTTTGGAAGAATAAGGATTGGGTTATCAGGAAGTTGTTCAGTTTCATGAGTAGAATCTACTAACGACTTCGCATATACACCCAGTACCTAGTGTATAAAAAAAGCCAAGTGCGAGTCGGACTGTTCCATATACTACCAGTTTCAGTTTGTAACCGCAAAAAAGTTTTTTTAAATATCACCACAAATAAATGACTTTCAGTTTTTGCCTTTACTTGTGTTGTGAGGCCTTGCTTCTTGCTAAATTTCATGATTCTAAGTCAACAGGAAGTACTTTTGAGATTTTGATGAGTATATATTTGCGAGTGTCAAGATATTGTGACATAAATGGCATTTTTTTATTGCGTTGACTTTGAAGCTTATTTAAGAGGGCCTTGAAAGATGGACAAACAGACAGACTGACAAGAGTTATCCTATAAGGGTTCCATATTTTCGTTTGAGGTACGCAATCCTAAAAAAAATTTGAATGTTTTTTTTTAGAAGGTATCATTCAAAGAGAACGTTTACTCACACAAAAACCTAAGTACTCCATTCAGAGGCTAATGTAATGTAATGGGTATGACTTCTGTGAGCATTACATAAAAACCAAGCCTTAGAAAGGTAAGTATAATTTACGAAGCAATTCACATTATTCCGCTGGTACTGTACGCCCTTCAGTACTAAAGCCTTTGAGCCCTTGGGAAAGATTGGCTTTACTTCTCAGATCAATTACTGACATTTTGGGGCCGACCGAACATATCGGTTCAGAATAGAAATGAGCACAGCGATTTTTTTTTCTATGGGACATTGCAGATACAATAAGTTTATATTAAACAGACACCATGTTTTTGGAAATTAGGTACTACCAGTCTCTCTCTCTCTCTCTCTCTCTCTCTCTCTCTCTTATCGAGTGGGACAATGAATCGTGTTATCCAAGGGATGGACTTAGCATCACCCGCGGTTACGTGTAGGGCATTTAGATATACACCTACAGACATGTGCAACGCGACCTTTATACACATCTGGAATCAGATGTGCAGGTTTCCTCACGATGTTTTTCTTCAGAATTAAAGCAATCGGTAATATATGTACGTAAGTTTCTAAAAACTCATTGGTACATTGGCCGTCCTGATTTGAACCCGGGACCTCTCTGGACCGGAAGCGTCGGCGGCTCAACCGGTAAAGACTCGGTCGTCCTAACAAGAGGTGCCGGGTTCAAATCCGGACGGCCAATGTACCAATGAGTTTTTCGAAACTTACGTACACATACTCACCGATTGCTTGAACGATGAAGGAAAACATCGTGAGGAAACCTGCACACACCTGCGAAGAAACCGAAGGTTGTGTGTGAAGTCCACCAACCCGCACTGGGCTTGTGTGGGCGACTAAGGCCCGATCGCCCTAATTCAGGTTAGGCTCGAGCCCCTCGGTGGGGACGTATGTGAGCTGATATGATGATGATGATGACCTCTGGTTAGGAGGACCGAGTCGTTACCGATTGAGCCACTGAAGCTTTTTATTGAGCCGCCGCCGAGCGACGGTACTAGCACTAGCAGTGACGTATATATACCACAAACATTATTAACTGGTGATTCAACTCATTAAACTGACTTTAATGAAATCGGTTTTTTACTTTATAAAGATACACATACAAAGTTAGTAGTATACATATATAGAAAGTACCTATATTCAGGGACTACATCATCAGTCATAGATATAGTCATCTGGCACTTCAAGATGGACACGACCTTCATAAATGAAGAATGCGACTCGTTTGTAAATAGTACCTACTTATCCTAAAACAAAGTACTTCCTGAATATTCAATCAGCAACGTGATGTGTTGATGAGTCAATGTTTGCGGAATCTAATATGTATTTAACATGGATTGCGACCGCCGCGCGGCGCCGCCTTAATTACTAAAAGAGGTCAAGGTTAAGGCCGTCCCAGTCTCAGTCAGAATGAAACAGATTTAATACATATAGATTACTAGCTTTTGCCTATGGCTTCATGATAAAATGAGTTTTCCCCAGATCCCTCAGGAACCATATCAGGATATGCTTATTAGTAAATTATGAAATTTCCTACCCCCTCAGCTATCTGTGCAAAAAATCACAGCAATCCATTGTTCCGTTGCAATGTTGCAAGAAACTAACCAAAACAAGAGTATATTTTCAGTTCCCTCAGGAACTGCATCGGACTATGCTATTTTCACGACATAAAAAGTAGCCTATGTCCTTCCCAGTGACGCAGGCTACCTACATGGTTAAGGTGTTGAAGCGTAAAGAGGTAACAAACACATTTTTACATATTTTATAATATTAGTAAGGATGCAAATGACAAAAATATATGGTTATGTGTTGATTCTAAGAGTCTCCTAGTTCCTAGGGCATCTTGTCACTTTGAGCTTAAAAGAAGTTATTGATAAAAAAACTGTCTCTGTATAATCTTAAGTTGTTAGGGATGTAAGACTTAGTGGTTTCAATCAAGTTTTGCCTTATGGATCTATTTTTAAACAAAATATGCATTACGTCGGCCATAATTAGACTACATTTAAATAAAAAGTTTATACAAGAAGGGCTCTGGAAATATGTCATGATTTCAAGGGATTTGGAAATAATAAGATCAGTCACCAGGCTAACGTTTATTAAATTGTCTTCTTCGTTTTCCATAATTAATTAGGTAAAATAACGAGTTTGACGAAAAAACGAGCTAATTTGAACAACAAGTGACAGTGACTGTCATATTATTATAAAAACAAAATGGACGACACGCGTTTTGATACTAGGTACGTATATGGACAAAAGGGCTTTTGGAAGCATAAAGGCAATTTTAAAGTTGTTTTTCTATTGGACAAGATGGGATTAGGAACAAACAAGTTAGTGTAGAAGATGGCGTCTTATATTCATAAAATTTTGACATTACTTTTTTTTAAAGTTGGACAAGATGCACTATGGAACTAGGCGACCGATTTCCTATAAAAAATACCATAACCTAAGACTATAATCTGAATCATGACAATATTTGTAATAGACAATAAGTTTTTTTAACAATTTAAAAGTGTGTTTAAATACCTACCTAAAATAAATATTTTTGATTTGATTAGTCTTTATCCTAGAAGTGACAAAAGATACATTTTTACCCAACTGCACAAAAAATGATTTTAAATATATTTTTTTTAAATCCCCAAAATGGGTACTTAGAAACTCCCAAAAATAATTAAAATACAGCGTTACTTAATTTTGTTTCCCAGTGGCAAATTATTCAGTTAAGATTTTCAGATTTAGCCAAACCATAAAGGAAAAAAATGTTTGCTGCGCTCTTTAATGTATTTATATATTTACTAGCCATCCGCCCGCGGCTACGCCCGCGTTATTTTTGATTTTCCCGTGGGAATAAGACGTTTTCCCGGGGTAAAAAGTAACTTATGTCCTATTCCAGGACCTAACCTATATGTGTGCAAAGTTTCATCCCGATCCGTCCAGTGGTTGAAGCCTGAAAAAGTAACAAACATCCATACATACATCCATACTTCCAAACTTTCACATTTATAATATTAGTAGGATGTAATTTGTATGCTAGAGCAACAGTCGAAGTCACATGCCGTGAACGAGTATTTGAATGAACAATTTATGAAAAATGAAAAAAAAACTATAAATAAGCTTTTATTTGAATAGAGGTTTTATGCTCAAGAAGACAATTCTCAGTGTTGCTAATGTGAATATAAAAATACAAGTTTGCAAATTTTAAAAACGCGAGCACAGTTTTTCATACGATCCTACGACCTTGATCTCGATTGATTGATTCACTTATAAAATTCATCATTAGATCAACTTCAAACTACTTACCAAAACGATCTATTGTCACCGGGAATACGGCTTCATACCAAACTTCAGCTCAATCGGATTTCTGGAAGTCGCTTTTCAATCGTTTACAAGATTTGACAAAAATTGCAAGTTAAATAGGGGATCGGACTGCTAATCATTTGAGTTACTTATTATGATATGTCAAAAACAAAATTATGTTTTAAAAATGTTTGAAATATCCACAAGTGACGTCATAGATTTTTAGCGTCATTGACGAACTTATTTTGAGCATTTGATCAATTAAAAATTGAAGACGTGATGGAAAAACAAAGCAAGTAAGGTTTTTTTGAAACTTTAAGAGGAGAGCAATTTAGGAAAACATATTTCAGAATTTATTTTTGATGCAGTCCGATCCCCTATTAAAAGCTATTAAAAATCAAATATCAAAATCAATTATCTTGCCAAAAACCGTAAATAATTTTCTAAAACATACTTACTAACATAGGATAAGGATAATTTCACTAACAATTCTATGGATTTGTAATGATA